>BGZK01000673.1:0-319161 GCA_005406025.1 Eumeta japonica
TTTCTTTGTACTAACAGCTTCGGAACCCCACAGTGAGCATGGTCCGACGCGCTCTTGGCCGGTTTTTTTTTTCTCTCTCGGAGTTATTAAATTTTTATAGTAATAGATAGGTATTTTCTATCGCTTTGGCGGGTTAAATGATACGTCAGACGATGATATCCCACCGTATATTGAAAAATTAAAATACAATAAAACGATTAAATACGCTGATACCGACCCTGTAGAGTGATATTAGTGAAATATGATTCTCGCTACTTTAGGTACAAGGACACCTTGGTTTAAAATCGTTTTTAGTAGATTTCATAAAAATCTAACTATTTTGTATGTCATTATGATGCAACTTTTGGAAAATTTTGCCGTTTTCTGACTTAACTCGACGGGCCGAGTCAGAAAATACATATGGTTCAAAAGTTTATATAAACGATATAACGCGAGGCTTGTCAGCACGATAGCGTCTACAATTATTTAAAGATCGTAATCATATATGTTCTATGGACGATCACAAAGGTCGAGTTCAAATTTGAGCCAAACCGATCAACTAGTTTAGAAATTACAACAATTTAAATATTTGAAAATCCGAAAATTAAATATTTCTACCGCTTATCCTTCAAATAACTAACAAATAAAAAGACCCATTGAAAATAAAATGAAATATACTCCCATTTTGGCTGCCAAATGCCTTTTTTTTTAATAAACGCACATGAAATTATCAATATTTTTTATTTTCGTTCGTATTGGTATCTAGGGCACCCAAATAGTTGTCCTAGTACTATAAAGTAGTATAATACTACTTTTCATTGTATTTCTGTATTTTTCTTAAATGACCAAAGCTTTATTCCTTCGGATCTGCTACAAACTTCAAATACGTAGTCGACCTAAACCACTATTGAAAACCAGACTAATTATGGAGTTTAATTAATCAGTCCCTGAGAAATATTGAATAGAATAACTTTCACAAATAGAAATGGTACTAGGATCTAAAAATTCATTTATCACTTAAAAAAAATAGTCCCACCTTTCTGCATTTTTTTCAGTAATAATATTTTCAAACTAATAAAGCACCAAATCTATATTGTTCACATTTGACAGTCGGAAATTATAAGAATTCTTTTGAAAAAGATATTACAGATCTAAAAAGAGCGAGTGTATTGAATTAATAGGCCTTAAAATTATGAAAATTGACATATGATCGCGTCTGCCATATCTTTAACTGGCATCAGTTACAAAAACATGTAATTATTTTAACGAATAGGTCTTTGTGGGCGGTTTTAATTCACTTCTGTTCTGTGAGGGTTAGCAACCGAATTTCGGTATTATAATAGTGGTCCCAGATTCTTTATTGCGATTAAATAAATAACAATTATCATAAACTTTGTGGAAAAAATTATATTTTACCTTACTTTAGACATGTAAACAGACAAATATTATTTGTGATGGCAAATGAATACGTCGTGCAACATCCATTTTTGATTATGTTTACATGTAGATGAGCAACATTGAAATTGTTTATCCATGGACTAACACCATTATCGTTGTTTAGAATGTTTATTATAGTAAAATATAACAAATATACTGTAAATCAGGTATGGACTAGCTTTGACAAGTTGTGGGCCAAACTTTAGCGTGTAAATACGTTCGCGGGTCGCGTTCAAAAAGTAGTGTATTTTATAGTAATGCTTCAAACTAGTGTTCTAAATTTTTAGAGATAGATATCAGACATAAAATTTTTCAAAATGTCTCGCAGCCGGATCAAATCTTACAGCGAGCCGTTTGTTGGACACATATGCTGTAAATCGTTATTTGCGCTCGAACCTAATATTTTAGTAGAAATTTTAAATTTATTTACATTTTTTGTTGGGATTATTAACGATTCGAGACGGCGAAGAAAACTTTAAGTTCAACCTGTGTAATTTACTCTATAAACAAAATATTGTTGTTATAATTATTAATAGTTGTTAATCTACTAGTATGTTCATAAAAATGATGTATTTATAAATAATTTGAAAGTGTTAAATTGTTTATTTAAAGTTGCACTCAATTTGTGTATAATGTGAATTTTTGAAATTTCAATAGTTCAAAAATTAAAGGGGGTTCATGGTCCAATAAACTTACAGAAAAATGTACCAACACAATAATATACAACTATAAACGCACTACAATAAACACACACACACATAAGTGTGTGTGTGTGTTTGTTATCTCACTGATTTTTATGTATACACATATGACTACATTTTGTTTTTGACAAAATTGAAAATATTTAACGCATGTATTTTCGTTTGTTTCAGATCAAAGTCAAATGACGTCGAAATACGAGAAAGGCGCAGGTGTCGATGCATTTTAAAACTCTATAACTTTATGATTAATCTTTGAACGTTCAACTTGGACACGTTAAAGGGAAGTTTGAGCGAGGGAAATTTTTCTGCTATAAATAAAGTGAATTTTGTCCAAAATCCTCGCTCGTTGATGACGCAAAAAATATTATATACCGTAAATATTATTTTAGGCTTGGTAATTGTATGTGTTACTTTAGTAAATTTTGATCATGCAAATTTAACGTTACTTAACTGTCAAATAAGCGATTCGCCGTATCGTTGCTATGTACGCGTTTTTCGACGAAATATTACTTAATTACGAGATTTCTATTCATGATCATATCATCGATTTCTGATCTTTTCGAGAAATATGTGCAGATGGAGTGGCAATTTCTGTATGAGACGGAGTATCAAAGTCAGGATTGACGGTTTTTACCCCAAGCCTGTGAATGCCGGTGTCCGTCAAGGCCGTAATACTGTCCCCTGATTTTTTCATTATGTATATAAATGATTTAGGAAAAATCAGTCATATCTCTAGTTGTTTATGACAACACTGTAGAAGTTTTATACTTATTTCACGATAATATCTCGCTAATATGTTGATAAGGGTCTATAACAATTTGTGTTTGAAATCAATGTATGCTTGAAACAAGTCTCGGAATGGGATGGACTAAATACTGTCCAATTTAATCGTAGGTAGACGCAACTTTGCGCCCGTTAAAAAATATTTCTTTATTCCATTTGATATCTGTGAAAGCACTCCCCTTCGTGTCACTCCGAGCATTGGAGTCCTTGGTCTTGATAATAGTACAGTCTCGAGATCATCTGGAGTACTAAGTACGACTAGCTTCTAAAAATCTCGGATTGCTCAAGGAACCACGACGGTTTAATGGAGGACCATTTCCTTTCACATCACAAGGCACATGCCTGACAACACCTTGAGTACTGTTTGATAACAGTTATACAGAGGTGATCCTCTGAACACCTCAATATCAACTCTTGCCGCCAGACCACATCCAACGTTAAACATTTAGAGTTGTCCGCGACCCTATAACGTTCGGTCGGCTTAAGGCATTAGCTTTGCCCAGAGATGTAGCATCATTATCCATGCACTACCACGAGTACTATGGGGAGCACTCTGAAGAGCCATTCTACCTCATTCCTGCTATTGATTTCCGTCAACATCCCGGTCGCCGAAATCACCATCAGCACAATTCAGATGGCTGACGTCATCGCCCTTTGCCACGTTTGCAATTTCCTGCCACGCACGGTAAAACTTTGGAACGATCTGCCGTCAGCGGTGGCCCCGATCAATTGTAAGAAGGGGGTCTTCAAGAAAAGAACCTGTCCCTTCATCGAGGTTCCGACTGTTCATGGGTGGCGGCGATCGCCTACTTTGTGGTGGCTCGCATGCTGGTTTTCCTTTTTGAAATACTATAACTGAAATGATTAAAACCAGGGTAAAAATGATAATTTAAACAACGTTATGGCAGATAAAGAGGGATTACATTTTGTATCAATTTCGAATAAGATTTACCTTAAGATCCACAAATCACGGTATAAACATACACACAAGTACACTATTATCCTTTTAAAATATATGAATGTTAATAATTATCTTATCAAGTTTGTACTCTGTGAATGGTAAAAATGGAATAATAGGTCCACGGATGGAATGAAATGGAATGGATAGAAAAAAAAGAAGCGGACAATCATTAAATCTATCTCGTTTTGTCCCAATTAATTATCACAATTATGAAAACGGGTTTGTGTGTACGTTGATGCGCACGCCTCGTTTCTACAGTAAAGTTTTGTTTTACTTACGCTGAACAATAAAATGGTCGCTATCGAGAACGGAATCGCAATCGGCACGTATATTAAGAATTGAATCAGTAGCAGGACTACAATCAAATTGTTCTATAGCATGGGGATTGTTGGTGGATGTGGCCCACCGGAACTCACACTCACTGGACGAATCACAACAGCGGACGTTGCTACTTCACGTCTGCATTCCGTGAAAGTTTCACATCTTACCGGTCGAGCCGATTCATTTTCGTGCTGCAGTTGGTCGACGACTCTACCACTGTAAAGATTGATATGAGAGATAAATCATTATGTTGTTCTAATACATCTTCGCGGGCGAAACAGTGATCGAAAGCTAGTATAGTTGTAAGTATAGCTATTGCGGTTATAACTATAGCTAGCATATCCAGTATCTAAAATTGTTAGAGATTCCTGAACGGTATTCGAGATAGCGGACCAGTTGCTTGGAAAGATTTGTCAAAGAGCGAAGATGCAATCATCTTATCATCAATTATCATACCAATGTGTAAGTGTCGAATATCGGGCAAAAGCACCGAAAGAAACAGCGTCTCGAAGAAGTCAGAGGGAAGATAATTCTTCTCTGCTGTTTGTTTTAGCTTCTCCTGCCTAAGCTATTAAAGAAGCAGGCGTTTCGCGTATAATAGTGAAATTTTTCAAATTAACATTCGACCCCTCTCTATTTTTTTGATTAATCTATTAAAGCATAAAAAGTGATGAATTTATGAATACTGCAAACTCATTATTTGAACCTGTTTATAAATTTTCAAATGAATCCCTACTACGGAATGCTTGTCAAAAATAAAAAATGAATAAAAAAAATATTATATGTCTTGGCCACGAAAATATGAAGCACATAATAATATCAGACTAGTTTTTAACCTATAATACTTTCACTTATACCTTAGACAAAACCAATGCGACAGGTGTCGTCCGTTCGTTAAATTTATCACTGTGCAACTGATTTTTCATGGCTTTGCCGGCGTGGACTATCACTAATGCAAGTAAACCAATTTGATAATAATTTGCTTCAGCGTTACAAATTTATATTTTTAATAGACTCAATTAGAGAGAAAAAAAATTGTACATTTACGAATGTTTATATTCTACTGACAATTGATTTTTATATGATATCGGAACTCAATAGAGATCAAACGTGGAAGTTGGAGTGGGTGAAGTAACATCAAGACCCAAACAGACACGGGATTGAACACGGATTTCAGGTTCCGACATTGGAATGGAGATGCCAATACTTCCACGCAAGCGGAGTTGTTTATCGGCATCAATATTTCCTGATCGGTCTATCTAAAATCACCCAAAAGATTATTTAAACAAGACAACATATTAATAATTCCCTATGAATCTATAAAACGACCATAATTATACCATCGAAATGTATATGAAAGGCCGGAAATGCCTTAGTGCCTGTCCCAGCGTTGTGGGTATCCGCGAGCGATGACGATCCCGATGATGATGATGATGAGCGGTGGTGATGGCGATACTCTCGGATGAGCGTTTGCGCCTTAAAAAAATTGTAAAAAAGGGAATATTTAGTGATGAACGTACAATTTCGATTTCGATATTAAAACAAAGCAATTATACTAATTCCATTAGCATTATACTGAAATTTTAACCCGAATTCTAAGCGAGCCCCCGGCGTAGACGCCGGCGTCCCGGCGGTCGTTTGCGCTTAACGACATCGGCCCGGGCGCAGCCGATAAAATTCCAATGGGCGACATTAGTTGCTGCGTCGGAAGGGCCCCTGTTTATATTCTTGCTATAATTTCATTAGGTCGGTCGTCATGCCTTCAAGTTCCTAATTCTGGTTTAGGGATGCGATGATTTATCGATGAAGTCGATATCGATGCATCAATTTCCTAACGTTAGAAACTGGAAGTGCACAAGTGAGCTTCGATAATACTTTAACCGAATCGTGAATTCGATTCACAAAATTATTTTGACATTCGAACAGACGGTCGTGAAGTGGGAATCGATGACCTTCGTCAGCTGGAGATGAATATGATACAACTGTCGTATTCCTGATGAATGTCGATGGCCCAGCGGCTAAGTGCATTAGGTTCAGACGAGGAGGTGCTGGGTTCGATCTTGGCTATGGGCGAATCGACCAATATGCTTTTAACTTATGTCACATCAAACAACATTCTGTGCTTCTGCGAGCACTTTGAACCGTCGTCGTAGCAGACCCCAAATGGCCTTGAGGGCTATGTTAATGCTATTACTGCAAAAAAGATTTCACTACACCATTGTGAATCATCTTCTTTAGAACAAGAAATTGTAGTTGTAGAAGTTTGAGAATTCATCATTTATTATCGAGTACTTCATATATATGATATTTATATACAATACACTACGGCACTCGTGATCCAATCGGCGATATTACGGAGATCCCAATTTGCAATATAATGCTATATTTATAGTCTACTTACCCTATCGAATGAAATATTAGCTTTAAGATAGCATTTGTCTCTGGGCTCGCTTGTCGGCAATGTGTGACATATTGGTGGTTCAATTAATTTTTCCATCGTTTTGTAGAGCTGGGTACTTGGCATAGCGGCTCTTCTGTGTCCAAAACGTTTGGCTGTTTTTTGTTTTTTGGTTTGTTTTTTATTATTGTTGCCGTTAAAAAGTATACTATGCTCAATGTTTTTCATTTTAAATTATTTCACCGTAATAATTTGTTATTTCAATTAATTCTTTTATGAAATTTTTGTTCCTGCAATTGTTTTGTAATTCAACTCCATAGCTTTCAAATCACGACTTTTCCAATGATTATCCAAAACGCGAATGTTCTCACATTCAGTGTACGTTTTGTCAAACTTTCTACGTATTGTCATGCATATTTTCTAACAAAGGTAAATAAATAAAAAATTGACTTACTATAGAAAAAAGTTAGATATATTTTTTCTATATCGATTGACAGAGTTGCCAAAAAGTTATAAATAAATTTATAAAAATAATAAAACCTATATTAATATTTAAACGAAATCGAAATGTGATTATATAATTTTAGTTTCGTTTATATTTTTGTTTTATTCTGTTAATAATTATTTTACTTATTGTTAAAAATTAAAAATCTCGTGCTCCACAAGACCTTTAGATACGTTGAAAATGAAATCAATAATAAAATAAAAGAAATAAAACAAAAAGAAATGCCAAATAATATTTATTTACTAGGTATACATGAAATATTAATTTTTCATTAAAAAAAAATAGTTGTTTACAGTGATTAAAAAAAAAATAATCGGTATATAGAAATTAAGGTTTTTAGTCATTGTAAACAAATATCAGTACTTCTACTCACATTATATGCAAGTTATAAATTGTAACACATCCGATTTAAAAAAAAATCGAAAAATGTCCTTTGTTTCATAAAATAAAAATGGACACTTTTGTTATTGAGACAATCTTAAATGTAAAAAATGAAAACTTGGAAAAAGTCATATTCAAATACATTTAAAATTTCCCACAGAAACCCATTAAAATACCCATTGTTCACGGAATATTGTAATTTTCTCTCAAAAAAAAATCGTCAAATTTATTTAGTTTTTTTTTTTCACCGTCATGTAAGCCTTGTCTATACGCATCTATTAACATTTGTATTATTTGTCTACAGCTAGAGATAACGACAGAAGAGGGAATTTGCGTTTTCATTGAAAATGACGCCCCCTACGGAGGCGATCGTAAAGACATTTCTGATGTTGACGAACAATTTTGCATTTCAATAAGATCTAGTGTTATTTATTGAAAGATATAAGTCAATCAAATACTGTATAATTTTTCTAATCGAAGAAAACATGACCGTTTCGATCTATCGTAGCTTAAATACATTTTTTTTAATACTAAAAATATTTACTACGCATATTTTTATTGCAAAAATAATTGAAACGTACAAACACCTAAAATATTCAAAACTTTAACTGATAGTTGCTTATTTCATCGAATACGGAAATTGAAATGTATCGGCATCGTGAAATGTTTATCGACATCGATAGCAACTTTAACGTCACTATCCCGCGCTCGCAGTTATTCTGACGAAGTAATTTGTCGGAGTCAGTAATTGCCTTAAGGGATAAATGAATAAACTTAAATTATTTATACAATTATTTTGGATGGTGAATTCAACTTCTAACTCAATCGCTAAAGTATTTTATACGATGGGAGTGTTAGTGGAAGGCTCAACTGACGGGCACTGTAACCAACGCTAGAGGTCCTCGCTGTCGCCGCGTCGCTCTAAAACGTTTGTTAGAGGACAGATTTGTTTTTTTTTTAATTCAAATACGAACACAACACTGCTTATCGAGCTAATTTTAAGCTGGGAAAGTGGCACTTCTACACATAAAGCAGGAAGTCGCACATATTGCGTTGTTAAGTAATTTTTTTTTTGGATCACGTGGCAAACGACCGCGAAGGGCAGTCAGAGATACGCGCACGGCCACAGTTCAATTCAACGAGCATGATCACTCTCCGACCCAAAATAAACGGTCTACCATAGGGTTTGTCTGTACGCGTCGCTCTAATTTAGTACAGACCTAAAGGCGCCGGGCACAACTTCCTGCCGAGCACTAGAAGATAGTTCTCCTATACAATTTTATGCCATACGAAACCCTTTTTCTATAACCATCAACATGGCTGTATCTTATTATACAACCGAAAAGGCACTTCGGGCAACGTCCATACGCGCGCTAGGGCGGCGCCGCTATGAGGACGGTCCGGCATTAGGATGAGGATGCAATGCGAAATTCGGATGTTGAATTATTTTTGTACGTGAGAGGTTTCGATATTTAGTTTAAATGAGAAAGTTAGTTAAGTATAAAATAATAACCTACATCTATACACTTTTCGCCTTTAACGTGTGTTTCTGTTTCACTGTCGTTATCGACACGTCACAGATAAATGTTGACCTATTACAAGTTTTGGTATTGCAAAAGTGTTATAGCATTCTGATATGAGAAAATTTAGACATGGAGTTAACAAGTTATAGATGTTATAATTTACGAATAAACAAATAGATTTTGATAAAATAATACGTAATAGATCTGATGTGGGTATGTTTTCTTAAAAAAAAGTTCGTTTCCTACTGTCAGTTTGAAATATGAAACGCTTTTAGTCATTCTAATAAATATTACAATGCGTTATACATTTGATGTGATATTTGCTTGTTTGAATCTTTTAGAACAGCTGAACAGTGTATTCTTCCAAAAAATTTAAAACGGCTCATAGTAAACAAACGTGAAAATCGAGTTTATAAATCCAATAATAATCGGAAGTAATAATAAAAGTAAGAGGTAATTAAAGAACAACATTATCTATAAATTACTATTTAAATAAAAAGTAATTATTTTAGTAACTTAATAGAAAGTAAAATTGGTTTCATTAACCAATTTTTTACTTTCTGTTATGTTAATTAAATAATTACTTCTCTGCCTGATTATATACAAGATGTACTGAATCCAATGAAGAGAAGGAAACATTTGATATCTGACCAAGTAACTGTTGAATATTATATTAAGTATTTCAGCATAACACTTTAAATTATTTGCGTACCTAAAGTTTCATTACAATCGGCGAATCTATGAATCATATTTTCTAAATAAAATTATCCCGATTGACTACTGACAAGTATACACTCGACAGCGACTACCTTCCCCAAACTGTTACCTTTCAAGATTCCCTCAAACCCATATCGCCCAAGATAATGAATACCACGCACATATAAAAACATGCCCCCCCATCAGAAATTATAGTGGTGCAAGGAAACTAACATGCATTCATATATACAAGCACTATGAAAACATAACACTTGCCTTTTTTCGAAAAGTCGAGTAAAAATATAATGATGTTGTAAAAAACTCCCCGTGTAAAAATACAACGAAATATTCTAATACATAACAATGATACATTAATTCAAAATCCATATTTTTTTTATTAGCATGGATTCTGATAACGATTGTTTATTAACAAAGACCATAATTATAAAAAAAAATACGAATACTTATCGCCAATGAAGATAAAGAAACGAGACTCGTTCGAGGTCACGAAATGAGGATGATATGTACAACCCTATCCCATAAATGTCTACAGATGTGTAGCGGAGGGGATGGAGGACGAAATAAAAATATATAGCGATCTGACGCTTGCAAAAGGAATCGTTGAATAAGAGCTAACTTATATGGAAGAGGCTCGTCTGCTTTGTTGATGATTACGTTATGAAAGCCTTTTAGATTTTTATAGTAGTATATAATTTTATCGATTCGTTACCGATTTCACCCTGTATCAATGCAAAGATTAATTTCGTACAGGAATTTTTGTAATCTATTTTTTTTTCTAAGTATAATGGTCACTGTTAATTTTAAAGTATTTTAATGTTGCGTCAGGTTTTATTTATCTGACTACCAAGGCCGTACCTTCCACGACTCGAACCTTTAGCCTTCCACCTGGTCCAGTGCTTCGGCTAACGACCGTCGTCACCAATGAGATGACAATGTCCGCGACCGTGGTTTTAAGGTCGTCCTCTGAGCTACGGCAGGGATAGTTTTAATTTGACTACAATAAAATCTTATTAGTCAATTCGCCCGTGGTCAAAATTTAACCCTTCACCTTTCGTTCCAAAAGCGACGTTCTCAACCGCTGATATATCTTAACCACTGATATATTCATACAAAATTGGAATAATGTATCGAAATTTGATACTTTCTCAGAACTGTATGATTGAATGACCTTTTAACATGCTAATATAAATGCGCTATATTGGCGTTGTCGATGATTCGTTTCTGGTAATTCAAAACATAAATATAGATTTGAACTTTGGCATTTGTATCAAAGAAGATATTTCATAGTGAATCTAAGCTCGCCGCTTTTATATCCAAGTTGCCATATACCTAAAGGTCTCCTTTATTTATACATTACTGTCCTTTGAAAGGAACTTAATAATAAAAATAAATTGAAATCTTTTTTCTTCCATACCAGGCTACTCCCTTTCAAAAGGATTCACATGTCACAAGAGGCGGAGTAAATCTTATTTGGTGAATAAAAAGGTTCAATATTCAATGTTCCGTTATTATAAAAAAATAAATACATATAAATATATTTCGTTTGAAACGGTAGGAAATGTCTTCCAAGTCTTTCGTTGGGTCGTGTTCTTCCTACTTCTTTGGCGACGACCTTAATAATGATCTTCCTCCATGAAGGCGGAAATGTGTGAACGTCACAAGCCAATTACCTTAATTAAATATATATCTCTGGTCTTGAAACCGATGTGTCCTCGTGCGTAATACAAGTTTAATACTGGAACTTCTAAGCTGTCATCGAAATGTAATATCAGATTTGTGGGACGTCGTTTTTTGATATTTTATTTGTGTGTCTGAAGAATAGGAGAATATATAAACCTAAATATATGAAAAACGCAAAAGGATCATTTTGATTGTTGACTAACAATACTCTGGGAAGACTATATAGAATATCTAAAGTAGTCTTCATGTATGCTAGAGGTTTATTCACCGCGAAATTGCGGTCCTAGGTTACCGTGTTGGCCGCCATTTTGTAGTACTTGTTATAGAGCGTGCTCTGAACGCCACTTTCTACAGGATGTATTCTGATCGACGCTGGCTAGAGCATGTGTTCTGATTGCGACCTACTGTATAAGGTGTCCTTCGATCGTCGCTTACTGCAAGTAATTTCCGGTTGCCGTTTGCTATAGGGTTTGTTGGTCACCACGGACAGGCAAGACCATAAACGGAGTAGCCGAAACCGCCACCCCGCGCTGATGCTGCTCGTTACAAGTCTTCGTTAGTCCGGTGACGACTGCTGCCGTCGACCGGCGGTCGAGCGTCACCGCATCCAGAGAAAAACGATCCAGGTTCTATTATGTATTAGGAAACCGCAGGCTAATGAAGAACTGCGAATTGGTTGAAATACCTTATTTTTTTTTTTTGGCTGAACATTTGTCGTGTCCGTGTGTTTGTCCGTGTGTTTGTAGTTTTGTTATCTGACCGAACGCTGTCTCCCTCTATCTAAATGTGCCGCACGCACGATCCAGCCGACGTTTCAAACACACAGATAAACTTTTGGAAAAGGTTTTTTTTTTTTTATAAGATATTCGTATTAATAGACGGCTAATGAGTCAGACTTGTGTACATAGGTCGGCTCAGACATACAACAGACTGCGATAAATCAATGTCATCCGCGGGCATTCGGTAAGGTCATGATAAATATTTGCTTTTAGGGTTCCGTACGTAAAGAGACCACTAAGTTCGGCACGCAATCGCCTGCCTATACTTTTAAAAGACCTTATATTTTGAACCGTAATAAATATTATATAGAAATGCTAACAGACTGTAATGGGAGACAGAACTACGTATAGTAAAAAAAAATTACGGTTTTCCCATAAAATAAATGTCTTCTTTTTTAAAAGGTTTTGTTTGTTTCTGCTCTATTGCAAAAATGGTTGTGCACACATGCGCCAAATTTAGTGTCATTATTGTGGACATCACATTATCATAATCCGCCAAGCATACGGGCTAAGGATCTGGAACCGAATGAAAAAAAAATACATGACACTACTAAATTGTGGCTAGCACGGAATCATCATTGCGCAGTTACAACTAGACTTGGCCCTTTTTTATAACAATTGATCACTTGAACTCCGTTCGAGCGCCGGAACAGAAGACACTCCTACTCGTATCCGTTCCAAACAATCAGTGTGACTGATATCATTCTGATGTGACCATATTAAATTCATCGTACTCGCAAAGGAGTTTAATTGAGTCATACAAATCGTCGGTTAATTACGGCCGTATAAATATTTAAACATAAGAATGTGTAAGAGTGCGTCAATATTGGGCGAAGGGTGCGCGGGCGGCGGCAAACATGAAGCGCCGCTTAATAATTCAGCGACAGCTCTCGCTGTTTGATCTCGCCCCGCTGCGAGTGACGGAGCGGTGTTTGCATTTTGAGAGTCGCCGTGCGCGCACGCGGCGCACGCGACCCGACGACGGCGACGTCGAGCCTCCGGCCCCGGCCCGGTCTGAAGCGACGACTCCGTGGTCCTTCATTGCGCACGGCGTCCGTCGCGACCGCGTGCGCTGCGGCAGTCGTAAGATTTACGTCGCTTTCTCTCGCGCTGGTCAGGTAGATCGATGAGCGCTTCTTCTTCTCGCCCGTGACGCTGCAGTCCGCCTTCGGTTTCGGTCGGATCGTCTGGTGATTCGCCGCTGTTTCATCCCAGCGACAAAGCACATAAGTCGCATCGCAACGGCACCACAAATCGTATGGGTTTTAATTGCGTTCTCGTATTTAGGTACTTAGTCAACGAACATCTTCCATATCTTCCACATGATTTATGTCTTCACCCGGCTACGGCGAATCGAAAAGGAGGGTCATGATTTATACATATACGTATATAAGTATCACCACGATTGTCCTTGACATGAGATAGCGCTCAATTAAATAGGTAAATGAAACATTAAAGACTTCAAGACAACACGTGTCGTGAGGAATGGCAACGGTCAACAAGTTCTTGGTGCTTCTGAACGATCTTTCAGAACGATTGACAAGTCATGAGCAACGTTAGATCCGTGCCGATGGATGCACCCCCGTCGCTGTTCAGCTGGCACGCGTTTGGATCTGAGCCATCTGCGTGTAGCCCTAAGACATTGACGTCGTCACAGCGACCGAGATCCGGTTGCTCGAAGTGACACTCCCAAGGACAGAGCGAGTGTTGCGAGTTCACTTTGAATAAAAATTAATTCTGTTTATTCGTAAGTCCCTATTTTGAACTGATTGAATTTACATCGATACCAAACAGAATTACCAAACCAAATTAATTAATCCTGGCGATCCTGACCAGGACAATTAGACAAACTTATCAAATTATTGTATTGTCACCGGTCCTTGATAAGTCTACAAAGTTTCAATAAAATCTGACCGTTCAAAGTGGGTCAAAATCGAGTTCAAAGAAGTCGGTTACAAACAAACGAACAAACAAACAAACATACAAGTGAAGCTAATAAAAGCGTGTTAAAAAAAGTCATTTCAGACAAAAAAGGCGCGAAAATTGTGTAATGATATGTTAAGAAATGATTACCCCCTTCATACTAATATTAGTTAAGTGGTTAATATCGATGGGTAGTTGACTTCGCATGTTAGTTACATATCGCGTGTTAGGAGAAGCGCTAGGAAGGCGTGACCATGCACCCACACCCTATGAAATGCATATTCAATTTCGTCTTACAAAAAGAAAAATATCAGAAGAACTCTTTCATGGCTTGAGATGCGTTGGTCATTTTCGCCGATCCTAATTTTGGCGTCTCCAATTGCGACCGAAGCCAGGCGACTTGCATGTTTCGTCGACGAATATGTCATTTTTGCGACAGGACTGTTTCATCTGTTAGTAACCCTTTCATCTGCACGAAGATGATAATTATATTATTATTTTAAGGTGAACGATTCCATTATATACATATTTGTATGCTAGGAAAACATCGTCTCGTTATTTAGTGCCATCTTGTAACGTTTTGGACTAATTACATTATTACTATATTATTGGTTCTTGATAATAAACTACATCATTACACATAAGCATGTATTCCCGTGCGAAATTATTACTTGATAGTCGATATACGCCTAGCAAAGCTCGGTTGTTCAGGTACTAAAAGTAATAATATTATTAATTTCAATTTTTATAAAAAAAAAAACTAAATTTGCACTTATTTTTTTCCCAAGTGCGACATCCACAGCGGTATGCTTGAAAACTCTCATTTGACACAATTAACTGTTAACTGTTAAAGTTAAAAACTAAACCCGTCAAAATACGTCGTTTTAACTTTAGAATTAGTAGTTGACTAAGTTACTGCGGTGCGTTTCAAACTCTTATTTGAAATAATTATTTGTTAAAGTTAAAAACTAAACGCGTCAAAATACGTAGTTTTAACTTTAGAATTAGTAGTCGACTAAGTTACTGCGGTGCGTTTCAAACTCTTATTTGAAATAATTATTTGTTAAAGTTAAAACTAAACGCGTCAAAATACGTAGTTTTAACTTTAGAATTAGTAGTCGACTAAGTTACTGCGGTGCGTTTCAAACTCTTATTTGAAATAATTATTTGTTAAAGTTAAAAACTAAACGCGTCAAAATACGTAGTTTTAACTTTAGAATTAGTAGTCGACTAAGTTACTGCGGTGCGTTTCAAACTCTTATTTGAAATAATTATTTGTTAAAGTTAAAAACTAAACACGTCAAAATACGTTGTTGCACGCCTCATAAGCGGAGCGTTGAGGTAGTGCTCTACTCTCGCCTTACAAAATACATGTGATTTATTGAACTAAAAATGTCTCTATTTAGTATCGCACTTATATAATAATATTTACACATGAATATCAAAGAAAAACACTACTTTCAATACTTATGACATTTTTAAAAGACATTTTGCCTTTTTAAATTAATGAAAGAGATGTTTAACAAAATTGTTCCGTGGACGTCCGTGTGTCTGTATGTATCCATACTCGCATGGTCACTGTAACTCCCGAAAAACTTAACCGATCTAGTCCATTTTTCTTTCTAAACGCTTTAGTATTATCCTAAACTAAGTTCTTTCGAAGATCACGGTCTAATTCAACGTAGTTTAATTGTAATTAGTGTTATAGTAAAGTTAGGTCCGTTCACAACGCTTGCGTGGTATTTTTGCATGCCTCATAAATGGAGCGCTGAGGTGGTGCACTACTCTCGCCTTATAAAAATCGAGCTATTTTTTGAACTTAAAATTTTTTCATGTGACTCTTAATGTACTTCTAGACTTCTATAAATGCACGAATGACAAGAAAAAAACATTCGTACATATATATATATTTGTAAAAATTGAACGACCGCTATGAGGCGTGCACTTTTGGATTTTCCAAAATTATTTTAACTTTACAATTAGCCATTGACTAAGTTAGTCTTAAAAATATTGATATTTGTGACATTAAATCAATATCGCCAATGACAATATCTTTAGGATTAAGGATATTTTGACAGGTTAGTTTTTAACTTTAACAGTTAACTATTGCAAATTAGAGTTTGGTACACACACTCCTTTACGAAATCATGTTTCTTAGTAAATGTGATATCTATACCTGCTATACCTTATTAGATAATTTATGCTGTCGTCCATTTCATTTATAAATTCGTAATATTCATGATTATGGGTGGCGGTGACCACCTACTATCCGATGGCCCGCATGTTCGTTTGCCCTTTATAAAACATATAAATAAATAATTTGGAAAATTCAAAAGTGCACGCCTCATAGCAGTTACTCCATTTTTACTAAATAAAAGTGTGTATGTCAGCTCCGACGAATAACTGGAGCTCATTTCACTCTTTATGACTGATTACAAATTACTTGGTATGCATTGTTCAATACTCTAAATTCTATATATTAACAAAAATTTATGCCGTAATCGTCATTTTTTTTTAAATTGAAAGAAATAAAAAAAATACTTACCGTGGTGTCAAAATTTTTACTTAAACATTGAGAATAAAAAAGACAGTCACGCTTCGGGTTTCTTATGTTCTCTAGATTAAGATTTAATAAAAAAAAATTTTTTTTACTAAAAGACTCGTCAAAATTTTGTTTATTAAATATCAATTAAACTACACCGAATTAGACAGTGAAATTCAATAGGCTTCTATTCAGATGCATACTAAAGCGAATGAAAAAAAAAACACTCGATTAGTGAAGTATTTCATTCGTTATCGTGACCACATACAGGATCCGCACATACAGACACACGGACGTCCACGAAAAACATTTTTAAAACAGTTTTTAAAATATGTTCTATAACAAAATGTGTTTTGAAGATATTACAGATATTAAAATCAGTGTTTATTCTTGCCGTTTGAGTGCATACATTATTTTACAAGTGCAACATGTAATAAATAAAGACATTTAAAATTCAAAAAATCACTCGTTTTTCGTAAGGCGAGAGTAGAGCACTACCTCTTGCGCTCCGCTTAGTACATATAGTAGAATAATCACAAATCTAATAGTTTTACGATAGATTTCTTCTCAGTTTTATAAAAATGTAAATATTTTTTACATACTCCTTTTGCGTCTAGTATACGAAACCTCACAATTAGAAGTTCGTCCTTTGTGAACACACGACGGCGTCGATCGTTGTGGACTAGCGGTGCGCGAGCGCAAACAAAGACCCGGCGCGAAGTGAAACGCTCTCCTTCGTAACGGCCGCCATTACATTTTTAGCGCCTTAATAATTTTTCGGAGCGCCACGCAGCGTTCCGATATAGGGATCGTTTGCATGTTATATGTGAACAAAGAGCAAGCTCATATTTGATGCTAATTTCAATTTGGAATACGAGGTACACGAGTACAACTCTGAGGAACGCGGATCGCGTAAGTCGCGTGCGTTACGGGTGGAGGCGGCATTTTTGTTGGCGACGCCAATTTGATGACGAATTATTTATCAGTCTGCTGTAAGGAAACAGCAGTTGTTGTAAATGTAAGTCCATCTTACAATAAGAATTCGTTTATTGATGCATTTCGATAAGATATCCGGTTTGCAGGCCTCAGTCTTCACATATTTTTAGTCGTATCTTTAATATAGTTGTGAACGATATAATTGCTATTTATGCATCAAAAATATTTCATTTTACTGTGACTGTAAATAATATAAAATTAGAGGCTTTGAACTGTCAGTAGAAGCGGTAATGGGCCATTAGTCAGTGTGACGTTTGTGAATTAAAATAAAACTGTCTTGAATATAACTCTCATTGTAGACAATTCAGTTATAATTAAAACTTTAATCAAATAAGAAATGTTTTGTCTCAAAGATAACGTTAATCCGCTTGTCTTAAGGGATGTCACCAAATTGGTGACTATGACTTTAATTACTTCTAATCGGTACTAGATCAACTTGCAAGATTTGAAAGCAAATGTTCTAAACCTGAGATAAAAAAGCTTTATATGGGCACTGTCGCTGTATTGATAAAAATTTGACACGATGACAATGTTAAAGGCAGTACATAAAAATTGTGCTATATAATGCATTTAAAAATAGTTTGAAAAATACTAAGTTATTGACCAAAAAAAAATATAATGAACTTAAAACTATTGCCACATACGAAGATTCTGTCATTCAAATAAATCTTGTTTTACCAAAATCGTCCAAGTTATCGAATTGGTCACATTTTATAAATTTGGTTAATTATACTTTGCAAAACCAGCTATCCAATGAGAATGAATAACAATATCGTTACACAACTAATAATTAAACATAATTTTTTAACCAATCCGAAAAACGAAGTCAACAAATATCAAATACGTATGCAGTTTAGTATTAATTAGTTCGTGCTTCACTCATAACACCATTCAATTTTGAGGTGTACTAAGAGTTCAAATCGCGTTCAATTGACTACATACAATGACCTCGATTTTGAGCACACCGTTTTCTGCCAACACCCATAATGCCTTATCCATTTCGCGCTCGCCCTGTCTTAGCGGCTCGACGTCGATACGCCATTCGCTGGGGCTATTTACTTTTCATTTCGTTGCGTCGGAACAGAAATTCTTTTCTTCGGCCTCGCTTTAAATTTTCGCTGTGCGTCATTAGTACATTCACCCGAAAGCGCCCCCTGTCGTGATTAGAGTACAGGCTCGGCTGTGATGTCCATTCTAACCCGACTGCGGCAAATACGTTAGTTTTTCACCGCGAAAATTCTTCGTGATCCATCGAAACCGGATCGTACTTTTACGCGATAAACCAAAACCCACTATTCATATCATAATATCTAATGATTGTAGAAAATATTTTTTGCTATGGCAAATAAATTAAGTTCTACATAAATAATAAAAAGCCGGCCAAGTGCGAGTCGGACTCGCGCACCGAGTTCCGTATAAGTTTATATTTATTAAAAATATATATTTTGTAATGTAACTAAAATTTAAGGTTTTCGAATTTTTCCTTTATGTGTGCTATAAAACGTTGCTTCATGCCAAATTTCAAGATTCTAGGTCGACTGGAAGTACCCTTTGGGTTTTGATTCCCTTGCGAGTACTTGCGAGTTTCAAAATATGCAGCTTAAATTGCTGTTTCTTTTGATTGCGTTGACATAGAAGTTTGATTTTGTTACAGCTTAAAGGTATTATAGACCTGAGTATTTGGTATGAATATCAATTTAATACCTCTACGCGTTTATGAGGAAATGGGTAGTAAGTTTAAAATTATTAAAAAAAATATATTATGTGATGTAACTAAAATTTATGGTTTTCGTAATTTTTCCTTTATCTATGCTATAAGACGTTGCTTCGTACCAAATTTCAAGATTCTGAGTTCACGGGAAGCACCCTGTAGGTTTTGATTCCCTTGCAAGTGTCGAAATTTGCGGCATAAACGGCTGTATCTTTTGATTGCGTTGGCTTAGAAGTTTGATTTTTTCACAGCTTCAAGGGACAGTAGACCTGAGTAATTGATATAAATTTCAGCTTCATACCTCCACGCGTTCCTGAGAAAAAGGGTCTTGACAGACGGACGGACGGACGGACAGACGGACAACAAAGTGATCCTATAAGGGTTCCGTTTTTTCCTTTTGAGGTACGGAACCCTAAAAATGAACGTTCGATTTCCTTTAACATCGTACATACAAAGATATCATTTCACCGATACAGTCGCGTTTTCGTTAATTCTACTGTAATTATGCTTTTGGGGGGAGGGGCCTAAGTGTGTTTATTTCCTGTATGTAGTACCTGAACAACCGAGCTCTGTTCGGCGCCTTTCGCGCTAGCCGCGGGAGTGTGATAACTTTCCCCGAGAACAGTTACTTATGTATGTTGATACGTACACGATACATTACGAATATAAACTGTGCACATGCAACATAACACCTGCGCAGTGCCATCTGTGGTCTATGTCGTGCATCACCATTTGTTGTCGAGTAATGATGATGTACCAACAATGCAAATTCCGCATATAGCGCAGAATACGCCAACGTCTGCATATACATATTTTTTGTATTTATTTTTCCATACAAGACACCTATATGTATAATATTATTCACGTTTGAAAGCACTAATTCTACATATAAATAAGCGAAATACCACTAACTGATTGACTGGTTGATTCGTCTCGAAATCTCCGAAACTGTAGTTCCGATTGACTTGAGCTTTGCCATAGTAATTCTTTTCGGGATGTAGACACTCACAGATTTTAAGCATATCCCATCCAAAAAAAAATTTTCATCATTTCATGTGTATGCGGGTGGAGCCGCCGGAAAAAGCTACTACATGTATATACGTATATACGGATTAAAATCCCGTCTTCTGTGGGTGTCTACGTCCCGAAAAGTTACTGACAAAGTTCAAGTCAATCGGAGCTATAGTTTTAGTGATCTCGAATGAATCAATCAGTCAGTCAGTCAGTGGTATTTCGCTTATATATATGTAAAGTACTCAAACTTGATACTATATATTGAATAATTCATATATATATATATATATATATATATATATATATATATATATGTGTGTGTGTGTGTGTGTGTGTGTGTGTGTGTGTGTGTGTGTGTGTGTGTGTGTGTGTGTGTGTGTGTATATATTATTTTTGGAGACAAGACAGTAGAAGTGCAATAATAGAGACGTAGAACAAAAGAAATATAGTGGGCACTGCATTTATTACGCATGAAAGTGGGACTACGTTGACAACCATGAGGGTAATCGAGCACGCGTACGGACCTAGGACGGCGTGGTTGTGAAAAGTGGGGAGGTCCTACTGCGTGCGGATGGACCTCAGGTCTATGTTTGTATTTCCTAATGTTAAAATAAATAAATGTATTTAAAATGAAATAAATTTACCGTGTTGCCATCTGTCGTGGATCTATGAGAGACTCGCTCAAGTTATTAAGTGCCAATGAATTTAGAAGTTCATAATGAACAAACTTAATTCAATTCGCGCATTAAAAATTATAATACAATAAAAAAAAAATGAACAAATAAGAATCACGCGACTCTTCGAATACATTTCGTCATAAATTGATATGGGGTAGGTGGAGATGTTTACTCAAAGTCGATTAACATGAAAGAAAATGTCCGTCAGAAAATGAAACACAGTAAGAAATGTCGCTCATCATCAGAATAGCGCCCCCTGCCGGTATCAATTGAACGTGACTATTTTCCAAAGTAATTTCTAGAACCTCCGATTGTTCTGGTGAAATCACAAACGTGCCTGTCATGCCTTCTATATTATATCCAAAAGATTGTCTAAAGTTATACGTTACATTTCATTAGTTGTGCTAAAGTCGATCATGCATGTAATAAGACTGTAAATGCCCATTGTTTGTAATTGGAAAATATTTATAAAAAACTAATGTGGTAGGTTTTTACAAGCACCAACAGAAGCCAAAACAGTTATTGTTGGAATTTTTGTCTGTTTGTCGATTTGTTTGCGCATCACCCAATAACGCTCCAAGGAATCGAATACGGTTTTCATGGTTTCATCTTGTTACACCGCGTAGAAATCGAATCATGTGCAAAACTCTCTTAAATTGGGAATCGTAACTGAATATAGTACATTATTCTTATAATATCCCCATTTTATGGTATTAAATGAACACTCTCTACACCTACTGTTACGCCTTCCAAAGATTTAGACGAGGGCAGGACCGATATCGAGATCATGATGAACACTGTCATCGGCCGACACAAAAGATGCGGGAATTCATTCTATATCTATATGGACGTAGTTGGGAATGAGAGTTAGTTATTAATAAATATATTATACTTAACCATATATACCATAGAACCATACTTAACCATATATATATGGTTAAGTATGGTTAACCATATATATATGGTTAAGTATGGTTATGGTTAATATACATATATAATGTTGCTTATTTCTTCCTGAACGTAAGATATCTATTTTCTTGTATACGTAACGTGCCGAAATGTTAATAAGACCAAGCACAATGTAGGGTTCTGTAGTCGGCATAATTATTTTTGTAACAAATCTTTCATAAAACTTTAAATAGTATAAATTTAACATGTTCCAACACGTTTGTTAAAAAAAGATAACGTGATGTACTACAATTGCTAAATTAGTATACTCTAATTGTCTGGAGAAATATTATATTTTTAAAAGCATTTAACATTATAATATTGAAAATAGTGCAAAGATTTATACAATCAGTGCTTTAAAATTATTATAATATAATGATTATTATTATAATTATTTTTTATTTTTGTTTAGCTCTTTTACATATTCTGATGACCCTATTAGGGTATCGACCCTCGAAAGATAGTAGACTCCTTAAAATAAAAAAGGCTGTTTTTCGACGATGTTTGGCAACACTGAATTTATGACGCACTTATGTTAGCACGGCCCGAATTCAACCAACGGCTCGGGACGTCCATACCGATCACAAAAAAAGAAAACGTCTCGAGCCACGCCATAGACAAATGTCACCGCACTCCGGAATAGCGACCCCAGTTGGCATCGGCCGAATGAGACATTACTATGCGTCTCGGCGTTTGCTTACAAATGTATCCATCCATAGAGAAGTTTACGCGCTGTGTTTTTAGGGTTCCGTACCTCAAAAGGAAAAAACGGAACCCTTATAGGATCACTTTGTTGTCCGTCTGTCCGTCCGTCCGTCCGTCTGTCAAGACCCTTTTTCTCAGGAACGCGTGGAGGTATGAAGCTGAAATTTATATCAATTACTCAGGTCTACTGTCCCTTGAAGCTGTGAAAAAATCAAACTTCTAAGCCAACGCAATCAAAAGATACAGCCGTTTATGCCGCAAATTTTCGACACTTGCAAGGGAATCAAAACCTACAGGGTGCTTCCCGTGAACTCAGAATCTTGAAATTTGGTACGAAGCAACGTCTTATAGCATAGATAAAGGAAAATTACGAAAACCATAAATTTTAGTTACATCACATAATATATTTTTTTAATAATTTTAAACTTACTACCCATTTCCTCATAAACGCGTAGAGGTATTAAATTGATATTCATACCAAATACTCAGGTCTATAATACCTTTAAGCTGTAACAAAATCAAACTTCTATGTCAACGCAATCAAAAGAAACAGCAATTTAAGCTGCATATTTTGAAACTCGCAAGTACTCGCAAGGGAATCAAAACCTAAAGGGTACTTCCAGTCGACCTAGAATCTTGAAATTTGGCATGAAGCAACGTTTTATAGCACACATAAAGGAAAAATTCCGAAAACCTTAAATTTTTAGTTACATTACAAAATATATATTTTTAATAAATATAAACTTATCGAACCCTCGGTGCGCAGAGTCCGACGGCTTTTTTTCTTTACGATCAATAACATATGGACAGACCTGTGAGACGGCTCAATCCGTTTCGTTTTTTGCTGCATACGCGGGTATCATTGTAGCATACTGGTCTCGCTGCCAATACATTTATTTTATTTTCTACTATCTTGCGAGTTACGGACGTACCGGGCAGTGACGTATCCAGGGGTCATGGGAGTGACGTTACCCCCGGGCCAGTCCTGACGGAACATCGTACGTGTGACCCCCTTCCCCCGCGACTCGAAGGCTGTATTCCTTGGCGCCGGCTTCCATCCTGACTAGTTGTCCGATGGGATTTTAAATCAAGCCATATCGCATCGGTGACAAGGCACCATCGGCTTAAGGGCCGAGTTTCTCAATATGAAATTAAAAAAATCGTTTGAAGATATACCCAACCTTGTTAGCGAGATCACACATCATCTGTCTGTTTGTGGGTAGTTTTCTCTTTTTTCATAGACATCCTATCACACAGACCATCCGATTGGCGCAGTCGACAATCGAGCCTATCTTCTGCGCCGGAAACGCGGCTTCGACTCCCGCAAAAGATAAACAATTATTTGATTAAAAATCAACATCTGTCTCGAGCCTGGGTGCTTCTATGTGTTATATGCACGTATTTACTAAAAAACAGTACATATATATTATGTCATTTATTTGATACCCATGTAGTCTAATATGCGGCATTAGAAAAATGTACCCTCATCCTGCTTCTATTAACATTAATTAGTTAATTAATAATTATTTCTTTGCTTCTTATGTTAATTGCACATCGCAAGTACAAAACTTTCGAATGTGATGTTTTGCACTTTATTACAATAGGCAGCGACCTCTATGACCGCTACAGCTACCTGCAGCCAGGTGTGAGCAGGTAGACAAACCGAACTTATTTCCCTCGTCTGTTAATTAAAAAATATTAACACGTATGTAAAGTTTACAAAATTCTAAATATATCTATAACGGGCAGTTACCGTGAAATTATTTACAGCCACATAAAAAAATAACTAATCAACATCAATAGCAGCAGAACTACGCTGGCAGACATTGTTCTCATAAATTTATAGTACTGTTATCTGCCTGTAAAACATTGTTTGATTTGTATAACAGATTGGGTTACGTTTTTCTTATGCCAGATCTTAGACTAATGGCACAAGCCTCGATGCTTTTTTTTGGGATCAGATGGTGGTGTGTATGTATGTATGTATTTATATATGTGTATGTGTGTGTGTGTGTGTGTTAGTGTAATACTGAAAATAATAGTTTCGTAATTTGTGATTAAGTCGGCCCGCCTGTTAGTCTCCAAGTCTGTTTGTTGGCGCATTACGAGAAAACTATTAAAACGTGAAACAGTACAACGGGTGTTTAAAGTAACATTGCTAACTTTCAAATTCAAAAAAAACAGCATCCAACAGATTCTTTTTCCACGGTAGCATTTTCAATGCAATCTCATATAAAAAAAATATTTTGAAGCATTATCGAGTTTTATGCTGCATGTACATCGTACGTTCTATGTTCACAGGGGAGGAGCCAAAGGCGAAAGCTTGTAAAGAAATAAAATTGTAAATTTATTATCACTACCTCCTATCGTACGGATAGACTACGAGTCTAATGCATGTGCAAGAAAGTTCACAACTTGACGTATTTGCTGCGAGTTCTGAGTTGAAATATTGCAACACTTTTAATGCATTTGAGGTGTTCGCATGCACATACGAAGCGCCGAGCGAATCCATGCATGCATATAATTTGATAGAGTCTGAAAGTCGTAATAATTTAGGTTGTGTTTGTTGAACGGCGGTCCACAGTTCCCAGCCATCTACGGCGACGGCCGAGCACGACCCGCGGGGTACGGTCGGCAGACAAAGATTAAAATTAAATCCGACTTTGTCGCATCAGGTTTCGATCGCCCCGGTGCTGAATGTACCCTCTCGCAATTTGAGATGCAGGAGTTCAGACCTTAAGCCGTCCACACTGGTCCGATGTCAAGGTCATCTGACTGACTCAGGGCCGTGTCAGTAAAGCACACTCAAGTGCGGCGAGCGGCATCTTAAGAGAGGAAGGAGCGAGACAGTTGTAGTGTTTCGCTTTGGAAAATAACACACGTCTCGCTCGCACGCCGCTTCTCAAAATGGCTCATCATTCGAGTGACGTTTGTTGATGCGACCCTTTGTCGTCGATAAGACGCCAACAATTGAAACCATGGCTTAACGCGGTGATCGAACCACGGAGCGCGTGGCATAATCTGCCTCAAGTTAAAAGCTTATCAGTCGTTGTGCCGGCTAAGATAAGACCCGGTACCTTTACTACCCGGTACCCGGACCCCGTACCTCTTAACCATTCAGTCGCCATGGCTAGTCTTGTAGCTATATTTAATTAGAGAACTAGTTTAAAAATTGATGTGTGAAATATTCTTCGGTTCGGCACGAGAAATACTAGAAAATAGGCTATAAATATACGTGCCATTTTCATACCGTAAAAGTTAGGTCCCCGGATTATATTTTTTACGAAGGGTCCGTGCTTAAGGAACTCGCTGTCAAGTATCAAAATTGTAAAATGTTTATAATTATATTTTAAATTTTTCTCTTTAGAAAAAGGGCAATCGAAGAGCTAACGGATGAAAGCGGAAGGAAAGGTGAAGTAGAGTGGGTGTGACTCGAGAGGTGAAAAGGACGAGGAGAATGCGAAGCCTACAAGGGGAAGACGAGGTGTAGGAGGCCACAAATAAGACGAGAAAAGAGATAGATCGTTTCTATTTAGTTATTCCAATTGTATGACTTATGTTATTTAATATGAACTGAAAATAATTGTTACGCAAATTAAAATTGAAAGTTTACGCGTAGAATCGTTAGTACAAATCAGAGAACCGAGTTAAAAAGCTGTCTCCGTATTATAAATTGATCTCAATTAAATTTTATTTGAAATCTTAAAATGATTGACCATTCTTAACCACATGTTATGATAGCTCAAACAATTTATTAAACAAAATGTTTATGATTATTCTGTTTCCCATTGAAAGTATTTTTATGTTTCCCAATTAAAGTCCTCAATCTACCAATATATAGAACTACGCGATATGGGTCATACTTATACGGTACCTTTTTACTATTTATAAGCGTGAAAACTGATATCTCAAATATGAGTAACATTTGAATGGCGTCCGAATTAGGAGACGTATCATGCACTTAAAACTTATCATAAGTTGAAAGTTTTTTAGTGTCTTCTAGACACATATATCTATTTATATATGTTGTTCATGCGTTTCTCTCCATAAAAAAATGTGACATAAAACTTTAAAGATGTACAGCAAAAAATCTATACAGACATTGGGATCAGTGTAGAAATCGAGATTCGTTCCACGTCTTTGCAAATGAAACGATAGGGGAAAACGTAGTAAGAGATGAAGTGTGATAATTCCACCTTCGTCTCTTTATTGGCATTTAAGTCCTTTTCAACTATAATTAAGTCGATGGAAATGTTTTACTCAAGGCCGCGGCCTCGAACAGAGCGAACGGCGGAGCGGCGGCGGGGCGGGGCGACAGCGATCATGACAAGAGCCCGTGCCTGTACTAGCGCGGCCTGAAACACAGCGGCAGCGGGGCGGGCGCGATGAGCGGTTCTAGAGCGGTCATGAGCGCGATGTATGTAAACTTGTTTGTGTTTTCCGCGACGATACCGCCTATCTAACGTTGCTTACATATTAAGTTTTTTTTTTGTGATGGTTCGCAAAATATTAATCTCAGCTGTGTTATCACAACCGGCTGTATGGAACAGTATAAAATCGACGTCGTAAGAATAGTCAAATGTCTGTATGCTCGTTCTTGTGTATTCGTAAAATGTTTGGGGGTTTTGTCTCAAATGTTCATAATTGTCGTAGAATTCACCTTTTCGTTGTGTTTCTTTGTTCAAATGATGAGCTTCTCCTTTACCTCATAATAAATCGTGTGTAAAGAGAAAACTTGTTTCTAACAAATCACGTATTAACAAATCAACAAATCACGTATTAGACCGAGTGGCGGTCTAATACGTGATTAAATATATATATATGCACATTTAAATGGAATTATTATATAGAAAAATACACATAAATTTCAAAACAATGAAGGTCGCATTTAAAAATTTCTCTACAGAATCAAGTATTTAAGCACTTGAAAGCGATAATTTTTTTTTTTCTTCTAACCGTACCGAAACATCAAACGTACGCTCAGGGCGGACGTTAGGTCCTTTTCAAATGATCAAAAGTTAAACACGCGCCCTCTAGCGTTTTAACAAAAAAATATTGTAGAAATTTTAAAATGGCCGCTGACGGCCCGTCGACTTGAAAATTAAATACCTACGTTATACTTTCGAAACGAAAGGACAATGGGCATAAAGGATTTTTCATTTGTAATTGCACGTAAAATCCACGTGTCGGTAACACACTTTTGTTTTTTCTCTTTCATTTCTGTTTCAAATATGCCTCTAGCTGAAAAGTTGGAATAATATATCTTTAAAAAAAAATATAGAAACGCTTTCGGAAATCTACCTAGATTAGCTAAAAATGCCTGTTTAATTTAAAATGTTTTACATTGTAAAGCTACGACTTATATTCAATTTTTAATCAGATGCAAAAACTAATTAGAAAGTTAAGCAAATGTGACGGGCCGGACTCACGCGAACGCAACCCCGGACGGTCTGTTTTGTTGCTGTGCTGGTCGGCCGACTTTGTAGCGGTAGCAGACCCTCACCGATTTTTAGACGTCGAAACGATAACCTCTGAACACCACGCGTCTATAGAGGTGTTGAGTTTTCTTCCGAGATGCTAACGCGTACACTATTGCAGGTGCAAGGTGCAGGCTCGATGAGAGTATGCAGCGAGTGTTTTTTTTAAGTTTGTCCTTGCTGGTAGAGGGAAATAAAAAACCAGGATATGAACTACCCTCGCACCGGACTAAAAAATCCCCAAAGCGTGATTACGTCTACCCTTGTCAGCCGAGGGTTGTGATCAGCTTTGTCGGATGCGACCGATCGACATACTGATTCGTACGTGATACGTGACTCTTCTCCCGTGATCCGCTAGGACGTCTTCGGCGTAAGGAGTCACGAGAGGCTTCGACGTGGGTCGGTACCTCCGAGTGACGCTGGTACGCGGAGAGCACCCCGAGGTTTTACCAAAAAAGGCTGATTGGTTTAGGAACTTAATGTTGTATGTCTAAATTTTTAAGAGCTTTGTCAACCTCGGCAGTGAGGTCATCGAGCGAGTCTTTAAGGACGTTTCGTGATCTTTTAACGGAATGGATTGCGAGAGGTGCCTCGTACGAAGTCACAGAAAACATGAAAGGATTTGGGTGGTTAACCGCTATGCTGAAAGAAAGTTCTGGCGTGTACTTCATACACTTCGAGATAGTAGGGAATTCTAAGTCCCCATGAAGAACAGAGTTTCTAACAAAATATAGTGTTTCAGTCGCTCTTCTAAAGATCTTATACCATATAACCTGTGACCAGCAAAGTGCAGTCGGGGCGGTGTGAGCAAAAACTGGACACGCATATGTCTTCACTGGCTTTATGCACACCGGGTATAGTGTACGCTTATTGCGCAGTGACATTTTGCTTTTTCTGCCTATTATACCACAGAAGCGTGACATTTAGAAAATAGCTAGTTTCCTGACACGTTGGATATGATCTGTGAAATGGAGATGTTTATCCAACGTGATGCCTAAGTACTTGTAGTTGTGTTGCCACAGAATAAGAACATTTGACATACGAAGGGAGGCGGTATTCTCTGGGACAATTCGAATTCTCTTATTTTTACTGTAACTAAAGTGAATGGCTGCTGATTTTTACGGATTCACCTGTATCCTCCAGAGTCGGAACTATTGCGTTAAGGTGACGTAAGTTCAGAGCTCGGCCGATTTTGAGGGGGTGAAGTGCGGGGCTAGAGGGGAGCAGGCGCGGGGCGCTGCACCGTTTGCGAGCTCGCGAAATACATAGTTACTATCGCGCACTCGCGCGCTCGCTGCTTAGATGCCACAGTATAGCGATTACCAGTACCTACAACACCCGTCAACACAATATATTTCTGCATTTCGGAAATTGTACCTACACATACTGAAAAAAATAACTTTTTAAATTTTACAAGTTATTATACCTTGCAATTTCGAAGTATTTTCAAGTTTGTTTCTAGTTTATATGTTTATACTAGGTATGAGAAAATAAATGAACCACACATAAAAATAAAAAAAAATATTTATTGATAAAGGACATTATCAGATTATCACTACATATTATACAAAACTCAAAACTACATAATGGATTTTCATGCTGTTTTCACCAACAGATAGAGTGATTTTTGAGAAAGGTTTAGGTATGAATAATAAAATTTCCAAAAAAGCTAGAGTGAACTAATGACAATATCACAAGTGTTTGTGTGTGTGTGTGTGTATGTATGTGTGTATGTATGTGTGTATGTGTGTGCGCGTGTGTGTGTGTGTGTGCGTGCGTGTGCGTGCGCGTGCGCGTGGACGTGTGTGTGTATTAAGTACATGGCGTAACTTCTTCTGAGTCTGGCTGTGTATGTCGTAAAGGCATACCCCGAGCTTGTCGAGAGTCCACAATCTCTGGAATGATATGTTCCAAATAAATTTTTAAGTTTGCTCTCCATACACTTTCTCCAAAATCTTCATCTCTATTTATATATAATATTTCCAGTTTTGGTCTTCCTCCCATATACCAAAATGCACCTTTTTCCGGCACACATGTAGTTGACCTTGAGCTTGGAAATACCAGTCACTATTCTTGTTTATGGTAGTGTTGCCGGTTTTTATTGTAACGCAAAATTTGGATTTTGTTTTCTGTTATAGCTGCTCTCATTCCTTTTTGTTGGCAGCCACAGGACACTTTACTTCGACGACAGTGTCATCACCTACAATTCCATCTGGAGAAGCACCTAAAAATCGATTTCTGGATCAATAAAAGACCGCATGGTTTTATCTCAATGTTTTCTTGTTTTGCCAACTGTTGAAGTGCAATATTTTCTTTTTCTATTCCATGAGCTATTGATCGGACGAATGAAATATTCTTCTTATACAAAATTTGTTTGACGCAATTTCCATAATTCTTTTCTTTTATCACTTTTCCAAAATTTGATGCCGTTAAGATCAACTTCCTTAGCTCGAGCCACTCACTAGAATCCCGTTGTAATACTGTCTGTTTTCAATACTTTTCTGTCTTTCACCAAATCTTTGAGTCGTTCAAAAGGATGTCTTTGCTTCTTTGAACTCTTCTTCGTTCATATCGGGGCAGCTGCAGATTCACCGTAATCATTTTGTTTCTGAAATAATTGCCTCTTTCTATTTTTCTTCCTCGGGACGAGGTTTGTCAAATTTCTTTTCTTGTCTCTTTTTCTTGAGTTTTTTAAATTTCCTCTGGGACTTGTGCCTAAAATCTTCTTGTGAAGTGTATAAATTGGTCTTTTTGTATTAAATGCTACGACCGCCGCTGAACATCTCGATTGATACGATCTACGTAAAGACCAATTTATTCTCTTTCCCCCCACAAATTTCGCTATGACACTATTCAGTCGCTCTACTGTATTTGTGTCAACATTTTCTAAAAGGCTGCGTGACTTTGAAGCGACTGAGTTGATGATGACACGGAGTCTAAACCAAAAAATAGAATTTTCTATTTGAGGTATGACGTTCTCATCAAACGACTTTTCTTTGTTGCAATAGTAATCTTTGCATGATCTATGATCTCCAAATGCATGGTTAATTGAATTGCAAATATCCTTGTGAAGAGCTTTCATCGATTTATCTCGGTTACCGATTTGTTGACTGTGTTTTTTATTGAAGTTGTTATTACTTTTCTTAAACTCATTATTCTTTTGTCAGTAATCAGTTTCCTGTTTGCAAGTGGATATTTTGTGTTTTTTGTAATAGCCCGAAACTTGTTACACATATTCCTCAAAAGATGGTTCCGACATTCTATTTTACTTACCACATGATTGGGGTATGGGTTTGCAGCGACGATTTTGAGTAAGTGGAGGAATCTCCATCTCAATTACGTTTCCGTATATTAGCCCGTACATTTCAATAGATTTCATGAATCCCTCACAGATTATCGCTGCCTCCATGCCAGACGATGAGCCCTCGTAATTTTTATAACACACATGTTCTTTCGGAGTTTCTCCCTTCTTTTCAGCACGTGCGCATATCAAGCAATATTTGTTTTTCACACCGATAAAGAGAACCTCACCGAATCTCCTTCCAACAATTGCAGCGACTCCTGAAAGAGCCCTATAGTTATTTCCATAGGAGCGAGTGCACCAAGCACCATCAACGTACACGTCAATTACGGGTATGCCATCCTTCACTCGACCCTCAGCAATAGCGGCATCGTACTCTCGTCCTGCTGCTTCTTCCATAGCTTCTACAGCGGTGGCCTCCCAATCGTCATATACTTGACTTTGGACTTTAGCGAAATATTTCTCTGTGAATATGGGCACATCCATAGCACTACATATTTCTTCTAATTGGGAGTATCCTATGCCAGTAGCGACTATGCCAGAACATACAGCAGTATTTATATCAACATTTTTAGTGTTATTTGGATCATCTGACGAAACTGAAAAGTATGTGCCACAAAGTTCGCATTTGAATTTAAAATGGGATATAAAACCGATTCGCTTTTCGCCAGCTATAATTATATTACTCAGATTACAATTAAACAACGAAGTATGTGCTGATATTTCTTGCAAGCGTTCAAAAAAGTATGTCATGTCTATTACTCTTCGGCCCATACTGGTTTCACTTTTACTATTTTCAAACTCTTCTTCTATTATTAATGATTCGTTTTCCTGGCTCCTGTAAAAAAATATCAAGAGTAAGTATTTATCATCCTACTAATATTATAAATGTGAAAGTTGGTGAAGATGTTTGGAAGTTTTTATGTTTTGATGTTTGTGTGTTTGTTACTCAATCATGAAAAAAAGTACGGGTGAGTGCGGGGTGATTGCGAGGTGAGTGCGTGGTGAGTGCGGGGTGAGTTGCGGTTGGAACGAGATGGGATGGGGGTCAGAAGGAAACGGGTAGGACGGGACGGAACAGGACGAAACATGCAGTATATTTAAAAAACAAGGAGACGGGACATGACCGTACAGAACAGAACGGAACTGGACGAGACAGGACGAATAGGAACGGGACAGGACGAGAAGTGTATACTTATATACAGAAGTTAAACCCGAACGAAGTCGGGGCGGGTGGACTAGTATATGTATATAATACATATTATGTACATTTACTTACGGAGTTGATAAAACTGTATCCAACTGCACCAAAGGCTGAATATTATCATCCAATGAATTTTCACAGCTGAAATAAGTCGAAAATATTAATATTAAAATCTATACTAATAATAAAATTGTAAACGATCATTGTATACAAGTACAAAATAAAAAACGAAAACAACTCTGTTTTTATTATGTTATGTGTGTTCAATTATTTTTTTTATGCATATACTTACGGTGTCGGCGTAACTGTACGTAGTGGCATGTACGCAGGCGAAACTGTGCGCAGCTCCATGTACGCAGACATCCCATTTTCATCATCCACACAGTCCATAGTACTATGTTGTGATGAAGTTTCGAGTCTAAAATAAAATTAAATACGTTCATTTCTTCGTATTGACCAAAATATTATGAAACGTGAACAGATTTATCACGATTATCAAATTAATAAATATTACAAAGAATAAGTGTGATTATTGTGTGGAAATAAAATACCGGGTATATAGAATTATAATATAAAATAATTTCATCACGTTGCGTTGTTGTTCTACTGAATATTCTACACTGTGTTTATATCTCGCTGCGGTCTGCGGTGTCGTCCCTCTCGATCTCCTGTCAAACTTCATTTGAGAGAGAAGGACGGCACTCATTGACACTTGAGAATCAAGAATTGACACTTACGCATTTGATGTTGTTGACGTGGCTTCGTCAATATCTTTATTGTGCTCCGACCAACTAAAACAGCGAAAAGCAAGATTATACCTATTACAATTTTTACATTGACAACAAGGAAATAATTAGGTACATAATCCATACTAATATTATAAATGTGAAAGTAATTCTGTCTGTCTGTTACGCTTTCATGGGTAAACCGCTGAATCGATTTGGATGAAATTTGGTATGGAGATAGTTTGAGTTACGAGAACAGACATAGATTATATTTCTTCTACACCGACAAAGTCGTGGGCAAACAAAAGCTAGTTTATCATAATTGCCTTGCGCGTGAAATAAAATGTAGGTATTATAGTTGCCTACCTACCTTACAAAATTGCACTTGAGCACTTACCGTTTTGCAGCAGTTTTCCGTCCATTGTCTCTCACAGTCTCAATATGACGGAGTCTTGCACGTTTTCTTTTATTTTTTTTGTTTCCCATTTTTTCACAACTTTTTATTCAATATATTTTGTTTAAATTTGACGCGCGGACGCTCGGCACAGGTGCTACTTCGAACGAAGCTCTCGGAGCACTGACGTTGCGAGCGATCGAAAGCCGCGAGGGCGCGCGGGCAAAAATCGCTGTTTTTTTTCATCATTTCATTTAAATAATTTTATTTTAAAAAGTAATAGCGGATTGCGCTCGTAATGCAAATTGTGCAATTTTTGGTATAATTTTCATTAAAAAAGGTGATTGCATTGAATTGTTAGAATTTTTTATAAGTGCAATTTAGAGCCATGTTTACGATTTTTTTTTATCGAGCCAAAAATGCTCAATCGTGTTTTGAATAGCGTTTGTCCCTGCAGAAAGCCCTCAAGATTACTATATTAAATTTCTGGAAAATAAATTGAAGTTGTTTAATTACAATGATTTTTCAAAGAAGAGTATTCCCTGAACTCACTTTAATATATAATCTATAGTCGGTCGCCTCTTTATGGACGAGGGCGTGGAATATCCTTAGTGTATACAGACTACAGTAAAGGAGAGAGCGTGGTACCATGAGATGCACCCTCTTTGATGATTCCTTGAGTGGAATTTGGTATTCTTCTAGCGAAAAACGAATTGTATGTCACTAATGCATTTTTATATGATTAGCACTAGACGATCTGGTACCTCTAAGGTATACAGTTTGGGTATTAACCTCGCGTGCTAAACTTAGTCAAGGGCCTTAGCGACATAAATAAATTCTGCCCCAGCTTTTTGTTTTGTTTTAAAATCCTTAAATATGTGTTCGACTAGTCATAGGGCTTATTGCGGATATAAGAGGAATATTTAACTGTTGCGGATATTTGACTTTCTATTATGAAATTTTTTTATAAAATTGGAAAGTTATTGATTTCACCTCGATTTCCGAAAATGGGATTTTTACCAGATTTTGAGGTTTTAGGGTCCTAGGAATCTATTTCAATTATTTTTCGAGGTACATCTGTGTGTGTGTGTGTGTGTATGTGTGGGCATTTGTGTGTGAAAAATTTGAAAAACGAATATTTAAAAAAAATAATTCAAATTTTCCGTTAATTGTATCTCTCGAACAAACCAACCTATTTTGAAGTAATGTATGACGATAAAAGCATTTTTTAAAAAAGGGGCCGACTAATTAGATTTTAGAATTTAATGGTGAACATACATAAAAAAAAACATAGGCGTCGTATATCTCTTCTTGCTTTTAAGTCGGCTAAATGCTAAGCTTTCTTGTGGCCGCGTTTTGTGACAGCATATGCCTGTTTGTTTGTTTGTGTGTGTGTGTTTGTGTTTGTGTGTGTCTGTGTTTTTTTGCGTGTGCATGTACATATAACCGTGGATACTTGTGGTGAACGCGTGTACTGCCTATTTTTTAAGCAATTTTCACTGAAATACACAACATTGCACTCTAGCTTTTCTTAGATAATTCTTCTTAGAAAAAAAAACAATAATGTGGTACAGCAGTGCTGTAACTCTCACTGAATACGGGCGTAAAGTAGCGGCTCACGTTGTTACACTTTTCCAAGTGAGTGAGAGTTACGGTGGCCCACTTACCACTCCATTCGATGTCTTATTCTTTCCTAAAAGTTTATGTAATCCACTTCTGTCCCCATCAAACATTTATTTTTTCTTTAAACTCTGCAACACACTAGTGCCTCCTTTGGGTTTGCGAGTGTCCGTGGGTGGCGGTGGTCCCCTATTATTTGGTGGCTCGCATCCTCGTTTGTCTCCTCAAACGCCATAAAAAACACGAATTCCCTATATACAAAGCGTACACGAGTTGGCCAAGCTAAAAGGTTTCCGTAGTTTTATCAAACGACACACTCGAGGACCTCACACAGCGCCGGTAAAAGCTATTCGGCCTGATTTCATTTGAAATATTTGTTTTATAGTCTAGCAGTTATCGCGACTTCGCTCCTGTAAGTGCAGGGGCTTGTTAATTATTGCGCAATTGTAGTATTAATAGAGGTATATTTTGTTGGGAAAGTTACAAAAAAAAATTTTTGAAAACAAGCAACTTGTTATTTTAGAAATACACATTGCACACACTTTCGATTTTGAGTCGTATTCAAATTTGACGGTTTCGAGCGTTCTGGCCTTTTTTAAATATGCCACCAGCTTGGCCTGTTTGGGGCTTTCTAGGGCGGCCCTCGCTGAACCTTTTATAACAAGCATTCGAATCGTAGATTCCTTCCATCGGTCCACATTCACCTTCTCGACCGGTCGGCTCGAACCGGTGAGATACCACAGTCTCACAGGATACAGACGTGAGTAGCAGCTTCCACTCTTGCGCTTCGACCAATAAGAGATATTCCACCCCCTATCTCACCATTTCTCCCGCTATGAGTTCACTCCCTCCTTCGTCAAATGAGGCCGGTAAGGTACTGGTGACATCTCTGAAGCTGCGAGTATCCTGCGAATGTCTAAGGCATGGGCAGCGCAACCGCCTACTGTCTGATGGCCCGCATGCTCCACACCCCATTTACCCCACAAAAAAAAATTTTGCTTTATAGTAGAGAAATGCTGCTTTCTCTGATATGAACAAAATTCACTACGCCTGGATGTCCCTGAACCTTTCATTTCAAATAGTAACAGAATTATTTTGTAATTAAATATTCATTTAATTAATGTTTTCAATAAAACGAGAGCGGTCTGATACTACGACAATCAAAATAATATTTTGAATGCGCACGTTAATTAAAGCTACAAAAAGCTCTGATAACAAAAAAAATCACAAATAAAATCAGAAATATATACATATATCAACATCACACAAACGCAATATCCAAAACTCTATTATCCACTGAAAAATGAAAATTATATTTTTTGCAGTTCAACCAAATCTAGAGGTGTCTATAAACCCGCCATTTATTCAATTAATGACAACCGAGTAATGCGCACGTGCAAACGACTGCCGTGTGCCAACTTCTATCACCTAACTACTTCTTTATTTATTTTTCAAACACGTCATCACAAAGGCTACACAGGTATTGATACATGCAATGCTGTAGTACACTTACTTTTAACAACTACCAAAAGCAATAATTTATCATGACTTACCAAACACGCTCGCGGCTATATATTTTACTCTTCCTAACAGCAAGCAAGGTCCCATTCATTTTATGTCACACATATTAACCCTTTTTCTATATTTTCACTATAATTAATTCGTTTCGTATAACGAAAATTAGTTTTATAGCTGACTTAAAAGACTCACAAGTCGTGAAATCTTGATTTGATAACGTCGCAGGAGTCGTAAAACTTGTATCTATGGCCTGCTTTTAAGATTTCTTCGAGCGACGTTGCCGACTCGAACTTCATGGTTCATAACTTTTAATCAGATGTAATGGCGGTGCACAAGATATTCTGACCATATTTAAAATGCTCTGTACATTTGTATTTACCTATTACTCATGCGCATAGAAAAATAATACTGCACTGACTAAATGTCTTACTCGAATATTGATGCTGTCTGATAAAGGTCAATAAGTTGCTGTATCATGTTCACATCAACACATTGTTGTCGCGTAGGGTCCAACATTCTTTTTATACTTTTGTACTTTTGTCTTCCGAGGTCTTCACACCGATCCATTACGGCTAAACGGCTGCTATGACTTAACTTAAGTACAAAACTGATCGATCAACCCGCCCGGGGTAGAAATGGAATCCTACACCTTCCAATCGGAGGAAAAAGCGCTCTCGACCACCGCGCCACCGGCGGAACGGTTACACGTTTCATACGAGATCGGAGGCCAGAGCGCAGCGGTTTGACTAACGGCTAGTAATTACTGCCGGCGTACTTCTGGCGGAGACGTGAGCTTGTGACACGAACTAATTTCGGTATAATATAGAAAGCGCTCGAAACTATTAGAACGTTGACCCCTCCTAGTAAACGAGGTTCAGCTAGGGCTTTAGAACGGCCAAATACAAGTTCTATTTCCCATGCAAGCGATACTTGGTGCACTTTGTGAATGGTCCCCTGAGCACTGTAGACTGGGACGGTCGATGGTTTTTAAAACGATTTGGGACTCCATGGGGCACTTCGGTGTGGTCTACTGCGAAATTTTATTACTTTATGTCAAAATTTGTAATTTTGTGTGTGTGTGTGCGTGTGTGTGTGTGTGTGTGTGTGTGTGCATAACTGTCTTGGAAACTGCTTTAACTATTTCGAAATCGGTTTCCACTTTAATACAGTTTTGATTCCAAAAAAATCTAAACATTATTTCGTAGCATTTTAAGGTAATGACACATTTTCAGCTCTCCACAACAAACGGCACTACACGACATCAACTACAGGTGGCGCTGTACATGTTACATATCTAAATATATTGTTGGTAATGAACCATAGACATCTTTGCCCACGGGATGTTACCATATTCCCACGGCAAAGTCCAATATCGAGCGAAGCTCGGTTGCGTACCTACCACACAATAATTATCAAAATATATAATACATTACTTATATACTTTACAAGAGATCCACCATAATATATTAGTATAGCTGAATCAGTACTGGCTTTTGTCTGAGGTTTTGGTTTTGACCATACAGCAAATTTCTTTACCTTTCGTATTGACCCTGTTCATTCTAATTCCGGATCTCGTTTTTAATCTTCACACCGATCCCGGTTGTGATTGTGGTTTCAATTTCCGGTTCAACTCTTTGGTTCGATCCCGTATATTTTTCTTTTGATAATTCTTACATGTGGTTAAATGATGGTTTAATGTTGAATGTGGTTAAATGGAACTTACAAAGCGAATGTATATTTCAAAATGGGTAATGTAAAAAAAGGAATTTGAATAGCTAGCCCACTTTCCCGTATTCGCGCGTCTTCCGATAACTGCTACATGAATGTTGATGAAAATTCTTATAGCATTTTATTACCCCGAAGCAATACTTACAAACGTGATATTCAATATTCTTCTAATTAACTCGATTGTGTGTGTTTACGTGCGCGAATGTGTGCGCCTGTGTATGTGTGTATGCGTGATAATGCATACGTGCGTGTGTGTGTGCTTATATTTACGTTTGATGGTGTGTGTAAAATTAGTCCCAAAAAAATGATGTGATTGATGGGGGGAAATTAAACAATGGAAGAAACATGTTTTTTGTATGAAAACATAGTGCTTGTTTGTTCTGAACTTATAGAAAATAAAACAAACGAACGTACAAACAGTTGTTTCACTCCAAAAATTCGACGGTGATTTATTAAATAATGTAAATATGGATTTTACAGTAATAGCTATAACTAAAAACAGGTATCAAATCTGAAAATGGATATATGTTATGCTTCGTGTAATTTCACGAACGGAAAAAACAATTTTTAAACGAAAGATAACAAACGACGGACAACCGCGATTATAACAGAACATCGACGAACACGACGTAAATTAAACGAAAAAAAAAAAGAAAAGAATAATACGCCGGATACAAAATTTAAATTGAAAATAATTCGTACTTTGCAAATAAAAATAAACTTCATCGAGACCACCACAATAATGAAACACGAGACCAGTGACGAGTACGAAAATTGTTTAACAAAACATCTCTCTTTTCTTCCAGATGTTCTAATATAATTAGAAAATTAGTTTAGAAAGTTAGATTATCTCGCATAAAGACATCCATAAAGAAAAAAATGCCTGTTACGAAATCGACGCGCGAACGTTTCAACAAGAAGACGGATGTGATCATTCAAAAAACACCAAGCAAGCACTAGTTTAAATATTATATTTATATACTTATTATATAATATACCTGTAGTGAGAATTGTAAGACGAAAGTGAGAATATTATTAAATGATAAAAATAAACGGCAATTTTTGCAATAATAAGTAGATAGGGAAGGAAGAACATTTAAATAGCGTGGAATACGAAAATTTTCGAGAGGCCGTTCAATTCGTCGCACGCGCCGGCGACCGATCACGATGCTGACCATGTCGACGCTGATGATGCCGACGACGATGACGACCATGACCAACGCGGGCCCGATACCGGTCGCGGCGCCGACCAAGATAGAGCCGGCCAAGCTGCTGCAGCTGAGCCACCCGCTGATGCAGCAGCAGCAACAGCAACAGCAGCAGCAGCAGCCGCAGCAGCAGCAGCCGCAGCAGCAGCAGGGCACGGGCAACAGCAAAGTCGGTGAGTGGACGGCGTCGACAGTGACGCGTTGTTTGTCGTAGCATCCACAGACTAGTCTCGGCGTTCACGGTAAACTCATTTAGTACACACTGCGCCGTTCACGTGCGGGATACGTGTGTACGAGAAAATTTTACAATAATATATGTTTTGTGTGCGTTAGACAATATTTTATTACATCCCACTATTTTATGAATAACAAGAACTATAACGATTTCTAATCAGAAATTAAATTACATAAATGCAATACAATACGCTACTGGATGTAATGAAAAAAATTCATCTGAAAATTCTAAAAAAAAGCTAAGAATTTGCAATCTTTCATGAGTTTTTATTAAGAAAATCTATGACAGTTAAAAAAAATCTATGAAAACCTATCTCTTACAAAGTCAAGTCCAATGTGTTAGTTATAAAAAGCTGTCGTTCAGTGGTGTGTTTTTAAATTTTAGCCATTACGTCTAACTAATAAATTAAAATCTTGATTAATTTTCTCACCCATTTCACTTTGTGTTTCCTTTAATAAAAAATCTGAAAAACTGTTGCCCCTGCAGGCCATCCCTGAAACTTTGCGTTATTGGTTGATGGTTTTTTTGAGCTTCTTGAGTTATAAATGTTGTCTGGAGTATGTCTATGAGTTTTCAGCTCAAAAACTAAAACGCAGTCGACGTTCACGGCATGCCTGAAATTTCTTACTACTTTCGATTTCAGAGTTAAAATTAAAGTAGCAGTAAGTTATTGAACTCGTCGTGCTCAAAAGATAGATTTTATTTCTTCCATAAGCTCTCTGAGCTTAAAAGTATATTTCTAATACGTTTTGAGCTCTAACAATTCAATAACCTATATGCAATAAAATCTCGCTTTTTTTTTTAATTTTTCAACTACAACATCTTTGGAACTCGTTTTTTGCTTTTGATATGCTTTATGGCATTTGACGCTGTATTCTAAAAAGAAAAAGATGAACGAGTACCAACCACAAATCCATCAATAATTTCCCTTGTTATTTTGAAAATATCCTTTTTTTTAATATCTCGTTCTTGTTATCTCAAGAATGAACCAATCGACTTTCATGCAACGTTCGACGATTGACGCTGTTTTTTAAAAGAAATAACCGATTACATTCTAGAATGTAATGGTAAATTAGTTTAAAAGATATTTAAAAAAAAAACACTTTTTGAAATATTTTTATCCAATATTATTTTTTGAACAAATGAACCGATTTCGGCAAATTTAGCGTCAAGATCGACGTTATTATTTAAGGAGAACGACTGGATTGATTAAGGAATCTATCGGTTGAGCAATTTACAAGATATTGTAAGAAAACACTTTTAAATTTTTTTCTCAATATATATCTCTAGAACAAATCGACCGATTTCTACATAAAGAAAAGAGCTGATTAGATTTTGGTATCGATCGGTAGAGTACAAAAAACTTGCAATGAAATTTTATGAAACATGCTTTTTTTTCCAATTTAATAAATAAAATTCAATCTCTGTCATTTTTTCGAGTTTCTGGAAAACACAGCTGAAAATCTAGAAGGGATGGGATTTTTTACGTTTTCTCCTTGCAGGGCGAGAGATATAAAAAATCTGATGAGCTACCCACGCACCCGCGTGTGCGGGACGTGTCCGACTTGCATGGACCACGCTTTAGGGCACCCTTTATACTTGGCTGTGGTCATTGCCTCACAGCACTCATGAGGACTTTCCTTTCGATGCTTTTGTCCTTATGTAAACTTTCGTCCACTGCGGGAACGTGCACTTGATGCAGCGTGATTCGGCGTAGCGGTGAGCTATTTCGTATCGATACCGCCGACACTGGTGGCACTGCCCTAGTCTTCCTCTCTTGTAGAGGATTTCGCAGAAGCCAAATAGCTGTCAAAGCTTACTGAAGATGCCTCTGGTGTGTTCGGTCTTATTGTGGACCTCCAGCATCGGGTCTACTGACGTATGCCGTCTCTTCGGTGCGACCGAGTGGATGTCGTACCCTTCTAGGTCAGTCACGATTTCGTGGTTACTAAACTTCATGCAAAAGCCATAAATCACTGCTCTGATTTTGCTTTCCCCATCCAGCGGTAGGACGATGTATGATGGAGGATAATAAGGTAGTTGTTCAGAACTCTGAAATCTGTGAAGGTCGGGACTATAATATTTATGCTGTTCCTTGCGCTCGTACATTGTATACACAGTCTGTCACAGGCTAAAGATACGGCGCTTCGTTTCGTTTTGTCCCTAATACACACTGGTAGAGAAAGGCTCGACTTTAAAAAGGGCTATCGACCTATCGTCCATCGTCTCGTTCTTGACGACGTCGTCTCTAGCGATCGCCGGCGCCGCCGCGGTGGTCGCTTCGGGGTGACCGGTGTATCCTCGAAGTTCACCAGTGCCCTCGGGATAGGTCCCGTCTACGTGTCGTCGATTACGGGCCGACGGCTAGGTTTCCTAGTCCTTGCTTTTTTGGTTTACGCAACACAACTATTAGGAAAGCGTTACCGGCCTCAGACAGTCGCCGGATCGCTGAGCGCTGCTGGCCGTCAATTTCCCATTGAGGAACTGGGACGCCGAGAGTCGCGCGACTTGTGTTGTCGAAAATTGCACCATTTAAATTTTCGGCGTCAAATACAAGGCTGTTTCCTTGAGAAAGGGCACAAAAAACTCTCTGAGTTGACTAGCCGTTCGGCTGGCCCGACCCTTCCGTATTCGAAGGGCAGGAGGTGATACAAGGGCGACATTTGGAGTATGTTAAAGTGGGCTCGACTGTATTGCGATTTTGATAATTATTATGATATTGTGATATTATAATAACTTATGTTGAGGGGAAGGGATCTTCCTTTTCCTCATTTTCCCTTCAAATATCAAAAATTAACGACCTTTATAGTCGACGCTCGGTATAACCTCAGAGTGTTCGTAACGCAACGCCCAATCCAAACATCGCGCGGTCACGCCGCCCGCATGCGTGATAGCATACCATAATTTCCCTCGTTTGCAATATTTTCCCTTTGCTTAGTTGACTCACGCGAAATCGTTTTGTTTTGTAGGTACTTTAAAAAAATGTATTATGCACAAAAGAATCAAGATAAATGGTGAAATAAAGTTAAAATACAGTATAAATTTATCTACTTACTCCAATACGTGATTGTTGCTAAAAAAATGAGAACTCGAACAAGAAAGTTATTTTGAGGTTCATAAAGTGTGTTTTTATTTTCTCAAAAAATTTTGAACGTATAAATTTATTCAATACTTCTCTAATTATGTTGTTATTGCCAAATGCAACCCAGAATGTAGTGTACGGATTTTTTTATTTTCATATATAAAGTATAAATAGCTACTCCTAAATATTTTGACTTTCCGCTAAGAAAATTAAAAGTTAACATATAGTTAAGAAAATTTTTGTTTTTCTTCTATATCTGTAAACCTCAATTCTTTTGAGCGAATAAACTGATTCGAATCGGGCTTATTGCAATTGAAATAACTAGACTGCACTTAGATTTCTTGAAGATTCATTGAATGCTATAAGAATGAACGAAAAATATCCAAAAATGCTATATCGAAAAAAAAGGTTTTGTGTTTTTTCCAAACAATTTATGATTTCTTGAAAAATAGATTTTTATAACTCTATGATATCAAAAAAACTACATCGAATGCTGCAAGCTCGATCACATCGATTATTACATTTAAAAGACTTCATTGAAAAAAAACAATGAGATCATTTTTTTATATCCTTCATAATTTTGAAAAAAAGTATTGCTAATTTTGATCTTCAAAATCTGAGCAATAATATTTTTATGCTTTCTGAGCTAGATCACGTTGCTCATAACGATGCGAGAACTTTTATAGGTGGCGCAAGGTTAACTGTTGCTTAGATTTTTGTAACCATTTCATGGCGAAGTTGTAAGGTTAAACAGACGGACTGTACGAAGTTACAAAGGTTTCGTTTTTGCTTTACCTGCAGGACCCTAACAAGGTGTCTTTGCGATGAACCAAAAAAACGTGGTAGTATCTCGAACCAGGCCGGTGTTCATGTTCAATTTTCTACATAACGAACCTTCGCAGGGGCACATGAATTATGCGCAGCGCCATCTACCGCCGACGAGCGATCAACTCCGAACACGGAGCGACGAGACGAGCTCGCCGCTCAAATATTAAACTACCCTAACTAGCTCCCGCGTCTCATCTAAGCTTATCCAGGATGAGCTTAAAATCTAGAATTACCGAGATAATATGAAACACTGGCTGAGCTACTCCCGATTCGGAATTTGTACGTTATAAAAGAAATTATACGTTTATTCACGGCTTATCTTAGCTTAGTAAATATTAGCAGTCTATTGTTTGTTTGTTGATTGTGAAAATACTAAAATGGTTTTCAAGGAAATCGGCCAATATTCGTTGAATTTGTTAATTGTGGAAATTTTGTAAAGGAATTAAAAAGGAAAAACTTCTATTAAAAATAAATGCTCTCCTGTGATTTGTTTTTTTCTAATTTAAATTAAATGTTGTACACATCTAAGTTTGTCCACTTAAGGCGCATCGATAATGCGATGGGCAATCTTAAAATCTCAACTTGGCAACTGGCTTAAATATAATTCATTAATTTCAGTTTTGTCGTTGTATGACGCCTAAATTAGCCTACCGTTGAGCCGTACCACTGTCCACAGGTTTTTGTACTTGAGATTGAGGGAAGTGGAGCTTAAGGGATTAAGTTCGACGCTGGTTCGGTGAGGGTTGAGGGATTGCTGAAGAAAGTTGCAATCGAAGCGATGAAAAGGTCCGGAGCAGATGGCTTAATGAACTTGAGTCTTAACTTAGCTTAATTCTCCGCGGCACGGAAAGTGTGGTATAATTTGACTTAAATTGTATACTCATCGGTTAACAAGCTCGTGTTCGTGATCGAAGCCGACACCTCCTAGTTCGAAGGCACTCAAGAAGACCACTGGGGCACCGCCGCTCCTTCTGTCTATTTCTTCTCTTCTCCTATATTCATTTACAATCCATTCATGCGTAATAACAGTCATATCTACAGTACCCCGTGATGAAAGGCCTCGACGTGAGGTCGTGGCCTACTTTTATCTCCTTGGCAGAAGAAACGCCTTCCAAAAAAAATACTAGTAAAATACGAGACAGCTAAAGAACAAAATCAACTTCCGGAGAAAAATTTAAACCAATCAATATGTCAATTAACGTCAGAAAACATACACGAAAACCTGATATGTGTCAAGAAACACACAATATCGAAAAATGAGCGACATCCATAATATTAACGACATCTATAGACGTAAAAATGACCTTGCTCCTTATAAAAGCTCAGTCAAAAAAGTCAGGAAATCATTCGAGCTAGATATGTGGGCCTTTATACTAAGGATACAGTTGGAATTAAAAAAATTGTCATATAATGAATTTAAAATTTTCGTTAAAAAGTCACGGGTCACCTGGCGGATTTTCAACATTAGAACTAATACAGAAAATATATATGAAAGGTCGGTTTGTTAAAGGAAATAAATATGGCAAAATCAAAAATAAAATTTACAAAAATAAAAAGTATTATTCATATAAGAAAATACGCATTTATTTATTAGGAAAATTAAAAATTATATATACATGATTCGCTTCTTATCAGTTGATTATTGAATGCAATTTTGTCAGTCTTATTTAAATCAATTTCTCCATATACTGTTTGCATTATTTTTATTTTATCTTCTAATGAATTTATAATTAATTAATGATTAATTAAAAAGTATTTTAAGCAATTTATCTAGTTTTCCAATTTTTATAAATATTTTTTATAAATAGTCAAAGTCTTCGAATCGAATACGTGCGTTAGGTGAGAAAGCAGATTATACACATAAAGGCGTCGACGTAAACGACGTGGCGACGCGTCGCCAATAATTAATAGAGGCATTCCGTAAAATTTCAAGGTAATCGAATTCTAGCTACGCTATCGGTCCTCGGCAACAAATGACACTTTACGATGTAAGCAATAGATGGCGCTGCTTAAGTAAAATATTTATGTTGTTAGGCCGATATCTCTACCGCCGGCAATTCCGGATCGTTTCCTTGACAAATTTCGGAGTGTGCCTCTTCGAGAACAAATTATGGACAGGATAAAGATTACGCTTGCTTATTTAGTTGTTAACAGCACGAGCTTCCAATTTGCACTCCGATGAAAGCGCGGCAATGGTTGTATTTCATAGAGAGCGTATCCGCCCGTACATATGAACTACATACATTACATAAGAGGGGCGTAGGCATGCAGTTCACATTCCTGATGCGCGAACGTTAATTGAGCTTGGTACATCAAGCAGCGGCAGTCCCGTACAGAGAGCTCCGGATCCCGACCTCTCATTGGTCCCTTTGTCAATAATTTAGTGTGCATTTCAAATGTGCATTACGAGAATCATACTTTCGTACATATAAAATTTACGAAAACTATATACAATGAATAACAGTTAACAATAATATCTACTGGAGTAATAAAACACACATGGAGTAATGAACATATTATAATATATACAATAACTACTCAAATGAACAATAACAATCAACAAAATACATGAAACAAAATAAATCTTACAATAAGCCCCTACATGGGAAATAAATATACACATAAAAAAAAATGGTTTATTATAATACAAGGACTCACAATCTAATTATCAGCTAAGTGTGCAGCTCTTCATAACACATATTATTGCATTCGCGGTCAAATATCTGGCTGTGACGAATTTTTCAGCTCATACGTCTTTCTGTGCGCACACTTCACTAAATGTACATTTTGTATTTCAGGTAAATTATACAACCTTCATAGCCCTTCGGAAAAACTTGATACCATAAAATTTTTCAGCCTTTACGCAGCACGCCGAAGGACGCGCCGCCGTAGGCTGACGCTCGGCGTGAACTTGTTATAGGTGGGGCTTAACTCGCGGGTACGGTCAGCAGAAAACTGAATTATCCCATTGACGCTTGTTCAATATTTAATCGGCGGTTGCAAGTGCGCCACCTGAACAGACGGACAGAAGATACGTTACGAGTGCCCATTTTTGCTTTGTTTGTATATAATAAAAGAACACGCATCCAACCAACGCTATGAACGCTTCTAGAAGAAATATGAAACGAATGCAAGTCAGTCTTAGGAGCGGCACGTTTCGTAGAATTTGCTGTGTAAAAACAAGTAGGGCGGGATTGTTAGTAGTTCACAAAATAGATTAAAAGGATTTAAAAATTATAAACACATTTGTATTAACAAATTGTTTTTGATCGTTTGCCGATCAAAATCCAGAGATAAAAGGAGTGTTTTTTTTGCTTTTAGAGGTTACAACTCGAAAAGCAAAAAATCATTAAATTGATGTGACCAAAAGTTAAAAAAATACGATACATAGTTTGTATTTTCAAACTATTCTATTTTAAACTGTTATGAAAAATGTCGAGCTTATGCATAAAATATAAATTTTATGTTTTAAAAAAAAATGTATTTTTCAAAAAGTTACTTAAAGAACTCAAACACTTTAATCACGATTAGTTTGAGAGAAATAAATTTTCGGAGAGTAACACCGAAAAAATACGAATAAGGTACGCAGACGGACTGTCAGACGATACCGACTCAGTGAAATCCATCATAAGGTTGCCGTTCTGATAATCACATGCGGAACCCTAAAAAGGAACCCGAATCAGAGTCCTAATTAAAATAATCAAAAGTACTCCTTAAGCGGCTTTAGAGCATAAACTGTTGCGGTTACAAATGTCTAAATGAAATCACTTTATGCGTGTATGAAAAGAAGCAGTATTTTTTATGTATTTGATGTTTTTTTTTGAATAATCTCAATGTACACATAGGATTAATTCGCAATTTTATTGTATGAACTGATTATGTAGACGATGGATTAGGTTCCCGATGCTGTCACCACATCGGTGACGGCTTAACGTATGTTTCGAGACTCAGATCATAGTCTGGTAATTAAGTGACATATTTCACAACTTTTTTGTATAAGATCAAAAAATTATGATCCAGGTGACATTCGATTTTTTCGATAAATTTCCAACAGGGGCTGAAAAAAAACAAAATTAATGAATAATTTCGTAAAAAAAGGGGTTTTCGGTTTTTTGCTAATAAAACCCATAACCAAAACTCTAAAACCATTTGAGATATTGAAAATCGCTAAAAAGATCCAAAATGAAAGAGAAATTTTCTATAAACAGTTTAACTTCCACCTACTCCATAACCAATATTTACAATTTTAATTGCGCGGTAAAAAATAAGTCTAAAAATGAGGTTTCATTTGATTAAAAAACATTCTGATCGATTCGCACGTGAACAAACCGGCACCTTGTGATAGAAAGGCAACGCTCATAAATGTCAGTTTATCGCCGCAAAAGACCTAGCGCCGAGCAGTGGGTTAAAAAAAACATCAAACAGAATCAGGTAGAATATATTTCGTGAAGTCTGATTAGGGTATTTGCTGATCTCGTGTATTTGGAACGTCGGTGTGTGGTAAATGAAGATTAATTGAATATTTGAAACCGGTAATTTGTTAATTTTGTTTATTGACTCAAACACGCAATGAGAATTATCTGTTTTATTTTTCAGTAAATATATCTTATTTTATTTTACCAACTTACCCTCAGACATGGTTTTATTTGAAAATTACTAAAATTATCAGTTTTATGATTGTTATTTGTAAGGTCTTAAAGTATTAAAAAAATGTTAATAATGTTTTTTTCTCCCACTTTATTTATACACACGATACGCAATAGAAAAAGACTTTATTTTTCTTATATATATAATACAATTCCTATTCCCCAGAGACGTTATATCTTCTTCTTAACCTTTTGTCTGTCCATTAATTTATCTACGAACTATAAAGTGTCTGCTTAAAGTACCTGTTTGAAGGTTATAAAAAAAGTCGATCCGCGAAATCTACCTTTTCGATCAACGACGTTTTTACATCTCTCAAACCTGTCAATTCCGAATCTTATCTCTAAGCAGAATGGAGAAAACGTTCGGAAAATAAGTGAAAAAAATTTTTACCTTTACGTGTCGATTTCTAGTCCCAAACTGGTGACACCACGCATAAATCTTCTTGATCATCTCGATTTCGATACAGACAATCGGATGTCTATAATGTACACACCGCTTAGAGTAGAAGAATACGAATGTCTGCTGAAAATATTTGAGTGGGGCGCTAACTTCTTTCAGTTAGTTTAGTTAGCTAGTTAAATGTGTACACTGATTGAAAAAATCATCGTCGCAATATTAGGCACGGAACCCACGAACTTAGCGTTGAGAGTCGAGCGTCGCGGCACTGAGCTGCTAATTTAGCACTGCTAGGGCATGCATACTACGGTATTAGCTCTGAAGACGTGGTACATAATAAAGTATGTGAAAAGATGTAGCAGTGTTGGCTTCAGCTTCGGATCAAAAGGTATACGACTATGAGAGAATTAATTGATGAGTTTTGAATATTTCTAAATTAAAAAAATGGCTCCGTGTCTCTAGAATCATTTCGAGCCACCTTAAGACGCTGTCACCACATTGGTGACGAGGTCCGTTCACAGCCACCGACTTTTACCGGGCCAGAGTGGAGGGCCCTCGTTCCGAAATAAAAAACACATAAAAAAAAAACCAAAATGCGCATATTCCTCGACCAAAGCACGAATAATATAATTGTGTATGAAAAATAAATAGAAACGTGTAAAAAAATTTACGTAGATATTAAATTTTAAAAATACATATATAAATATAAATTTCATTTTTATTCCAACTGTACCGGACAGAAGCTTTTACGGCTTTTTTGTTACAGTACTAAAGCATAAAATATAACTTTATCGTCGCATCACGTTAAACAAGGTGTGAGAGTAGAACAGCATCAGCGCCACCTGTGTTGGAGAAGAAAGCGGTTTATGGATGCGCTTAATGCTTATACTCTTCTGAAACGGTATTTTTTTTTTCGGACGCATTACAAATAACGGAGCCCTTCGGAGCTTCGTAAATTAGTAGGATTCTCACTCGAGCGTGTATAATAATTCTGTATATTTATATATAAAATTACAGACAAATAAAGATGGTTTTTGAACTGTTTTCGTTTGTCTGTATGTTCGTCACGCGCTAACGGCTGAACGGATTGTAATCAAATTTTCTATAGGGTTAGATTATGTCCTCGAATAGGATATACAATAGATTTTTTATATCCAATTTATTTAAATACTAATTTAAAGAGTGATTCGTTATCATTGATATCAACGCTTAAGGAAAGAAAGAAATTGGCATCACAATCGGTCTATATAATACATGAAACGATTCATTCTAAATCCACGAGAACGGAACCAAAGACGTATTTGTATGTTATATAAATGGCAAATGCCAAATTTTCATTGAGGCCTAGCGAAGTGGGTAGGTAACGACAAAAATAAGTAATATATTGAACAATAGAAATATATAGAAAGTGGGTTATCAATATATTGTCATATTATATAGAGTAAGCAATATATTGTCTCCGACAATGAAGGTTTCACGGGTAAAGTTGGCACCATCAGTTGCTATATCGTACCGTATCAAAGGCTTCGACCTGAATTTGTACCTTGTCATAATTTCATATGTCTTTCGGCCATAGTTAATTTACTGTGTTGTTCTCGAGTTACACAGTTTTATTCAGCCGTATGTTTGTTTAATTTTTATTTTGTATACATGAATGCGGTTGAGAGTCAGATATCGGTTATTGTTAATAAACTATTAGTAGGACTAATAAAATAAAATAATTATATATAATAAAAAAAATAGTAAAATTCACAAATGAAATTAATCGAGTTTTACTAAATTTTGTTCTAATTCTCTAACATTCACATAGTGATTTGTATTAACTACAGGGTCTTTGTTTTTTTGAACGACATGACGTTTGGTAGCAGAATACTATCATTTCGGCTAAGTGCATGGACGAGTTAGACAAACAGTTAAACTCAAAGAAGTAAACTTAAAAAAGTGTCCCTTTATTAATGAAAGACACGTCGTCGAAAGGGATTTAGTGATCCATAGGATGTCCACAAATTTTACTATAACAAGCCTATATCGAAAGATATTTAATTTGAGGTGTAAAATAATCCGGTAAGTCTCTGTTTATACAATCTATCGAGTACAATTATGTCAAAACATATACTCGATTGTATGAAATGTATGAAATTTTATCTTCTCCGCTCCGTTTATTTTTCCACGAAATTAAAAAAGACATTAAGGAAATATTTATATAAATTTCACACACAACTTCTGTTGCTCAAAATAAAGGCAAATTCACGGTTACCCGTCTCGTGTAACGGCCGCCGTAGTGCGAGGAACGAGGGCCATTTAGTTTCCGACATCAAACGATGTATTGTTACAGAAATACACAATATTTGAAAATTTCTCAGCATTCTAGCCTTCGTCTAGGTATATTGTTTTACTACTTTTACAGTTTAAGGTTTTTCATAAAAAAAAGAAATGTCAATATTAGAAGAAAATCAGTAATAACGTTTTTGGAATGCAAACAATTTTATTTTTAATCTTAGCACTTTAAATGAGGAATCCTTGTGTATGTACATATTTATACATTGGAATTTCGCAAATAGATCTAACGATTTTAGCGTTAGTAATACCTTGAAATCGTAGATGTATAAAAAAGAGAAGATGCACAGTTGCGTACTATTTGGACAGCGTAAAATGGCATTTTGTCACTGTCTCACATTTTATGATATCATTTTGCAGTGCCAAAGAAAAAAAAAGGGAAGGAATATTATTTATTATCTTACATTTCAACTGAAATATCATAACATAAGGTTCATTTTTAAATGCAAAGAGAACAAGTAATGATCATTTTGTTATTGGAAGACAATAAGTCATATTTTTTTTTACAATTTACACGTTCTGATCTAAAACAAAACATCAGTGGAGTGGTTTAATATTATTTTCAATTTTTATTATTGGTATTTGGTTAAATGTATGAAAAGAATTATAATATATTTTTCTTCATAATAAAGCTTAATGTAGTAATCACCTAAGATTAAAATGCATACGAATCTTTAATTTCATAATATCGGTGAAAATATACATGAAAGAACTTGATAATTTCTAATGTGTATAGATTATAGTAATGTAAAACTTTCTTATTAATTATATAATAAATAAGATGACAACTAATTAAACATTACCATATTTTTGATGAACATAACACTTTTACATAATTTTGTAAAACATCAAATTGAAACATAATAAACACAATTATGAGTTTAATGAAAAGATATAAAACAAATATTAAATAACAAAGTCGATTCCATTAGTATAAGAACAGAGTCTCTATTGTTAAGCGACCGAATAATGTGACAACGCAAAAAAGACGAGACCGGTGTTGCTTAGGTCTGTTTCTTTTAAGTCGGTTTATATCTCGGCTTTTGATGCTACTTTAAATAAAGAAATACAAAATACTCATCGAATATTCATTACAATACGTGATTGAGCACCTATTATAAACAAACTAAATTTTGCTTATCTAAAATAAGGAATACCATCCTTTTTCACAGCTTTTTACGTGTTAATTTTGCATTTTTTTTAACAGAACCCTTCGACGTCGGAACAGATGGTGCGACGAAACTACACTGAAAACAATGAGTGCTAAACTATCTGTTTTAGCACTCATTTACTGCGGCCGTTTTTGAGCGCGGGACTGTGCATCTTGTCTTTTTTATAGATCAATGCTTGAAATATACAATGCTATGTAATAAGGTTTTGCTTTACAAGTTTATCTGTATAGGTGTTTTCTCTTTTTTTTTTAAATTTCTATTTTTTTTTATGTGCGTTACTTTATTAAATGCTTTTTTTTTTGCATAATTATGAAGTATAAAATTACGTTGTTGCAATGTTATTGATTTTCAACAACAAATCACACTACAATATATAGAGATGGTACGTCGTGAATAAACACAGTGGTACATTTTTCAATTATGTAATGTTATATAATGCTGGTAAATTTTTATCTTAGGCGGGAGGCTGTCATATTGTTACGGCGAAACCCGAAAGAAGCCGAGTAAAGCTCGCTTGTTCGGTCACTTGCTCATTAACGTTTACCACATTTTTACGCTAGATGTCGCTTTTATGTGAGTGTTTAAGGACTTTTCTCCGTTGAGAATCGATATATCAAATAAAAGACTATCAGAATTAGACATGTAGCACGTTATTAAAAACCATTAAAAATTTAAGTCTAAGATTAAATGGACGATAGCAGAGCTGAGTTCCTTACTACAGGATTTTATTGCGTTTTTTAAAACATTGGTTTCCATTGAGCATATTATATGTCAATGGAAATTGTTTTTATATGTCATTGGTATGTTAAGAGGTATCAAACTATATATACACATGCCATTTTTTTTTTTCAGAATTAGGTATAATGAATTAGCTGTAAAACAAGAAAATATACAATGCTCTTGGTTTGATTATTTGCTCGAGCGGTCGACGGAGTGTTAGCCAGTTTCGTACTAAATTTTTCTGTATTGTCATGTCATTAATTAAAGCAAAATTGTCCATGCCCTTTTATATTGGATTAGTGTTGGATGAAACGTTAGCCGATTTCCGAAACTCACCTGATAAAGCTATTTCATAACTAAATCTCACCAATACTTTTTGATATCTAAACAACAACAATTCGTAAAATATATTTGATTACGATAATAAAGATAATACTTTACAATTGGCGTAAATTCGCTTACATTACATTTATGTGAGAATACTGTATTTTTATAGATAAGGACACTGTAATAGAATAAACTAAAATTAAATAAATAGATAAGAGTTGAAACGAATTTCAAACTGTTTGAAATATAATAAATTCAAGTGTTTAAACCGTGGACGCTTTTTGTCTCTCGTTTTAATTTGATACAATCGTTGTGTGTAATTGCAAAGTAATAAGTTATTCTCTATTATCTACTGTGTCTAGTTGATGGATAAATTCATATTTTTTTTCTCATTTTTTTTAAAGCCATAGTCAAGAAAGATCATATTTGCTAACAGACTGTATAAATTAAATTTCAGTTTAGATTTTAAATTTTTGTCGATGCCCTGCTGAATACCGGAATCTAAAACAGCCGCCAGCTCTTAGGCTATGACGGCCGTTCCGTGTTACCTACTAACCCCTCTATTCCCCCACTCCCCCGACGAGCCCTCCCCGCCTTCCCCCCGCGGGAGCGCGAGGCACATAAATTCTACTAATTATAACGCAAAACCCACCCCACCCCAGCCTACATAGCCGAAGGTCTATTCCGCTATCCTAAATCGTAAAACACTAGTTCAGTTCGCTGCGCAAACATTAAAATAATATTATTCGTCCCGGGGTTCTCGTCTGGTGCCCTTGTAATGTTTATCCCTTAAAAGGTCCCAATTGGAAAATCTCCCGGATATTCCAAGACTTCACAGCTTACAAAAGGAAATGTTCCGGTTGAATCAACATCGGATACGGCCGGGGATCATAACTGGAAATTCAGATGAAAATGGGGAAATTGTATTGTAACTCTTTCCATCTATGAAATACTTCAATTTTCTGATACATTGAAAACGGTTTTTTTCTTTATTTAAGAGAAAAGTGTTGGATTTTTTTTTTTGACAACCATAAAAATAATCGATTATGAAACGTTTTAAATTGGCCATTAAAAATAGAGGAGATCGATAACTTGTGTCATCAGGGGCTTTTTAACGCCGTGAGCAGTACGAGTACCTGGACAACCGAGCTTTGCCCAGCGTCTTCCGTAATTAGAGAATATAATGACTGTTCTTGGGAAAAGTTGCTTATCTTCATTTCGGACAATTAAATGTTTGCATATTATTGTAATATACATATTTTATTTATGTTACGCCATATATAATTTTGGGGTCTAGTGGCATTTGTTGAACATAACAAAGAAAATTACAACAATAGACAAACTTGTTTAGCAAAATTTTTTCTAGAACTGCAAATTATCATCGAGATCGTTAACTGTTTCAGAGGCACCCGAGTATAAATTAAAAGGTAGGCAGAAACTTTAGTATTCCATATATCTTCGTGAAATTCATATTTGCCTGTGACAATAGAATATAATATTTTTCCCGTTCTCTAAATAGCGAAATATTAAAAAAAAAACGAAATTTCCATTAAAAGGCAATAAGTCGTTCGCCCTGAAGCGAAATGATTAAAACTATTTCTTGTTAAATTGAATGAGATGATATAAAACAAATTGTGCAATATTGCCCTTTCTTAACCCACCGCAGTGATTGTCTACTGAGGTTGGACTTTTCTAATTCGTCTTCGAAAAGGGTTAAATGGATTTAAAGTTTGTATTAGAAAACAATTGAGCAACCAAATGTCTGCGTAAAACGATTTTGTGAATATTTCGCTTTTGTTTATGCCGTTTATATTATTGTCATGGATATATCTCTACTTATGTTTTCATTGTTGTGGGACGAACAAGGGTTTCCTTATTTACATTTATTTATTTTTTTACATAGTTACATTAAGACCGGGATTAAGGCCGGAATCGAGATAAGGTGTCAGAATAGAAACAGAAATAGAGAAAAAAAACAATTTGGCACTATTGAGAAATTAACCATCGACAATTATTGCAATGTCTTATCTCCTCAATGTAGCCTTGTTTTTGGAATTCTTCTACCAACGTTTAGACATAAATTTAATTCTCGAACCAATTTCTCGTTCTCGACTAGATAGTCTGGATTGTTTCTGCATGCTTTGGCTATTTTATTATATTTTCGGCTTATATTCGGGAAGTAATATAATGCAATCCATTGACTACTTTGATAATGAATGCTCCTCACACCACCGTAGAGGAATGGTCATGTATAATGTCGTGTTGACTGCCGCCCGTTGCCACCCCACAACACAGGGGCGTGATGATGTTAAAAATCTAATGTAAATATGTTTTTGCTGTACATTATATGATACATCGTCACTACAGTGACGTTTTCGAAATAATCGGAAATGTGTTCAACAGGATTGAAAATCAATTCAAAATTTTTGAAGGTATTTTTGCAATTGTCACATCCAGCCGTAATCACCCCATCGCCGATGCATCCTCCCACAATCTTTTCATCATACCGAACCGCTTAGATCTTGAGATTCCAAGCTATGAACTAGCGCGAGTTGATATCTTAAGAGTCCAAACTCTGCACCAGTGTATGTTCAAACTTAAGCCTCCAAACTCAAGACCAGTTCGAGTCGAGATCTTACGCCTCCAAACTCTACACCAGTTCCAGTTGAGATCTTAAGTCTTCAAACTCTGAACTAGTGCGTGTTGAGATCTTAAGCCTCCAAACTCTAGACCAGTTCGAATTGAGATCTTACACCTCCAAAATCTGGATCAGCTCGAGTTGGAATCTGCCAATGATCGTTGAGAAAGTCTTCGACTGACAGATTAGCGTGCCCGCCGAGGCACAGCACGAGGATTTTTATTTCGCTGACCTCAAAAACCCTTCGGTTACAATTAACCGATTAACCTGACAATTAACCTGACCAATGTCAGGGTCGGACCGAGTACATTCCTGTTCGTAGGCGAACCGCTTAACCGTCGAAGCGCCGACGCCAATACAAACAAATAATAAGTATGCCATTTGTTTTTGAAACCAATCACGTATATTTCGACTCATCGAACACGTCGCCACTTAGACATTCATCTCTTGAGGCGTATGTCGTGAATTCGTCCACGCCCGTAAAGTTGCAGAATCGACCACCGTCGCGCGATGAGCGCTCCGTATTTTTACTAATGACGGCGCTCCGGCCGCGCCGCCTATGGACGTCGCGGCGTTATGTTTGCACTAGGGACACGCCCCGGTTTCACGTGCTCTATTGTCATTAAAACGTATTAAAGTGTCCACGGCGCGGCATAACTCGCCGCCATCCCAAGGTCGCGGGTCGATGCGCGTACTTTGAGGAACGGCGTCCGCACACGACTTCGAAGCGTAAGCTCGGCGTTCTGTGGCTCTAAAAAGTGTTTAAAAAAAAACCGCACCATAAATTCGAGCTACGAGAGCGTAACTTAGAAGTTTCCGATCGAAGTGAACTTAGACGCGACGAGCGGCGGTGGCTCGGAGGTCGGGCGCGTTGACCTCGCACCGGGATGTGCCGGGGTCGATCCCGACGACGGACGGACCGACCGACGAGTCCCTAACCTCTTCGTGCGCGGAACGCCTCAAGCCGCCGGTCGCGGACTTTGTCGCCGGATCGAGGACGGCGGCGGCTCGTGGCTTTCGACTTCAAATAGAAAGATCTGTGGATGTGTGTTGTTGAATGGGTGATTGAAATCTTAGACGTATACAAGGCATTAATGTTTTCACTCGAACCTCGCTCACAAGATTCTAGCCAATAGAGATACTCCATCTGCATGTAGGTAACAAGCCAAAATCTTTTCCTTTACTGACTATTCGAAATACGATAAGGTTGTGTACTCTTGTATCTTGTACCATTATTCTAATTGAGAAAATAATTTCAGCCCATAGGACCAAAAAAAAATCAAAATTGAAATGGACTAAAAAGCAAACTATCGCACACCATAAAGATTCTTTGCTATCTTTTTCTTTTAAAATGATGTTTAGGACGCACATCTTTATTACACTCATTTACGATTAAAAAATCTTTAAATAAAGGAAATAATACTCATCTGCTATTAAGTTATTTATTTGTGATGGGTAGTGTATCACGGTTACCGTCTATTTTGTACCTAAATATATAATGTTGAATTTAGGCGCAAATTTAAATCTTCACCAGAATTGTTGATAGCATTATTCTCGCGTTCTGACTACTTATTATTTTCTAATTATTCGGAACAAACACAAACCTCAAACGGATTTTTAAAAAATGCGTAAATAAAAAAAATAACTCGGCATTTGCTCTTATAAATCTAAACAAAAGTCATTACCTGATTCAATTTTCACCGTTTTTCGTTCAAATTAGCACGTTGATAAGAAATAAATGAACAGGATAAATAATGTAATAACAATAATAAATATTTTTGTTATTACATTATTTAACACACACACACACACACACACAAAAGGAGAGAGAGAGAGAGGGAGATACACAGCGCCATCTGGTCCTAAACTAAGCAACGAAGCTTTTACTGTGCGTATCATATAATTGACAAAAGACATATATTCTTCTTTTTTGTTTGTGAACACACGTAATACATAGTAACACCCAAACTCGAGACGAACATTAATCTTTTTAATCATACAAATGTTTGTCATGTGCGGGTATCAAATTCGCACCCTCAACGCGGCGTGCAAGGTCACCACCGACTGCTCATCGGGTGCTTACATCCTATCGCATATCGTAGGTGATAGGTAGCGATAGAGGGCGCTAGGAGCGAATGAGTTTCTATTAAATAATTACAATCTCTCGTCAGCATTTAGCTGCGGCTACCGAGTGCATTTATACGAATTAAAGAAATAGGTGTTTAATTTTCCTCTCACTACTCTCCGTTTTCCTGAAAATGAAGATATACAAAATGTTTTTAATTCAGTAGATATTCATGTAAAAGACGACGAAGGTCAATATAAGTTTAAGGAGGTCGCGCCTCTTAACAGTTAAGACAAATTTTGGTCATGAATGTCGCAACGGGCGCAGAGAATTCGATGCTACACTGACCCCTGAAAATTATTGAAATTCACACGAAATGGCGGCCCTGGCTCGTCCTTCCTATTCGGTGGGATGTTGCCGTGGTCTCTTGGTAATTATCAAGGTGGACGTAATTACATTATTAGGCACTATACTATTTACTGTAAAAAAAATCTTTAATCAATTGTACATTAAAAAAATATACGGTCACGTCTTGTCCGATAATGCTGCGTTAGCGATTGCTGACTGGCTCAAGTTCACCGAAACATATTTGCGCCCATGCTCTGCAGTGCAAATTCGTTAAGTAAATTAATATTTAAGCCTTATTAGATAAGGTGCTTGATTAAGAACGATATTCACATGTACAAAGTTTTATATTTATACCGTTTTTATTGCATTAAAGACGGTCTAAAACTTTATGATACGTGTCAAAGTAGCACGCATCACGCCGTCAAGACATGCCGTTGATCAAACTTACAAGTCACCCCGAAGTGGTGTTACGGTCGTGAAAATATGTATATTTATTTATTTTACAAAAGCGGCGGCGGTCGTAAACTGTAACAACTCGAAGAAGCCAGTACGGTCGGCAGAGAAAGCATCATCGAATAAATATGTTCAATGCGATTCTTGATGCTTATTTTGTACGCTGTGTTTATGACTTTGAAGTATTTATTTGCACAATATCCATACAGCGCTTATAGTTTGTTCGTAAGTACGACTTTACTCGCGTGCCACAAGTACTACTAGGAGACTTTGCCATGTCCACGTTCCCTCTGCTACAACAGGCTATCTGGCAATAAGATATACATCCTATCTATCATTGAAATATACAGCATGGATTTTATCAGGCATTTTGTTTTTTTTGTGAATATTCATAATTTTCATTTTTAAAACAACTTTGCCAAAGTAACTATAAGAACATATATCATTGAAAATAAACTTTTAAATAATATAGATATAACCCTAATAAATAATTGGCCAAACTGCTAGCGCGAACGCGATCGAGTTGTAACTACGCGTCAGCTGTTCTAAGACTGACAGTACGACATTTGTACGTACATATTATGAGCTATTTTTCTCAGAAACTGCTACTTCAATAGATATGGTTTCTTTAGCAAAATTGTCTCATAGGGGGAGACGATTATGAATTCTTACGAAAAAATGTATGATCAAATCCACCTGTATATCCTACGTGTCAATGGAAGTGGTCATAGATTTTATTTAATACTAGCCGTCTTCCGACCACTAAGTTGTGTGTAAATTATAATTTAGCAATATCGATCCTTCTCACGATTTCGATACCGGTCCTGCTTACGATGCAATTCTCGATGTCGGTCTCGGTGCCCTCTTAGATATTACACCCATACTTATGATATGTATGGATAAATTTTCTCGCCTATACAATTATCCTATTTCTTATAGCAAGATATAATCTACTGCTACGCATTGTTCGACTACATTCCGTTCAGTTGTTTTGAAAATTGTGGAGTGATAGTCCGGGAACAGACAGATATTTATCGACATCATAACCTATCATTTACATAACCACATGTTTTTATTAAACCACAAGAGTCATCGAGATCGGTCAAGTCTTTGTCTATAATCATAAAAGGAAATAAACAAACCGATAGACAATAATTTTAAAAAATGGTGAACATGTACAAAGTGCTTCATAAAAGGATTATTCATCATAAAATTTAACAAACGTCTTCAAAATGCAGACGGAGACGACATATTTATACATTTTGTGTAGATAGATAAAAAATAGATTTTGGCCCATGATATAGCACAATACATACAATACAGTTTAGGTGTTAATATGAAATCCAGACGTGTATTTAGCCACTTTATATTTCTGAACTTCTAAAGTTTACCATTAAATACGCATTGTACTCACTAATACAGAATTAATACCATCAACATGTGCATACGCATATACAAGATATTCTAGGAAATGTCCTCTACAACATATGTCTTAATTTGTACATAAAGTTAATAACACCGAAGCAATCGAGACTTACTGTTTTTTTCAAATGAACCGTGGGAGTATAACAACTTCCCATGAGAAAAATTGCATATATTCATTTCTAATAATAAATATTTAGTATGCATACACTACATGATATGCAAAACTACCCTGATACCTGCTTTCGTGTTAATAATATCGTACGTCTGTTGTTGAAAGCGTTAATGTAAGCCTACTGGCTCATCGGAACTACGGCATAACAACGGTGCAATTGTCTCAAAATTCTCCGAGATGGCGTTATAATTAAAAAATACATGTACAAGAAATACATGATATATGAATTGCTCACTCAAAGTAATAAGACATTAACATTAATGCACTTAAAGTTCTATAGACGTTAGCAATTGCTTTATACAGGTAGTCAAGGGCAAACGCGTCGGACAAAAATCACAACAATTATGTGCATATGCCCAAACGTGTACATGTAAGTGTCTTCGCGCTTATTGAACCCAGAAAAATAATTAAAGGATTTATAGATTTATAGACTATTAGCTTTTCGTCAACATTTGGTGATTGACACAGCGACATCTGTTGTGAAATTAGGCAAATTTTCTAAGCAACTAATCGACGCGGCGAGCCATTATGAAGTGATGTCATAGATGGCGCTGTACTCTACTGTACTACTAATAGCCTAATCGCTTTAGTTCAGGATCAATATCACATAGGATACTATGCAATTTCGTTGCTAACTGTCCTGGAGTTACGCAAACCCGCGCGGGTAACGAACTAAAGCGGTAGGCAGCTACGGCTATACAGCGTGCTTTACTTTCGTTACACAAATTAAATTTATTAAGTGATTGTCTTTCTGCTTCAATAATAATTCATTTTAACTAACTAAAAAAAATAATATTATATATATAGATATTTTTAGGGATTTAGTGGCTTAGTGGTTGAGTGTCCAACTACGGGCGAATTTACCGTTGAGTTTTTAACTTGAGTCAGATTAAATCGCTCGGTGTGTGCCACATGTGTCACATTAAGCCGTCGGTGTGGTCACATTGATAGCAGCATCGTTGACAGCCCCTAGGCCACACTGAGCCAGCGTGGTGGAACTAAAGTCCAAAACCGTCGACCTGATGTGAACAAAGATTATAAGAGGGCGCGCCGGAACAGTGAGGATACTAAAATATGACATGATTTTTCTTCCCAAGTAGATAGAACTCTATGTTCATCTGAGCATTGGTCTATGATCTATGCTGCAATGTAATGAAAAACATTCGCTCCGCTAACAACTGTCAAAAGATTATTTAAAACTCGAGAGCGAAAAGGTAAAAGCTTTCAATTAAATGGATCAAATTAATTTTCTCAACTCTTATCTCTCTAAAAGCTTCCGTTATTTATTCTAAAGAATTGCCTCTCCTCGCGTACTTTATTCTAATAAACAATACGAGTTTATTCGTTTATTTTTTCAGACGGTATTTCTAGAGCACTCTGTATTTAGTTTTCGCTACGGCCGAAATTGCGGTTGATACCCCAGAACGCTTTTAAAGGATATTCTATTCTATTATCGTATTATACACCGTAGCTGCTTAAGCTTAGAGCGCAAATTCCTTTGATGGAATTCCTTGTCGAGTCGAATAGCCGTGCAAAGTGATTCCAGCCTTAAATGCGGCCATATAAAGACGAATCTCGTTCGGATAACGCCCGAGAACCCGGCGCCCGACGCGGGGCCTTCCAGTAGATTGGACTTCAAATATAAAGATATAGATCGGTCGACACCCCGCGCTTATCTTGTGCTTATACATAGATAATTTTTTTCCTTGTTGCCTCTGTTACAAAGTTTTCAAGCCTGAAAAAACAAAGAACACTCGTCTGTCCGTGCGGTCGTAATGCTGAAAATCTCCGTGGCTCCTTTGTTCTGTGCTAGCCGACATTTTGTTTTCCCTAAACGAGAAACGGAAGGTGACATCTGCTCGTTCTGATTGACGATTTTGGACTTTGATCGGACTCTAATTGGGATTGCGATTTTTTGATCTTCCGCAATTGTCGGTTTTTGTAAACAGACATTGAGTGTGTTAACTGTATGTTTGTGGTATCAATATTACTACTGTTTTTTTTTTTTGTTTCATTATTTTAGTATTAGAAAATCGAATTTAATTGATTCTAGAAAAAAAAACAGCGACTGGATCACAGTCGGTCAGTTATTTTGTTATAATCACCGGGCGTAGGGGCATTTGATTTCAAACGACACGCCGTTAAGAAGAATAACTGATGGTCTCTTCTCGAACGTCCGTCTGTCACACAGTCTTCTGTGCTAACATTAGGCGCAGTGGGACGAAAGCGTTCGCGAAGCCGTGGCTTCGCAGTACGGTTTTTTGAACTGGACCTTATCTAATTATATAAATATCGCCTATCTGCATTATTTATATTGCAATAAGTTTGTATGATTAAAATACAGTTCAATTGTGAAAATAGGTACAATCGTAGAACAGACAAGTAGTAATTATGCAAAACTTAATACATTCCAACATAATATATTCAAGCTTCAGGCTTAAAGAACGTACAAATTATATCATGACGTTTGTTTCCACCATTCTCGCTGAGGAGCCGTACACAAAGTATGTAACACAAAATTTCGCCGTTTTTTTCGTCGACATCTAGATGTCGCTTTTTTCGCATGAAGTCGATGGGGGTTTTACTTCACCGCGTGCGATGTGAAATGTGAACTTGTGGATTGCGAAATAAACGACTAACACACGCCGCCCACTCGGGACGTTTTCCGTTAGCGCCGGCCGAAAATCCCAGTTGCTAGCAGACAACGAAACTCTATAAAGGACGCGCACCGATAGATATTTAGTCACGCAGACCTTCGCGATCTGAGAGAGATATGTCTACAGTCGATTTTATTTCGTATCTCCTATCTCACGCTGGTCTATGCGGGTTCGGTGCGCCAGCGACGTGTGTGCTAATCGTCCAATAGGGTAGTTCACTATTTTTTTTTTACATTGCTCTTTCGAAGCTATTTGTTGCTATTTGTTGAGAGTTGTGGTGTAAGCGGTTTTTGGATAAATATAAAAATACCCTAGTAATGACCTTAATTAGGCAGAGATAGCGCTAGTACGCAGTGACCTCGCTGTCTACTAGCGCCGTGTAGATTACCTATCGTTAAAGTCCGTTTTGCAGAAGACGGCATACGATATTTTAATGATATATTCTCGCTGTGGCGCAACTACGAGAATCATGACGTAAAGAAAGAAAAGCGAATACGTTACGACGCATCGAAACACGTGACTAGGGACAACGACGGGATCTCGATTCGCCAACACAGCTGCACATGTTGAAGAAATATGCGTACGTCGCATGTTCGAACCGTGATGTTGGTCTATTGCAGCCGTTTTCCTAGTCCGATGTCGTATCGCATCTTGCTCCGGAGACATGCTGCAAATATTGATAGGATATTGCCTTTTCAAAAACGGGTCTTCCATGCCGTTCACGGACTGGTACCCAGAGCGTCTCTTAGAACTAACTTTCGGCAAATCTAGACTTAACTCTGTTTTCTGTTTATATAGAAATGTTTGAACAAAAAAAGCGATCGACACTAATCCAATACAAGAGTACTTTGAGCAATCCTAATTCTGATGCCACTTTTCATTTGTGTAGCTTAGTGGAATATTGCCAGAGACTCAAATAAAAATAATTAATGTTTCTATAATTTTATATATAACGTAATTAAAGTTTTGCTCGATGGGACTGACATGTCTTAATAGACAAATGTCCCTAAATAAATAAAAGATTAAAAAAAAAATCCAATACAAAGAATAAAATTGATTCGTGTTTACATGTTCGTCGACCATTTGAAGTCACAGACCCACTTAGGGCTCTGTGGGCGCATTCTCGTTACAGTCCTGGGATGTACAAAATTTAAGGTCTTTATTGTTAACACGAACCCTTCGTAAAGAAGGGTTCTGTACAATTTATGAATATTTCGAGGGCAAACGTTCATCGACACGACCTACTCGATTTTTTGCAGTTTTGTTTCTTAGTATGATAGTTATATATTTGATTATGTAATATATTTAAATTAGAAATGAGTCCTCAAGTTTTTGGTGGTAGTTTTCGACGTAAAACTGCCATCCATAAAACACGTTTGACGGTCAACTAAATGTGACAATGCGCGACAGGGAGCAGGTCAAAGGATTTGTGACGTCAAATCCAAATTACGAAAACGGACAAAGGTTTATGTCTTTTGTTTTGTCCAATGTTTAAAGTATTTAAAAAAAATTGTAAAAACAGCTGTTTTCATTTACGTGTGACCATCTGTGACAAGGATGGGAGGGTCAAAAACCTTATTATTTATGTGACGTAATTTATGGATGGCCCCAGAGTGCTATCGTGAAAAAAAGGATAAATTCTATAAATATTGTTGCTTATTGCAAATATTGTTTATAACCTATAAAATAGAGATATTCTTAAATTATGAATTTTCTTGATGACTTCCCAAGGTACTGAACCAACGGCGCATGAATTTGATTTGCGCTTTACCAATTTCCGTTACTGGATGTTGTGATACATGTCATGCATTTGTTTGTTTTGCTGCATTTCTTATGCGTCATCAGACTCCAGTCTTAGAAGATGGTCTGTATGTATACATAACACTTTTGTATACGTACACACACACACACACACACACACACACACACACACACACACACACACACACATGCCCGCGCGCGCGCTCTGCAGAATAATGAGGTCAACTATAATTTTAAAGTTCCCTAGCCAAATGGGTATTACTTTTAATCTTATTTATTTTGACGTCTACTAAATCATTGTTATTTTGTTAACGGAATCATTTTAGGATCAGATAAATATATATATATATATATATATATATATATATATATATATATATATATATATATCTAGCTCACAGCAATTGGCCTTGGTGCAACATCTTCAAAAAAGCATGTTATTATAAACAAATTATATTACTACTAAGAGTCACCCTATCACTGTCTTGAGTGCAATGGGTTATGGTGGCAAATTTTCAATGAATGGTGCATGGAATTCAAAAATTTCACAGCCTAAAGCGTTTGCGCATCGAGCGATCAAAGTCCCATACCGATACGTCAGGTACTTTCTGACTGAAACCCACACATAAAAAAAAATTCACCTGATCCAAGAAGTTATATCTTGACAGAATATCTATGTATTCTTAACGAAGCGGAAAGTGATTTACTGAATTAAAATCTCCTTGAACAAAAAAGAAATTCTTGGTTGGAAAAAAAATCTGTTTTAACGTATGTAATGGCGATTTTTCAAAAAATAACCTTGGCTCAAGAATATTTGTCGTGAATCAATAATCCTTACTTCTCTATGGGACAAAACAACGAGAAAAGTAATCGATTCGTGGGACATGGTTCCATTTGACGATGTGACAGCTACGGAACCCCGCTAACCCGCACGCTGGATCAGGCTTTGCTCTGTATGCAAGGTGAATTCCCGAATGAGGAGTTTGTCAGAACTTAAAACTTTTTCTATTAACCCGACGACACGGAAAAATAAAGGATTGTCTCTTTGGCGGTGCGCACGCGCGTTGGCAAGGTTTTTCTATGTGGCCGTATTTTTCACGTATTCACAGAACTGTATTGTCTGCATCAAACTCAAATTCGAACTCAAAAATTGCAGGAAAGTACAATCCAATAAGTCGGTATCTGTACTAACATATTCATTATTGCCAATCAATTGCTTCATTACGATCTTAATTTTATTTAACGGTAAATTCTGAATATCTACATGAATGTTATTGAATATGCGCACACGCGCCCCGTAAATTTGTGACTTTGTATAATCACATGCAAGAATAGTTCATTTTTATTTCTGGCACCGAGCCTTTCGCTACTTGTTTAACTACATATTTCGAATGGTATCTTAGCCCTATATTAAAATTTAATTTTTTTTTTTAATTAAAATTAGATGCCTTCTTCTGCGAATGATCTTCTTCTGCATCACGATAGAAATTCATTTTGCTTTTTACATCTGTTTATAAACCGCTGACCTTTAACAACATCCAAGGTCATAGCCGCCATCAGCAATGTCACTTTCCTGCGCATGCGACTCATCTTTACGACTTGTAATTCGTAACAGTCACTTTTAGTGTAAGTGCTGACAAGTGTTAAGTGCTTATATTCTAGATAAATCGTACGTGACTCTTGTCTGGTAGAGCCGTGCAGTGATCAATGAAATTGGCCGGTTTGATCAGTGGGACGTCATACTGTCACGGGATACAGACGTGAAGTGGCAGCTCTCCTGTTGTGTTTGTTCAGTGGTGGACAGTTCCAATTACCCACTCCCTTCCAGCGGTCATCCTATTCCTATGCTGAGAGGCTGGGAACGCACTGGTGACTCCTCCGGGCATTGCAAGTCGTGGGCGACGGTGACCACTTGCTTTTTTTTGGCCGCTTTTCGGAGGCTCGCGTGATCGTTCGCTTCTCGAAACTGCTACGAAGAAACTTTGCTATAAGCCAACACACGTAAACGCATGTAACTGTCAGTATATTTATAATAATCGAAAAGAAGCGTCCAATGCAATTCTTTCACAAAATTGTTTGTAAAATATCGAATTCGTACTTTTTCATGTTTTCAATAGATTGATCAATACAGCATGCCCAACAAAATTATAGTACGCTTGAAGCTTCTTCTTTTTAAGAAGACGTGAAAGACCAAACCTCTAGAAGATTGAGAAGGAAGTGTAAGACAAAAACGCTATATTGCGAAATTGTACTACCACGTCGGTCTATTTCCACAGCGGGAAAGTCTCTCGCGAACTTCACTCAAAAGCGTATACATGAAAAAAACACCCTTAGAACCTTTTTATGAAGTTGAAAATCGGTTTTTTAGGGCTTCATTGGTGATAATTCTTGGAAAAATAAAAAAAAAAAACCTTATTATTATAAGCATATAGCATTCCAATCTTACTATTGTTGTCAGTCGTTTCAAAGGGCAGATAAATTCTCATCGTTTTGGTACATTTTGAATATTTGTCTAGGAGACTGACATTTTTGAAGTGAAACTTCTAATGGGACTTCCAACAAGTTTGCGTTAAACGTTTAACGCTACCATGAAGAGGATATGAAAGCACTCTTGCGTTAAACGATCAACGCTCCTGGGGAAGGGGAATAGAAAGAGACAAAGCAAGAGTGAACGCGGGGTACTCGAACGCATGCGCGTAGTATACCTGTTACAAGCCAGCGCGAGCGTTAGCAACGAGTAGCGTCCAATATTCCAACGCAAGAGGGAGAGAGAAAGAAAGATACACAAAGGTAGAGAGTAGGAGAGAGAAAGAGAATGAGTCGGCAGATCCCAAGCACATGCGCGTGGTATTCTTGTGTGAGTTTACTAAAAAACAACTTCTACCCCTTCCTATTTTTCATTTCCACATTAAGAAGTTTCACTTCTTCCACGCGGAGGCACTCCACGCACTATTTTTACTCAGTTCAAGATTGAAAGCCAATTGCGACAATTTTTAATCAAGTTCATTATACAGAAAGAGGTAACTACTAGGAAATACTATACCACCACATTACGCCACACGCCACACCCAAATTACGACACAACAAAGCGCATAAGTAGAACAATTGTATCAGTACTTTTAAAATGCAATTAATTAAAATAGTATAGAAATCAATGGCATTGAATTATAATCGATTATTTAATTAAGTGGGTTGTACGTCGGCTCCGTTAGATGTAAATCCTAGTGGAGTTTTCATGAAATAAAACAAAAAGTTGCCCAAAAAAACGTAGTGGAGTTTCTTTGCTAATATTTCGCACGCAGGCCGGGCCTTTAATTAAAAGCGTATCACGGAACCCCCGGCGCGCTGTTTGATGGCGCGCTTAAGGAATTTATTCACAGTTCGTGCTAAATTCGCGTGACCCGGACTACGTATTTTTTAATTAACGCCAACTCACACGTCGAGAAGGCAACACAAGAAAATATTAAACACACAACCCTATCAGCTTACATTGGCCATTTGACCCTGTTATGTATTTTTTTTATCTTAATAACACGTAATTAAATACTAATATTTTTCATTTATTTTATACGAATTGAATGAATTCAAATCAGAGTCAATACGGTTTGGAGATTCCAATAGTTTTTTATTAAGATATTTATGTCAATATCAGGGATGATACGCAGTCAAAGCCTCAAAGTCAATAACAAATAATACATTACCTATTCATAGTAGTAGATTGTAATGTGACAATGGTTTTCTTGAAATTGACAATGGGTTTATTAAACCCATCGAGCGCTCACCCAAAAAACAAATACCTCACTTCGAACGCGCTATTGCTCTGGATGTTTTATCGCAAAGCGCGCCCTTATCAAGAACTTTGTAAAATCGACTGATATTCTGACATTGACCATGTTACTGTATTTTTTTTTTTCGATTTACAATTACATTCTGATTACACATTAAATACTCACATTATCACAGACTTTGTACTCCAAAAGGAATATGATTGGAAAGTTACCCAAACTATATTGTAATTATAACACTCATTTTCACTGAACATATAATGAAGTAATATTCACTATTTTATCACAAAAACCGCATAACATTTTCATGACACTACTCAGAAAGACTTGAAAAGAATTATATGCCTGATACTAAAAACATTTATTTTTACTAAAAACTGGAAAATGAAATTGCAATGTTGATAAAAATGGAATTGCAAAGCCGTCCATTAAAATGGCGCCATTGTTATAAATACTGTAAATAATATATTTATATAGTATATTTATTTCGATATTTATATTTATAAATACACATAATTATCATCATGTAGTAAAATAATTATCTCACAACATATCGCATATGAATATACATCTATAAAAATATACGTTTTTTACTACTATACATTTTATTACTATATAATTATTGTATATAGTAAAATAATTATATTAAAATATATCTTACATAAATATTTAAATGAATTTATTTATAAAAATATTTTTTTTTGTGTTTTCCCTAAATTAACAAGAACTACAAATGTAATAAATTATTCGTGATTAGTGCTTAATTATTACTGTACATGATTAGCTTTGAAGAAAAAATGAAGTAATCATCATGTGCGATTTCAAAATTTTAATTTTCGTATAAAATAAGGCATAAAATATTGTATTGTATAAAACAGTAAAAAACTTATATCCTAGGCTTATATTTTTAAACTATAATTCAAACTATAATTTATATAATAGTAAAACTTATTTCTGAGCTTACATTTCTAAACTTATATACTGTACTTACATAATAATACAATTTATTCCCAGGATTATATTTTGAACTTTACCCACAAATTACAATATTTATAATAAAGATTATAAAGTTATTGTAAATTTAAATTAATTGCTGGTATCTCAGTAATTCCAAATACCTTTTTATTAGCAAAAATATTACAGTCCTTACTATATTAATTTAAATAGTGTCATAATATTGTTAAAAATAGAAAATTTTAAAATGATCGCTATTTCCTAGACAGTTTTGAAGAAATAAAAAAGGCCAAGAAACTTGAGAAAAAATGTTTTTGAATCCGATTATACACAATGACATACCAACAAAAAGCAAATACAAGAAATGAAACATCTTTCAGAATACAAAACAATTAAGAAAATAAAAAAAAAGCTTAAAAAAGTTGCATAGAATCACAAATATGTAGAAGCCAAAGAAAATAAATAAAAATCTGAAATAATTCACTAAATCCAACAAGATTGATAAAAGCTATAAATATATTAAAAAAAAAATATACAAAGTGCGCGCCTGACCACTTTGATATGTGTACAATTGTACATGACACTGTATGTACATGTTTAGATTTTTCAAACAACAGTTGGCAATTTCAAAGTGAAAACATGAGAAAGACATATTCACCTAACAGGTTAGCAAAACCTTCAGGCAAAAGCAATATTTATATCGCCGCTGTTAGTGAACCATATGCCATATGACAAGAAAATTAAAAAATAGTCTTTGGCCTTCCTTTGACAATTGCCTTAGTTTGCCTTGGAAATTGTCTATGTGTCATAAATTTTCTTTGCGAAATTTGTGCTGTACGGATGTCGTTAGACACTTTTAGACCGATATTGTCAGAAAGAGAAGTACAACAAATGTATTACGCATAAATAGACTTACATAGAAATAAATAGAGGACACGGACGTGTCCAAAAAGGGACAACTGTGCGCTTCTAACGGCTTTCAAGCAAATGAATTATATGAACGCTACGCAAACACTTTTAAAATTACAGTTCTACACAATAACCGACACTTGCATTTCCATACAAAAGTCTCTCTTAACATAATACTTACTTATTCCGCTATCAAAATTCATTCATTCGCTCTATTATAATCTAGTGCAGTGTATTCGAAATTGATCACTTTAGTTTCGATGAGTGTCATTCCTTGGAAGTCGACTGAGTCGGTCAGTCTATTTCGTCTACTTTTTCGACCTAGCCCAAGTTCTCGTCTAGACTGATCTTGTTTTCGTTTAGGTCCAGGTAGAGGTTCTAATGTTTGATACTCGAGGAAACCGTTGTTTTTGTATTATCGTTGTCAAATGAAAGGTGGATGTTCTTTTTGAATACACTTTAATTTCCTTACTTCTAGGTTGTTACAATTAATTAAATCAGCTATGACATTACGTATGTACGCTTGACAATGAAAACCAAAGACCAACGATGCCCCTCTTCTTTTATTTATTCCCTTAATGTTACCATACTACAGTTTTTCGTGACGCATAATCTAACATTGCATACGGAACATTCGATTATCGTCCTACGTTTTTTGCCATATTAAAGGAAACACATCACGCACCGCGAACGACTCCCACGAACAGGCAAACGCTGTTGAGTCCTGTCTAGTGATAATTGTGGCTGCAATGCCAGACTGCGAACCGGCGTGGGAGACTTGGACCGCTTCGTCAGCGATTTTGCAGTGTGATATCGAGCCTCTATATGCGTCATATATTTCGTTTTGATTTGACTGTCGTGGAACAAAACATAAGCGTCATGCACATCTGTGCATGACGCTTATGTTGTTGAAAAGGTTGTTGAACGCATCTGCGTTCAACAACCTTTTCAACACCTTTATGTACCATTTTATGCACCTCTTTCTTTTCATTGGGTACATGGAGAGCTTTTAAAATTTTAGATCAATGCCCCCCATAGTCGAGTTATAGTCTCGCACGCATATGAGTTTCTCGCATTCCTGACCACCCCTTTTCCCCATGTAAGTGCTGTTATCGTGGAAGGTGCTAACCATAGATACGATTTTGGCATCCTTCCACGCCAACAACATTACATCACCAGACTGGCGAGCGATGATTTTGCCCTTTTTACATTTTTCTTCATCTTTTTTACATCTTCGGGTATATTTTTACGAATGAGGCGTACTGTGCCCAAACAGTCAAAGCTTCGGTATTTAACTTATCGTGCAACAGTATCCTTTATTTTCAATGCCTTCAAGTAAATTTAAAACTATTTGCGTAATTTTCCTAGCCAGGGCTTTTGCCATACTGTTAGGGTTAGGGCCAGTGCCAGAAGTAGCAGAATGGTTAGACGTCGGTTTTGAATCTAACGTCTGTTTTCTGTTTGCACTTTGTTCCTGCCCTTGCCCCCTACTTTCGAGCCTGCCCTTTTCAGTGCCCCCCCCCCAAGCCTCAGCTCGCTCATCACAGTCGTCGTAGAAGTAGTCGACATTTCATTGTCACTGTTGTCAACAGGACAACACTGTTGTTCTCTTTATCGTCATTATTGTTGTTAAGTGTTTTTTCGCATTTTTCCTTTCTTCTGTCGTTGCCTCCAACATAAATGACGAATTTGTACAAGTAGTCTGTCCGGAATTCGCATAATTCAAATGATTGGCTAGCGAGCGGCTATTGCTTTTATATACTGTGCAAAGCTAAGACGACCTTTGAACAGGGTAAGGGACTCATCTACGCCTATCCATCTATCCTATACATATAATGCCTGGAATTCTCGATTCAAATGAGAAATACTAGGATGCAACTTATACAATCTATAAGATGAAGAACCTACACTTTTTGTTTGACTATCAGCAAGCGGTTGTTTACTGTTAGCAAGGTAGCACTTAATTTTAATGTCCTTTGGTGGCAAAGGTTGTTTTTCACTGTCGGAAAAGTGTACGCATTTATCCACAAGGATATACCTGTCATAGGACATGAGTTTGCGAAAATTGACCAATTCAAAGTCACTATCTTTCCTCCGAAACAAAAAAAAAAGTACTCAACGGACATGTGCCCATATAAAAAAATACTACAAACCAACGGTAAAGCTCATCTACAGTGGTATTTTTCCATCTGTACATGCGTGATGTTGTTGTAAATATACCTGCATCTTTTGCCTTATCGATTACTTGATAAGCGTAATGATCAGTTTCGTCGGCAATCACCTTCATGATCTCTTCATCAAATGTATCGATGAAGTCATCGTAAGGAGAACCATAATACTTCACTCCACCAACGTGGTGAACAAGAAACTCTTCTCTAACCGCATTGCACGTGGTGAAGTTTCATCGCCATTTGAAATTAAAGTCACCACTCAACAATTTCTTTTGCTCTGCTTACGGTTTCCATGAGCCTAATCGACGTAGCTACGTCAGATGGCAAGTCTCGCTGAACCTCTGTCTGGGCGGAGGTGACGTGATATCCCGAGTCACTTCTGCTTTCAAGATCTAAAAGCGCTTCTGTTGGTGACGAGACACGGAAAGTTCTAGAAGAACTCGGCATGTCTTCATCAGCTAGAAATTAAAACGTCAAACCAAACGTTATACATAAGCATAAGTAATAATACAAGTACAAGTAAATAAGGTCTTAGTATTTTCGTTAATGCATATGTGATGTGTGTGTGTGTGTGTGTGTGTGTGTGTGTGTGTGTGTGTGTGTGTGTGTGTGTTCCAAGAAAGGCATTCAGAAACTATAGATATCCACAGGGTTTGATCCTTGCACACGTCTATCTCTTTCACTTCAGTAAGATACATTAATCGTTTCATGCAAGCTCATTGGTTCCGAGTGCTTAAGATTTGGATCTTCTTTAATATACCACCAATTTAATTTGCATAGAAAGAGAGAGAGATATAGAGACATTGCAATATCCTTATTAATCTATTACTGCAATTCTTAATAACCGGCATTAATAAGTATAAGTATTTTCAAAAAGTAAAAGTTATTAAAGGGTATGAATAAGATCAAACACAATCCAGACCAAATCGGTGGAATATCAAAAAAGGGCCAAATATTAAGGGCCCGGAACCAACGAGCTTGCATAAAAAGATTGATGGATATCGATAAAGGGAGAAGATATGCAAAGGTCGTACCATGCGGAGATCTGTGCATGGTATCTGCCCACCTTTCTGGAATATAGGCGTGAATTTATAAAACATAAATTATAGCTATCGCTATTAAGTTAAACAATGTTTTTCTTCTTTAATTTAAAGCGTTTTAATTTGAATAACAATGAAGGGCACTTTACTTCTTTACATCTATAAAAATAGCCAAGTTGTGTTTGTTTTAAAATGCTAATTAGCCATAAGTAACATTTGTACATGTGCTTGAAGTCACGACACGGCGACTCGTGTTAAAATTTATTGCAGCTCATACAACGAGTACGCGATTTATAAGCATTTATAAATATTTATAAATCGTAACGCGACGCGAAAGAGAAATTTATAAGTCGAAATATCCCCGAAATAGATTTAGCTAAAGCCGTTTTCTCTCCTCGGAGGACTTTGAGAACGATCCCTTGTGGAGGGCAAAAATTTTTATTAATATTCATATTTAGTCTACGCGATTCAATAAATGAAATGAAACAGAAAATATAAATTTGCCCTTTTCATTTCTCGACAAAGCAACAATGTCGGATAGCAGAAGAATGGTATCACAGTTCGATGCACCTTTTGTGCTCGATGGCTTATCGTCGAGCCGTCAACCGTGTTCGTATGAAGGTGAGATGTTTTAGAGGATTATTATCATACGTCTTTGACATCGCTCTGTGGACTCGATACGGGACAGCTTCTAATATTTTAGTGATATTGGATAGTGCCTATTTTATTCTCCTAAGAGCGGCTGTGTATTTGTAGTCCTACGCCCGTTTCAACTCGCCGAAATGATACGAAACGTTTAATCGTCATTTGAAAAATCGTATTACGTATCTGGAAGAAGATAAATAGAGTAAAAGCTAATAAAATTTTACAAACAATAAAAAAAAACAGTAAGGATTTCTTTACTTTAATGTTTATTTTCCATTAATTCATTGAATTAAGTATCATAAGCCCATTGTGCACATAAAGTATTTCCTCGTTGATCATAATTTCTCCCACTTATTACATAAACTCTCGTTTGCAATATTTTTTTTTCTGATACTAAGTCATATCGGATATTATGATACTAGTCTGTGTACGACAATGGTTAGGCTTATAAGTAAATCTGGCATATTTCGGTACGGGTTTTACTGTTCAATTTAAAGTGTAGGTACTTGAAAAAGCGCATGCGTAGATCAAACACCATACTCGATTGTGCAGATGTAACGTCGCCCATAAAATGTTTCACTCAATAATATTGAAGGTTCAATTCAATTTCCACTTTCGAAAATGGAAATCGATCGATTGTGCATTTCACTTCAACGCCGCACGCCATCGTGAAAGGTCAAGAGCTTCCGGAGGAAATCGTCAGTGATACACACACAGACATACCTCTGAACCGCTTTATAAGTATTTCAATCCAGTTTCATCATAAGTAGTTCGATCAGTGTCGACGCCCACATCGCAATATCTATCGGAGCGACGTTCACTGCATTGTTCTATCGGCTAGCAGATATTCTATTCTATCGGCTAGCAGTTATTCTATTCTATCGGTTAGAAGTTATTCTATTCTATCGGATAGCAGTTATTCTATTCTATCGGATAGCAATTATTCTATTCCATCGGCTAGCAGTTATTCTATTCTATCGGCTAGCAGTTATTCTATTCTATCGGATAGCAGTTATCCTATTCTAACGGCTAGCAGTATAGGCTAGTAGCTATGAGATTGAGCGGTTTACGAAACGTACGGATCGCGATCGCGTTATACGTAATGGTATTAGGATCCGATCGGCAGTGGAGAGGATCCCTGCGCCGCTGTAAATCTCTCGAAAGGCCAATACGCCGCAAGCGCGGACGCAGCAGAGCGGTTTTTACGGCGCGTTTTATAACGTCGTTAAATTTCAAAATCGGGTTTTTTTTTGTAGACTCACACGCCTCACAGCCCGGTGGTTTTACCACTTCCAATGGACGCGACGAACATATAAATTAGGCTTATAGGGATGGGTTCGTTCCCGTTGGCTCGCCACTGATTGGATACTGCCAAAAAGTTTCTGGATGTGATGAACTTGATGGGGGAGTAAATCGTGCAGAAGACAATTTTCTTTTCTTTCAAACTTTAAAATTTTTCTTTGTCAGAACATCGACTAATAAAAGTGTGGTCACGGTACTTTGACCATCCGACGCCGAATTGTCAATAGACAGCTTTGTTTTATTTATAATATTTCAAAGGTAAAAGTATGTATGTTTCTACGTTTGTCCTTCTGTCACGCATTGTCGACGGCAGCAATCGTAATCAAATTTTGCACGCAAGTGGATTGAGTCCTCGTATAAAATATAGGATACTTGTAAGTAAAAATATGCAAGTACAGTACAAATTGCAAGCGGTTCGTTATCACTAACATCGATGCCCGAGATGGGACGGACAGTGGCATCGGAAGTTGTATTAGAATCGAGAGCAGGAACGGATTTGGAGTCGACAGTTGAACCGGAAGTGACGTCGAAAACCAGACCGTGCTTCGTGATCAGAACTGTACACGCGATTGAAACGGTAGCCATATTTGAAGTATAAAAAATAATCAATAAATTGTGATCGATTTGCGCCTAGCGAAGCAGGCCGGTAACAGCCAGTAGGTGCACGCACTAGTCAAAAGAGCAATCCATCAGATGAAATGTGCCCGGTCCTTGTACAGAATATTCTTGATCTGATAGATTTTTCTCGTCTGCTTTAAGAAGAGATGAGATTTACGTAGAGGGCACTAAAATTTCTGTACTGCTTGCTGGTCATAAACAATCGAAGTTTTGAAACAGTTATGTTTTCAATATTCTACCACAATTGCTCGCTCGCACCCACTTTTTCTGAATACCTAAAATATGATAAATTTATCGTTTCAGGCGTCGACGCATAGTTTCATTGTAAATTACAGTCCGAAATATTGTAATTGTATAACATTATATGTCAGGTTTATCGTCTAACCGCTGAGGCATAGTTATCCCGCAATTCTCGTTGAGGTTCGACATGCCCTTCAAGGCACGGACCTAGTATTTCGATTTGGTTTAAGTTTAAAAACCACTATTCAATTCGCCCAAGTTTAGAATCGAATCTAGCGCCTCCCTATGCGAACCTTTGTGCCATGACCACTCACACAAATACACACACATACACAATTAATGACGACGCAGTGACCCATTTAAGTTGAGGTTCGATTCTCGTTTCGTTCGCATAATAGCCGATGTCGCTATTATCGTTTTCCAATATAAAAATAAACAATGAAAATACGAGGATTCCTTAAGATTTAAATCCGATCGTTTCTTTATTCTAAAGTTGATAATTAACTGACAAATTAACACTTGCCTCAGAGATACTGACGTCAAACCAGTTAATTAGCCAAGTTTTGCTGTGTGCTGTGCCACTGTCAATCAACACGTGTAATCTATCCACTCAGATAGTACATAGATACATAGTAACATCCACTCTGAAGTTTGTCCGTGGTTATGATTCTGCATGCAAACCAACTTCACTTCGAAAGCGCGCTCAGTAGTCACTTCGCGCGTTTTTAAACGTAGGTTTTATAAAATGTGTTTCTGTAAAACGAGTAATACATTTGTACCGCGAGCTCTGACTAGCTGTGATGTACTGGGTTGGTCTATCCAAAGAGCAAGATGTGCAGCGGTTACAGTCATAATTTATTAATAAAGCACTATCTCTAGCCAGTGCTTTTCGATAATTAAGAGAATTTCGTAAACGATGTAACTCACTTCAAGATGAAGAACATACAGGAAGGCCTGCCTCAACAGTCACTCCAAATAATGTCGTCTGTGTTCTTAAAACGATAGACGAGGACAATCGATGTACCTACCAAATGATTCATAATGCTCTTGTGATTAGATCCGCTGCGATTTATAAGATCGTTCAATGTGAATTAAAAATTAAAAAGATTGTTTATCGTTGAGTTCCACGTCATCTTACGCAACACCAAAAATCCCAGCGTGTAGGGATCAGCCGACAGACATCAAAGTTATTGAATAAAAGCAGTCACCGTGTATAATGTCTTCAATTGTAACAGGTGATGCAAAGTTCATTCCCTTTTATAACTTGTCTACACGCCGGGTAAATAGATTATGGGTTCGTAAAGATGTTTCAACGCCAACCATCTAGAAAAATTACGTGGAATTAAGAAAGTTATGCATGCTGTGTTTTTCAGAAGTACAGGCTCGGTCAAGGCTATTGATATTGTTTTAAGGGTCTGAACAGCTTCTGGCAAGCATGCCAGAAGCTTCCAGACCCTTAAAACTAGAAGCTTAATGATGTACGATGACAACGCATCCTCTCATGCCACTGCGCTCAGTGTTAAATTTTTGAAGGGAAATAACATGTTAGTCTAAGAACGTCCGCCTTAATCATCGTATCTCATGATATTGGTCATTTTTTTAATAGTAAAAAAATGCGTGGTCGCCGTTTCAGATCAGAAGAAGAGAGCGACTCTGATATCACTGAATAATTTGGTTCTATTTCTGTAAAAGACTGGCTCAATGATTTCCGTTTGTGGGGATAAGTGTCCACAGAAATGTATTGACGCCTAAGGAGACTAACTTGAACATTTGTAAATCTGGTGTATCGCTCATGTAGTTTTCCTGTATCTCAATAAGTTTATGACCTGATTGAAAAATATAAATAAATAAAATTAGTAATATAATATTATAACATTAATTAAATATGATAAAAAGGATCGAACTTATATTTCGTATATGCAGTCCCGGATCTTACGCGGTTCGTAAATTCTTCTTAATTATTTACACTTTCAAAAGCTAAAAGAGTACCAGCGCATTACCGTAATAATTTTTCATGACTGAAATTTGTTACTGAACCAAAAAAATGTTTAAGTTAGGTCCCGTTTAATAGAAAACTCGTTTCCTTACCCAAAGAAATATACCGGCATCGTTTAAACAAACATATCGGAGAAGTAACAAACAACACGCTTTTTAGCTATAGTTAATATTAAGTTGTTGTTAAAAAAGATTGACTATTGGACACTTATTTAATCGTACATATGATCAATCGTATGTTAAACAAGAATGACATAAAACGATTTATTTTTATAACCATCCCATGAAATAGTTCCACTGCGTGGACTCCTAGTGGAACTATTTCATGGGATCTTGCACGAAGGATGTCGCTGTCAAAGCCTCGCTGGCGAAATGGAGATAATTCTATGCGTGGCTGCGAAACTTACGAACTGTCATGCAAAGAATTAGCGTGAATTTGAGTATTTGAAATTTACTCCTTAAGAATACGAATGTAAAGCAGAAGCATCAGCTGTTGCGTTTCGTCCGTGAGCGAGAGTTAAGACGGCTCGCGGCGACGGCCACTCACGACCCACTCTCCTTTTCATTGCTCCACACCCTCTCCATCAATTCCCGTTCCATCAGATGTTCTCAGATGTTCTGCTTCTACCCGAAAGACCTGGCAACACATTAGTGACTCCTCCAGCTCACTTTACTTGTCTAAATTTGAGATATTTATCCTTTGATTATTATGTTACGTATATTTCTTAGAGACTTATTAGAGAGGCCAACAGGCAGGCAAGCCACCGGAAAATGGATAGTCACCGCCCCCCATGAACACTCGCAATACCAGAGGAGAGTCACCAATATATATATATATATTTGGACAGTGCATTATTTTATATTTAGTTTTATATTCTCACTTTTCCTACACAATTCACGGACTTTATATTCTATTTCGGTCCGCAAAATACTTCAGAATAGGATATGGCGTGTTCATAATTACAGTATTAAAATTAAAAACGCTGCACTGTCTGAATAAGTTACGGCCAAAAAACTCGGTTGAAATTGAACACACTCTTTTTTTTTAAATTGCGCCTTTTTTCTCTCGTCCTTCAATACGAACTGTCAAAAAAGAATTTTAATATTTAGCTAGAAGTTGCAACATCCTATCAATTCATACAGCCTAATAATTGTTGTTATTATGTGAAACATTGCTAATATGAAAATAGTTTTCTTATACTAATTGCGCCACGTGACCGAAATTCGCCAACATATCTTTGCTGCTAACTTCATGATGTCGTTTTCGTGTGACGGTGTGCTTAAACTTTAGACCAATTTTTTTATCCGATACAGTAAAATATGCATAACTTGACAATGAATTACTTGTAAATGCTGTTATTCTAAATAGAACCGGCTATGTAGTAAGAAATGCAGATTCATCGAAGGTAAATTAAGTTGTTGACAATCACTGAAAATATTGCACTTTTAGGCTTCTCTATGTCAAATGCAAAACCGATCAATTATAAGATAATTGTTTAGTTTGTCTGTCAGTCTGTCACGGCCTATTTACTCCGAATATACTGGACAAAAAAAAAAAGATTTGATAGATTTACATATGTTAGTTGATCCAATCACAACTATTTAATGTAAATTAAATAATTTCGATTTAAAGCACAATGTTAGAAGTTAATTGAAATAATAAAAAAAATAGTAAAGTGTATATGACATGACATACGGAAAGAACTTGTTTGTCTTGAGAATTATTGTTTCATCTGTTTCATCTCCTTATCACCGACATCACTGATGCTAAGAATGTGAAGAAACAAATACGAAATATAAAACTTCATTAGCAGTTTTTATGGAAAATTGAACAATAATCCGTAAACGTTCGTGTATCCATCGGAAACGAAAAATAATTATGAAGAGAGAATATTTTGCTTGATGTCACCGAAAACTAATACGTTGCTTTACAGTATGGAACCATCTCTGTCAGAGAACGACCTGCACTTTTTCAATTCTTTGTAAATATATTTTACTTTTATTACGATACAAATTTGTTGAAACGAAATCGGCTGTTATAAAAAACATGCATACAGATGCATGCACACAGAACCTCTTCCTTTTTTGAAGTCGGTTAAAAAACCAACGGACCCGTAAGTCATCAAAAACTCTATACTATCGCTGTTCGGTAAAAGATATAAATACGAAAATAAACTTGCAACGTGAGGTCATTACTAGGATGTGACGTAAAGATTTTGTAGTGTCTTTTCTTTTCAATCGTCAATTTATCTAGCATCATGAATGTTTTTAGGACCTTTCAAAAATTTATATACTTTGTTTACTCTTTAATAAATGATACCAAATGAAAGGAATTAAGAAATACATATTTACATAAACAACGTGTGAAATGGTCGTCCCATATAGAGACCTATCGTCTATGCTTACTCTTCTGGGAAATAAACGAGACATTATGGATGCAAATACTTTTAAAAAATGTCAATAATCTTTTAGTGTGTCCTAATCTGTACTCATATTTTGAAGAATGAGTATCTAATTATTCTTTCACAATGTGTGCCTCGTAGTAAAATGACAATTCAAAATTTAATGGTTATCGGACATTTGTGTTACAGTCCCTTGAAATCCAGATTACTGTGGCGCAACTACCTGCCTAACGTGGTAGTAAAGACAGGTCTATCACGAGATGACTATGTTCAGCACTGGACTTATATAAGTTCACGATCAATTTGAATTTCATCTAAAATTTAAATGTATATTATACATTTTTTTTTATTTAAGCTAAACGTGAGAGAAATCATTTCTAATAACGATTCAAAGCAATCACGTTTAGATTAATATTTATTTTTCCATTGTACTAAATTAACAATACTCACGATAATTGAATATTAAAAACAAACGTTTTGCCGCGAACGCCTTTGATGTAGCGACATAATGGAATTTGTAAATTATTTTAAACGTTCTCGGCAAATAAATTTAACTTAATGTACTGAGAAAATTAATGTGTGCAAGAAAGTAGGAATTTAATGGACCCTAAAAATTTCTAAATTATTCCGCACGCTTATCACTTAAGGGCGTACCTTTTTGGTATCAACTTCAATTGCGCAATTTTACAGTTTTAGCTCGTGTACTTCAATTATTGATTACAATCGATTATTTAATTCAGGTACTGTTAATAGGTACTGTAAATATATATATATATATATATATATATATATATATACATTATCAACTATTATCTTTGTCCCGGCATTCGACGCGCAATCGTTTGTAGATGGTTTTAGGTTACCCACTGTTTTTTTGATTGAAATACAATTTCTATTGCTATCATTATCTTTTAGTAAATTTGCACATCCCATAACTCCCAGCGAAGAGGGATTAACGCCTAGACGGCAAACATTCCGTTATCGGAGTATTCCTCGTACATTCTTGACTCGACTGGCGACAGCTAACTGTTGATAATTATCGAAGTCGGTTCAACCGCAAGTCCATACTCATAGGTGTGATTTGAACGACCGCTTTGAACGGTCACGCATCGCATTGTACACAAACTTCGTTACGTGGGCGTTTATTTGCCCACATGAGCACGTATAAGGTTTGTCGTGTGCAAAATCCTGCACAAGTTTGTCACATATCGCTTTTTTCCCCGTGTGCACTCCCGATTGATTCATGGATGTAGAAAATTTCACATATAAATTTGCACATAATAAAACAGAACCCGGTGTCTGTACAATGAAGGCATACATGAAAAATGGATATGGGATGGTAAGAATAGGTTAATATAAGAGGAAAGGACCATTTTTAATTTGTTTTGTCTGTCTGTCTGTTCGCGCAAATCTCTGAAATTATTGAAGTCATTTTATTGTGGTTTTCACATGTAGGTAGAGTTTCGATTGGAATGAAATATGAGTTATATTCTATTTAAATCAGATGTCGGAAAAAAAGTTATTCGCAATGAAGGGTAGTGGGGTTGTATAATATAAAAATATAAACATTATTTTATAGATAGAAAAATATCTAAACATATCTAAAAGTAACATGGTCCATATTTTATTTTGATACTAGCATTGTTCTTGGCTTTGCATAAAATAAAAACAAAATACCTTGAGCAGTATCGAAGTTGAAAGCGAGGCGAGAAGCAAAATCGAGAGCCAGGATCTGGACCGAAATTGAGAACGAGACCGGGATCGACATCGAGAACAGCACCGGAAGGAGTTGCAACCGGAAACGATTGACAGCAAAGGTCTTTTCGCATAAAAGATGAAGGAACGCATTCTGTGCCCGCGTGAGCGAAGCCGCGGACGGGAAGCGAGTCTTAAATGTTATTACACAATTTATGACTACATATAAGTCACCTGAGTTCGTACTTAAGGACGGCCCCGTCGGAAATGCCGATATGACGGCGTCGGTGGTCATAAATTTCTCTTACAATCCCTTCGCATTTCTCATCTACGATTTGATTATATTGTAGCTTTCGTCCGTCTGTCCGCCCGCGTGGACGTAGAAGGAATTGGTTCATCTTTCACATCGACTGATCGTGCCACAAACCATAATCCCACTCCGTCTTTGTATTTAGTACCGGCCCCGTTGTTAATTCTAATCGTATTGTCAATTCCGATCGTGTTGTCAATTCTAAACGCGTTGTCAATTCCGATCGCTTTGTCAATCCTGATTGCGTTGTCAATTCCGATTGCGTTATCAATTCCGATCACATTGTCAATCCTGATTGCGTTGTCAATTCCGATTGCGTTGTCAATTCCGATCGCGTTGTCAATTCTAATCCCGTTGTCAATTTTGATCCGGACCTAGATCTAAACTCGATTCCCGATCCCGATCACGAAACGACAACGAAAACCCGTGCATCGCCGCTAAGTTAATCTACCGCGAAGTCACGGCGCTCCCGCTCTGATCCTACTCTACATTCCGATCCCAGACCGATGTTCATCTTTAGTTCCTTGGGAGACTGCTATTACCCGCAACCGATCTGTATGAGAGCATTATACGCAACAGTAAAGCAATCCAGGAAATGGAACCCGTGGCTTCTTGAGTCGTGAGCGCACAAACGGACGGACGGAAAAAAAATTGGGATAAGTTTGGTTTTAAAATGTATATGAATGGATACACAAGAAATAGGATAACAACCAGCTGCGGCGCGGTATTGTGGGATTTTTAACTAAACTTAAAAATTGGGTATCTTTTGACTTAGACGTCTTGAATCAAATAAAATAAACATTAAATATAATTTTGAGTGAAGTTTGATATTTTGAAAAGTTATGATTTCAATTTTTTTTTTTTTATGTGAAGCGCATGAAAGCGAACAAACAGAAAGACAGTTTTATAATTTTTTGCTAAGAAAATTGAAAATTTTCGAAAATCGGGAATAGTTATTGGTTTTACCCCGGTTTTCGAAAATCGAGTTTTCGTCAGATCTCAAGTTTTTGAGGTCATAGGAAGTCACCCTGACTGACCAATTTTTTGATGGTGACTAAAGTAGCGTCCCAAACTAACCTTAAATTTCCTATAAATTTGGACCAATTCAAACCAGTAGATTTTGAGAAATATCAAAAGTTAAAATTTTGAAAAACTGTTTTTTTTAATAACTTTTAAATGGTTTTATCGATCGATTCCAAAAACTAATTAGCTTTTGACATCAAAAAACCAGGTTGATCGCCGCCAGTTCGGTGAAAATCGGTTAATTTGATCGTGAGATACCTTTATTGAAAAATTTTGAAGAAATCGATTTTTTTTTAATTACTCCGTAATTTTATGTCTGATCATTTAAAGTTAGCGGGAAATTGCACAGATGGCCTTTAGGGTCAACCTTTCTACCATTTTTTTTTTGTATATGTTTTACTTAATCTTAGCGATTTCAAGAGTTGCTTTTTAAGAAAATCCTTAATGCAGGCACACCGAAAGTTTACAGTTTCATTGCATCTACACATTTATCATATTTCACGAGTGCCAAACTTAGCGAAAATAGTACTAAAATAGCCGGTCTCGACGTTAATATAACCCATAAGTTAGCGGTCTGAACGTGTTAGCTAATTTATTTCGTTAACTAGAACCTGGCAATACGATATGTCCCTTTCAAAAGTTGCCAGACGAAAAATGAGCCCTATTGAAAGCGATCTCGGTATCCAATTTTGTTTTAATGTTTAATTTAAATGTATTTATTTATCAGTGTAGCAAATATAAAATAAATTAAGTGTCGATCAGTGAGCGACGTTTTCGCTGTGAAATTATTTGCAAACCAAATTATGTTAGCTGTTGTGAGAATATTTGTTTATAAGAAATTACATTGAATTGTTGTGATCCATAAACAATCTTACGTCAATGTTATCTAACAAATAATTTATCTCCTTAACTGTCTAGTCACAAGTGTCAACATTCGAATATGTCACACGCATTCTTTTCGATATTAGATTTCTAGATTTTTAAAATGCCTAGAACGTAAATACAATTATATACCACATACAGTTTTGAAATTTTAAGCTCTTCTTAGAAGCAACACCGATGAAGCTGTAAGCGATATTCAAGCTACACAAGCTTCTACTACTGTGATATGTACCGATCGCGATACGAAATAATTGTATGAAACTTTTATGCAGTGTGAAGCGTAGAAATAAATCAATGCATAACAATGTGCTTATTTCAATTGTAACATTGATCACCACAAATTATAAAATGGTTTTATAATGAAGTCCGAATGAAAAATGGAACCGAGTCGACAACGAGATACGAATTAGAATTGGAAGTTGTAATTTATTACCGCTCATGTGAGTTACGCCTTAGGCTCGTGTAATACCGCTAGCTTTTCCCCACGGCTACGCCCGCGTTGACATAAAACGAATTCACCTCGTATACCGCGCCACTACCAAATCAAGATCGCCATAGTCCCAATTTCGATTCTGCTCACATTCAGGTAGATGACGTTTGCGTAAAATCCGTTCTTGTGACTGACTACGTCGCGAAAACAGGAATTACGGTCAAAGTTTAAGTCAACCGAAATTATAGTTTCAGAGATCTCGTGATGGATCAGTCAGTCAATGGTATTTCGCTTATATGCAATTATACATACATATAGATAAAACCAACTGTCGCTATCTGTCAGAGCACATAGATCTATTCACATAGATGGTGTTAAAGCTGCACAGAGTGTGTGTGTGTGTGTGTGTGTGTGTGTGTGTGTGTGTGTGTATGTGTGTGTCGCATCGCAAAATAAAGTCGGAACGCAAGTGTGCCAACACTTCACACATAGCAGAAAGACGGTAGGTTATGGTACGATTGTTTTTTTAGAAAGAATTGCGCACAGCAACAATCGTGTATTGTTCTATTCAAAAACTGTACCTATGACTGGATGATTTCAACAGACTACGCGTTTGACGCTGCGGCCCGCGCGCACCCCGGATGCGATGTGTGCTACATATCTGGTAAGGCTATCGAGATATATAAAATATAGATCATCTCTTATATAAATAAAGCTCGAGACGTGTTTGAAATATAATTTTCCTCTCATATAAAGAGCACTTTTTTGTGATATCAGAGTAGAGGTCGCGCTGCGTCATCTCGCGTTATTGCTGTCCACAGCAGATTTCGTGTATAGAAAATTTCTTAATATATACAACTATAGATCGAAATTCATCTTATCACTTGCGTATGTCAACTGCTAGCCGGCATCAGGCGCGTTGCTGCGGCAGAAGAAGCAATTTTGGAAGTACCGTTTCAAATTCTAAAGACTCGCCTTGCTTATTAGGCACAATAGAACCAGTGATAATTTATTCTTTCCGGCCGACAATGAATATATTTATTGAAATCGAACGACATATGAAAGAAAAGTATACTTGATATTTTGTAAGATTGTAACGATGCACTTTAAAATACATTTGCTGGCGACTCACGCGCCGCTCATAATTCGATTGCATAAGGTTCGCGCAAGTGTGGGCAATAAGTTGTCATAGTTTTATCGCAATCGGTTGACCGGTACGGCAGCGCATGAAACACGAACTAACAAACAAATACATTTTCACATATTCGATTTGAAATTATGCTAATAAATAAAAATAGATTTCTTATCCTAGGTACCGTATCTTTTGAACAATTCGCACTTTTATTAATTAAAAGGATTTTGTTTTCTCTTAATTTTGTAAGAATAACTTTGTTTTGTATGGATTCTGCGTTTTAAAGTGAAAACTTTTTTAGCACCGTTGTGATTTGAAACTCGATGAAACGAAAAAGCGACAGTAAACAGAGACAACCATATACATCTATAGGACCTACCGTGCGAGAGAATGAAATAGAATGTCACAAGAGAATGAGATAAAATATGACATGAGATGGAATACGAGAGAAAGAGGTATGTGTGCTTACGTGCACCTGCTTATTGTATCTGTTCAAATTGAAAACATTGAACTTGAATAATGAAATGTAAAATAACTTTTGCATTTGGTACCAACATTATAATAAACATACTCTATATTCAATCTAGTCCTGATACGGTATCGTCTCATTTACTCGCAGTTTAATTTTTTGAAGGTTTCACTTCTGATGTTTTTACTGTAAAGCTAAAATATATATTTTTATTTATTTCTCACTTAAAAATTTGAATAAATAGGAAATTTATTATTTTAACATTTATTTCTTAAACATGAAAACTAACGTCATAAGTATGCTGAAATATACAAGTTTTTACGAGTGGAAAGTTATCTAGATAATGGAATTTATAAGTGTAATTTCATCACTATGCAAGTAAATACCTTAAAAACATCGAAGGCAAATAACTGGTTTATTATTTGTTCTACAGTTATAAGTGATGCAAGAAAAAACAAATATCTTCAATAAAAGGAAATGCTGAAAGTTTGTCGAGCAATACTATATTTACAATGACTGCATTATTTGTTCGCTTGTCAACATTTCCAACCAATAATTTGGGATTGAAATACAAAACCCAAAATAATACTTTTTTTACATATTATTTAAGCTACAAATCATATTTAATTTGTACTTCTACGTTGAGACGCTTTACTATGACAATTCGCAAAAAAATCAACTCTGTACATTTCATTTCTATACCTGTGGGCTTAGCATGACGCTCTAGACAAGAGTATCTCCATAGGGCTATCCCTGTCGCGCCAATGTGATGAGCGAAAGGGACAGTCTTATAGAGAACTCTTGTTTAGAGCGTCATGCTAGGCCCGCCGGTCCCGTGCCTAGAACATGGAGTGACATGCAGCGGCATACGACCCACCGCTGGCTCTCAAATCTGCTCTTTCGCTATAAATCTTCAATCAATGAACTGAACTTCGATTGGAGAGGATTGACAGATTAATCACTATTCACTCGTGTAGGTAGAATAATTACTACAGTGTACATTTAAGAGTGTAATCAAATGTATATATATATATATATATATGTATGTCTGTCTATAGCTTCGTGACCATGGAAGCTATAGACAGACATACTATACCTATTGAGATATTAGCTACTAAACCGCCTACTAATGAATTCGTACACGATATATCAATTCTAATAAATGTAATTTAATTTATGAGCAAACTTTCGCAAAAAAAAATATCTTTGACGCGACCGAAGAAAACGGATCTTCCGTTTCCCCACTGCGACACCTCTCGGACAAAAGGGGAAAAATGCAAGAAGCGAGAAGGAAATGTTGAGGGAGAAACCTTTCTCTGTCTGTACAATCGGAGGCAGACGGCGTTTAGAGGCGAAAGAGGAAATGCGGGCCTTTGTCGATTAATAAGGTAGAGATAATAAATATGTGTCCGACCGCCCGTCGGCGGCGCTTCCCGATCTCGCTCGGGGGTAGTTTTCCGAATGAGAAGAAGAAGAAAAGAAAGAGGAAGAGAATGGATAACATTCGAAAAGGTGAATTTCGAATATCATTTTTTATTTCATAGAAGACCATGTCCGGCCTCATTCGCCGCAGTACTAGGCGATTACCCTCCATGACCTTTTAGTTATATACAACAAATTTATATAATATCACATATTTATATAACATACAACCGGCAACTTGGCTTGTTTTAAGGGGCACGGAGCGAGCGGTTCGACTCGGCTCACGTTATAAACCCGTCAGTCGATTCGCCTGATAGAATAGAGCCCGCCACCTACCGTTTACGAGGCGACACTCTTAACCACCGAGAAACCACCATACACAGAACGGTAATAAATGCTAATGGCAATAATACGATTATAAAGGTATAAGCTTTTTTATATTCTCGCGTTCATTGTATTGTTTGTGTGCGTGCGTGTGTGTGTGTGTGTGTGCCTGCCTGCATGCCAGTGTGTAAGAGAGAGAGAGAGTGGTGTGAAACAAAAATGGTGTCTGTGTATGTATGTATATAAATAGGTATTTAATGTTACGGCATGGTAAGACATTCTTTAGAGTTCCGAGCCAAAATGGCAAAAACGAAACCCTTGTGTAGTTGTGGCCTGTCCGTCCGTTCTTTCGTATGTCACAGGAATTTTACTCAAAAACTACAAGATGTATATTTTGAAAAATTCGGAATATACCTAGGTGTCTTGTATAAAGCGTTACTTATTTTAGTAGTTAAATAACAAAAATAAATATTTCTGGGGGGGCACTCCATATATGTAACAGAAGTTGAGAAAAATAATTTTCAGCAAACACCAACGTATGATACATACTTCGACAGTCTTTTTAAAAATACATTAACATTCTAAGCAATTTTTCTGATTACTCTAATAATTTCGAAAATGATCGATCCGAAAGTTGCAGAAATTGCTCCCCCCCCCCTCTATTTTGTAAAGCGTAAGTAAAAAATATTAAAAATAGCAATGGTAACGCTTAAATAAACACTTTCAACCAAAATTGTTTTGAACATGACCTAATATACCGATTTTGAGTTATTTCCGAAAAACTAGGCTTCTCAAAAAAAGGACGTAAGTGTTATGAACATATGCTCTTTTGCTGGTATACCTTAGATTACACTACATTAAGAGTAACATTTAACACACCTACTTGTTACTCTAGCTTAGTTTAGTTAAGCAACTAAAGTGCTTATACCTATTATTTGCGAGATACATGGAAAAATTATAACAACGTAGTTTTTTTATCAGTCTGTTTTGCATTTCTTTGTAATAATGGCTTCGGATCTTTATAATGAGTATGTTCCGACATGCTCTTGACCAGTTTTTCTTTCTAACTATTTTGCAACTAAAAATCTTTTATGATATCGCAATCAACGGTTTGGTAACTTTGAATATTAAATTTTGTAAAGGATTTTCAAGCCGTTGAGCCGCTTAGATGTATGTATTTAAAAGAGGTAGAAATCATATCGTGGCCAATCGGCCTGAAGCACGAAAATGTGCCGGCCCGACCCGCGAGATATCACACTCTCATAGGATACAAAAGTTAGTAGCAGCTTCCGCTGTTTCTTTTAGTCCAACTCCTTCCTAAGAAGCCGGCAACTCACTGGTCACAAGGGTTACGATTGTCCATGGTCGGCGGTGATCACCTACTGTCTGTCGAATCGTCCGCTCGTTTGCTCCTTGAAATGCTATAAAAAATGGTTTGCCATGTGTCGAGCAATATGATTTTGGACATAAACGTAAATAAGCTTGATCTTGCTCATCTACTACGAATCCTCATCCAGTAAATTGAAAATTGATCCAATGGATTGACAGATATCGAACACCTAAGTGAGTGTTATAATATTTATTTACCTTTATCGCCAATACAATAATATTCATATAAATTTCGTGCTAATACAGCACATCCTCAGGAAAGTTCAGACTATCATATCCACCAGAGTGCCAGGAGTATTCAATCATGAACAGATGCGCCTTCAAGCATCACACATGACATATTCCTATAATGTATGGACATGTGTCATATATTTATGTTACCACTTGTCGCTGACAAGAATCCAATCATAAGTTTTTGTTCAACGACATCTTATACAAAGGAATATAATTAAAAATTAACTTAAAACCGTTTATTTGCAAACGCTTGTATAAAATCTACCTGTCCAAGCAACCTAATTATAAAATATAAACTAGCTTTTGCCCGCAGCTCCGCCCGCGTAGACTACAATATTTAAACCATTTTAGAAGCGCTCATGATGTTTATTTGGAGTCCCCAATTTATGAAAGGCAGTACTACGGAGAGGTCAAGCTATATCTCTGGTACTACCCAATTGAAATATATTACACAATGCTTAGATATTAAGGTGGACCCCAAAACTACCAAACTGTGAACATCTCATCAAAATCCGTTCAGCGGTTTTTGCGTGATACGGTAATAAATATACAGAGAGACAGAGAAAAATTCTAAAAACTGTGGTTTCTGTTACTCCTATAAATACCCCACATGTCAGTTTTTTTTTTTAACACCTATAAAGTACAGATCTCGGCGTATTACAATTTTTTATGTTATTATTTTATGTACAGATTTCCTTTTTTCTTTGCAATTGAAAATCGTGATCTCGATGCAAATTTAAAGCCGTCATCGAGCAGAGTCGAAATCTCCACGCTCCACGTGAAGGTCTATCGGGCGACCCGCTCGCTTCTAAGAAGACATCCGTATAAGAAATTACGGCACCTGCTAGAGAAAGCCAATAATATGATGTACGGCCGGCGCGGGCGCGGCTCGCTTCAAAGAAAGTTTCAATTTTCCATCTACAAAGGGGGAATTTTCGGGATTTCCTCGGCGGATCCCGCGCCGGGGGTCGGCGGCGCGCGACGGCCCGGATGATGTTGGACGCAGGCCGACTTTTGGGGTTGCCACGTAACGAATCTCCACGAGGGCGACCTTCGGCTGTTGAGGGTCTACCGTCAAGCGCGACTCGTGTGTTTTGAATTGAAAATATGTTTATTTATGTAGATAATGGTATACGATTGAAATAACTCGGGTTCGATCCGAAATTTATTTCGTATTGTAGATTAAATTAAAATTTAATTTAATTAGTATTAAAAAATTCTATATAAAGCTAATTTACAACAATCACTCGCAGGCGCTTACACTAGCCCGATTACGTCACAGGCAAAACGAACTCTGCACTATAAACACCTATAGGCATGCTCTATTCATTGTGACCTCAACCGTTGTTATCACTTTATTAGTCTCGTAGTAGTTGGCGATTGAAAACTGACGGTATTTTATAACACAAGAAAATTTAATCAGCTATCATCAAATGAACAAAAAGATGTTTTTACGTCAAAATCCTTAAGTATAGTTATAAGATATATGCTTGATAAATTAAACTTCTTAATACATTATTGTTTTGTTTGACGTTTAAATCATTATACGTCTCCCCACAGTCTTACAGCAATGATACTAAATTGTATTTCTACCAGTTTTGACATACTCACGTATAACATATATTTACTCATACATACACATCTATAGCCGTGACGAGAAAACGTGACGGAAGGATACGACGTTTTTTTTTTGTTACTTTCTAAATTATACCCCGAACTGCATAAACAAGTTTTACTTCAAAAATGGTCAACTACCCAGTAGCATACACCCCATCGCAGGCGGTGTTCACTCGACAGGCGCACACAGTGTGTTACATAACAAGGATAAAAGAAGATCCCTTCAAAAACACGCTTGACCTCACCGGACGGACCTCCGCCCGGGGAGATCTCGCCCCAGAGTCAGGAATTCAATCTCTTCCAATTGGTTGATTTGAAATTCAGGTATTTCAAGGGTTTGAAAAAAAAGGGCGATCTGAAGTATCTCCTTGCCTCAGCGTAGGAAACGTTAAATTAAATATTCTGATTGACAAGGTGAAATAAATCGGTATTCATTTATCAGAAGTAAATTATTTCCAAAAAAATGCACTGTTTTTCACATGTTAGTTTAAGTGTATTGTAACACTGCTGAATAAATCAATTTTTTTATATTTCTAACGTCCGTATTAACACGCGTCACTGAAAATGAGACAAAAAAAAAAAAACAAAATGACGCCTCTAAGCTGCGACGCACGAGTGGACGCGTTAAGAACGATTATCTTCAAATTCACGTGACAGACGAAGGTATTAAATAAACGCATCTCGTATAACACTAAAAGTGTGTATATTCTGTTATTTGTATTCATTTATATTAATTTTATGAAATATATCACATGAATTACGTTACGTAATAAAATTTGATACTCCCAAACTCTACATTAAACGGTTGGTAGGAATGGCGATAGCGTCTAACGACACGAAAGTTGGAAGCCTAAATTACCTGCTTCAAAAATGAAACCTTATAAATTGGTAATGAAAATTACACAAATTCAGTACGATACGCGCGCATGTGTTGAGCGAAGGGGCAACGTAACGACCATTTGACTTTGTGTTAACACTCGATTTCACTCCCCGTCTTATTTGCTTACCGCGGGCTACATGCGAACATCGGTCCTTGAGAAGTAAGCCCCGAAAATTGTCATTACAATGATAACTATCCGAGCGCTTATCGGTGATCACTATTTTATTGTCACTAAACATTTCGAACTTGTCAGGTCCCTAAATAAACCTTGTCAAAGGACATTACGCAAAACGCACAAAACTTTGCCGCTCTGAATTGCCTGCGAATGATGTAATGCGCAGGTTTAACACTGCCCGACCCTTCCGTCTTCTCCCGCGCATGTCTATTTTACGCCATTGCGAAGCCTTTGTGTCTGACTACACAGCGGCAGAGTTTCGTGCGTTGTACTGTACACGGCTGTTCATCCGGAATATCGTTGGCCAAATTCCATGGGGTTCCTCCGTTTCGACAATAGCCCCTAATCAAACAAATGAGCCGACTCATAACTGGATCCCGACGTAGCCGTACGCTTTTTGCATATAAAACCATCTCAATAGTAAATCCGAAGATTAGCGGCGAGCCGACGCCGCGCCGCTTTCGAACGGCTTTGCGCCATAGAACTACGAACGTACAGAAGTGACAATGTGCCTGTCTGAATTTTCCTGAGGATGCGCCCGGTTGGCATAAAACGTACATAGAAATTGACATTATAACGATTAGCGGACTAAGATAATTATAAAATTAACACTTGCTTAGGTGTTCAATATCTGTCAATCCTCTCGAATCAATATTCAATCCTTTGGATAGAGTGTCGTAGTGGAGGGGCAGATTCGAGGATCAGCGGTGGGTTGCATGCTGCATGTTAATACATGTTGCAGGCAAGCGTCTCTTTATGGATTTCCGCAAATTAACACGTCACACAATAGAGTAATAGAATGGATAATTGCTTTATTAATCTCATACAAAAGCAAGAAAAATCTCTCTGTTAAATGATTGATGTAATAACCAGTTATGTAATTTATAAAAAAAAGAACTTTTGTGTACCTGACAAGAAACGAGTAAAAATAGTGCGTATTCACAATTACTAATGCCAAATAGACCTTAAATTTAATCTAAGATGTAAAAATATGACCATAACTTATTTGTATGTATACATAGAAATATATCCACCTACCACGATAGAGTAACAATAAAAATAACAATAAATTGATTTTCATATATTTCATATTTATTAAATATTACTACAAGAGTCTTCATCGGTTTAATAGGGATGTTACGTATATATATATAGGTGATATATATTATCCCATATATTAAGGGAATCTAACTTAGAATACACTTAGCGAACAGTGTTTGCGTCCCCTAAGCCAGCAATAAATTAAATTGAAATTCATGGATTTGCACGAGATTGTTGGCTCTATGGTTCGCCACAAAGCGGATCTGCAATAGCTATAAATTAGATTGCATATACTTCAGCGCATACGCCGATTACATTCGTAGGGAAGGGTTTTAAATGCATTCGATTTAAAAAGGATATTGTTTTGATATCAAAACGATTGGTTTCTCAATTGTTTTTAGAAAAATATCTTAAATATTATTACAATAGGCTCGGAATTTCGCCATCCCTTTTCAAAAGAAATCATACGCTTATTACATTTAAATTTTATATCATCTTATAGACTCCTTAGTCAATCAGACAATCTGATCAATCAATAATCAACAAATTAATTATTGCCGTCGATTTCGCAAAATAACGAATTAAAAACGCTTTCTATACGTGCACTGCCATTTGGGGACGAAACAAAATATAAAAGACTAGCTTTTGCCCGCGCTCCGTCTGCATGGACACATCAGACTCACAGACACACGACACATAATTCCTCGTTTTCTATATCAAGTAATCTAGCTATCATCGATACCGATTCGATTAAAGTTTCGATTTTACATTTAGTTTCGATTCCGTCACTTTCTCTATTCCACTCCTGCGCCTCTCTTTTTATCAATCGCTCTCGATCCTGATTTTGATGTGATTCCGATTTCTGGTAATTATTTCCCATTAACTAATTAGTAGCAGATATAAAATATCATGCGGATAATCCAGAAAATATTGTACTCGTGTGCTAAATTTCATATAAATCCGTCCAACCGTTTATGCGTAATTGAGTCATAAATAACCAAACATGGACACAAAGTATCACATTTTTTTTTATGTTTTACTGATAGGATATAATACTGGAAAAGACGCGATGTAAAACCTAAAATTCATTTTAATTTATTGTGACTTTCTTATTATCAAACCATTATTTATTAATCATATAATTCCAATAGGACACTCTCTTATTCCCGACATTAAAATTTTCTAGTTATAAGAAATCATACAATGAAAAAATTGTATGTTCTTGTAATACACATAATAGAATTCATTAAAATCAATTTAACTATTGTTGAGCTATGAAAAAACATATGAACGAGCAAACAGTCACAAACAACAAGTAGCTTACGTCCGTTTCCCGGTGTCAAACTATCTGTATGCCGAATTCCACCCAAATCAATATAGCTGTTTAGGGGTGATAACATAGTAGACAGACATACAGAGACACTTTTTCACGTAGCTTATACAATATAAAATGGTATACTCTATTGGTAGATTTAAGTTCATTAAAATTAGTTTAACTATTATTGAGCTATGAAAAAAGATACAAACGAACAGACAAACATACCCACAAAAAGTAGACTATGTCCTTCCTCGAAACTCAAACTATTTCTATATCGAATTTCATCTAAATCGGTTCAACGTCTAAGCGTAAAGAGTTAACAGGCAAACAGATACACTTTTGCGTTTATAATATTAAGTATAGATTCTGTTTTCTGTAGTATCCGACCAACTTGACTTGTTGACTTTAAGAAGAGATGTAGCGTCTATATGCATGCTCTGTCGCATATACTATGATGAGTGCTCTGTAGAACTACTTAAATTCTTTCCTGCCGTTGAATTTATCAGTCGTTGTTCCTCTGACCGGAAACACCATCGGAACCATCTTGTTGGCTGGCGTTCTGCCACCGTACATCTCATGCGCAATGTTCCACCATCTACAGTGAAACTTTTAAACGGTCTACCATCAGCGGTGGTCCTGAACTTGAACTTGACAGGGGACGTCGATACTGACGTACCTTTTGTTCCCACCTCGAAGGCATCTTTCCACGAAGCGGCACTTCTCGGAAATTCTCTTTTTTGAAATCAACAGTATTCGGGGCGTCGTCATATTTAATAAAATTTATGAAATGTATATCATTAAAATTTTGTCCTATATAAAAAGTAAAATATGATCAATATTAAACAGTAAAATCTTGACTATAAATAGTTTATAACCTTAATACTGTATGCACCCGGCACCCTTCCGACGTCTCGTCCCAGGTGTCCAGGCCGCTCGAGCCGCGATCGTCTTGTGGCACTGTTGTGTTGTATTTATTGTTTGTTTTACTCCTGCGAATTGTTTTGCTCTATAACTGTATTGACCGGCACCGGTGGGTTTTCCGTTTTTACTCGTCCACGCGTGAGCGAAGTACATCCGCTTGCTTTTGACGGTCTGACGGCGCGAACTTCTCTTTTTCTCACCGCTGGTACTGTGTTGAAGCCAGACTTCGGCCGCTTTTGTCTTATATATCTTATATATATTTTTTCTTACATATATGAAATATACTTAAAACTAAAGACTGCTCAAGAGACAGTTTGAGACACGGTCTTAAAATTCGAGTTAAATGACGACTTGAGTGAAAATTTAACAAATATGGCTCCCGACTTTCACGGACGCGGCAAACCCAATAGTGGCAGTGCCTCATTGCTTGTGCTGCTCCTTGTCTCGCTAGCTCCTCCTCGCGGTGTCCCGAACAAGATGATCAAGACCAAGACTCGGCTTCAAAGGCACCTCGGTCTCCGGTTCAGGGGCCCGGACGCCATCAATTCTCACGCTCCTCGGTAGACCACCAGATTCCGGTAGCCGCTTGGGGGCGAAACTTAGACAACGGTGACGTCCACAAAAAGAAACATGAGGTCCAACGCAGAATTCAAAATGGCGTCGGGCTTGAATGAACATTCACCCGTGCGAGAACGACAGGGATCGAGGAACAGCTACGATCGCGAAAACACAAGACACTGCAAAAAATCACTTTAAAAAATTCTTCCACTTTAAAAAAGCTTCCTTCCTGTACGGTCGTGTTACGTGTGCGCGTAACACGACCGCACAGGAAGGAAGCTTAGTGGCAGCTAACTTGACAGGGGAGGTCTTCCAGAAAAGAGCCTCTTATTTAAAAGGCTGATAACTCACTGCCGAATCTTCTGGTGTTACGGCGATTCCAAGGGTTTACGATGTTGCTGTGTGATCTCTCCAAAAAAAAAACTTTTCTAAATCCATCTCCAAGTGCTCAAGTGTCATATAACCAAAAAAAAAGAGTTACTACCACTAAAAAATCTTGAAGAACACAATATGTATATAATTCTAAGCTACGAATTAAAATTCAGTATCTGTATGTGATCCGAATATAAATCGAACTTAAGCGTCTTTCGAATTTCTGAAAAAGCTTTTACTAATTAAAAACTCGCCTGGACGCTTAATATGACATGATGGTAACGGATACTAATCCAGAACGCGATGCGCGCACGCACACACACACAGAGGGAGAGATAGACAGAGAGAGATACGGATATTATAATAAAAACACTCTGAATAGCTTTCTTTGATCTACGAACATATACAGCTTATGAATAATTACTCTTTTCTTGAGATCGCTGTGAAGACAGCAAACAATCGCCAATTATTGGCAACTTCTCGATTACGTCAGCTGGAGGTTAAGACACCGTAGCCCCTCCGGCCCCTCTCCGGCCGCTGAGGGACCATTGAACGTAACCGGGCTCCGATACAAACCCTCTTAGAGTCGCGATATTTCGTAACACCTCTAGAATTGCCGTCGTCGCTTATAAATTCTAATCCTATCGCGAGACGACCATCAAAAGCGATTCCCGAACGACGCGTCGCCACACTCTGTGGCGCAAATGGTTCCAGGGACGTCTATCGTTGAATTTTTCGAATGAATTTTTTTTCTAACGTAATAATTTTATTTTTCTTAAATGTAGAAACTGTATTTAGGAATTAACAAAAAATGCTAAACACAATTGGTAGTAATTCTGAGTATTTCTTCTACTAGCCCCATCTAGACAACGCCTGTCCTGCGGTAGCCATGGGCTGAAAGTGAGAAATTTGTCCTGTCTTGAATTTCATTTTCACTAGAATTACGGTGTTTTACACTTTACATTTCTTGCCTCGTAATTTGTAAGGATTGTTCTGTATGATAACTATTCTAAGGCAGGTCACACATGTCCTGTGTGGTTATCGATGTTGGCGGAACGAGATGCTATGTTTATTGACGCTATTTGGAAAATAACAAACGAATACATTGCTCAATGAGAATCGGATTATGAGACTAGACAAAATTTTAGAATACGCGTCGGACAGACCGAGAAGATTCATCTTTCACAGATACACTATTCCAAATGTGTTTTAACGAATCTCTCAAGAATTAGCCTCAGTTACATATTATTTAATATTTTTTACACAAAGTCATAACGCAAACTTTAATGCCCATAACTTCGTTTCAATTGAAGGCAATTTATTATTCTTGTGCTCATGTTTGTCATTTAGCGTAGCGAATCTGGAATTGTTTCAACAACGGTACAACAGATAATTGTATTGTTTGCCTATATTCCACAAAACGTCGAACTTATTATTTATATCAGTTTTAAATTTCCCATTTTTATCATTTTATTTTTCTTGGGCCGTAAAAGGTTTATCAATATTCTTTGTTTTTATTGTTATTATGTCAGGTTTTATTCATCCCGATTTTTAGGCATACCCTGCGACATTCTTTTCATTTCAATTTCCAGGACTTAGACCTCTAAGCCCCCCGTGCTGGCCCATCGCTGGTCGGGGGCCGCTAACGTTCTTTGTCACTGATGGGATGACAGCATCCTGGACTAATGATAACGTGCTAGATACAGAGTCAGTTGTGCACTTTGGTTCAGGCTGACAATTCATTGATCAATTCACCTGTTGGCAGAATTGAACCCGGTATTTCCATGTTCCAAAGATGGCAGCTCTTAATCACTGAGCTAACGCCGCTCTATTCATTTATTATTACCGTTCCCAATAGAGTTTTCAGCGAAGATTCTCATAGCGAATAATACATCTGTATTATTTATTCCGCATAAGACAATAGTCCTACTTGAGACAACTTTTGACGCAACGAAGTGACGTCATATTGGCAGAAGTAAAGATAATAAAAATGGTCTGGAATGGATCCTCGTATAAGTTGAGAACAAATAAAAAACATTTCTGGGACATGGCGAAAAAGATTTGGAACTATCCCGAGAGCTAGTGTGTAATGTGATTAGAGACGATAGTGGGCGTTTATTTAAAGGAGAAAACTATGTGAAAGACCTTTGGGGAAGAATTGCAGGGAAGATGCAGTTACATGTTGCAGTTGCATCATCATTGGCTCTAATGACATTAACATTACAGTTAATGCCAATGTTATAGCAATTAAAACTTTCGGTGGCAATAGCAATAGAAGATATTGTAAAAACAAAGAAAACTGCGGAAACCTTAGAGACTTCGGAGGCTTTTAAATGTTGGTATATTAGAATTTGGGTATAATGACAAACCTTCTTTATTAGCTGGTGAAGGAATGCTGCAAATGCGATAAAGTATCTAAGGGAGAGCCAAAGCCGTGATTGCGGCTTCTGCATACAGGAAAAGCTGAATACGAAAATTGGAAAAAGTTTAATACAAAAATCCAATATTACACTCCTGTAAGTCTCTTCAGCTTCTGTTGCGAAATAATAGCTATCCCGCCTAAGCAAAGTTAATCCCACCAAACATTTATTGCTTTAAACCTTCTTTAACTGAAGAAAGCACCATCTTGCGGTATTTATAGTCCGAATCGATGTGGCGACGTATACTTTTCCGTGTGGGTCGTGTAAGCAATGACTGCCGTGCACATCGAGTTCGGAACGCTTACAAATAATCAAACCTTTAAGAATATCTCCAAAGTCTGCGTTCAACCGCTTCAGCCCCAAAGAGAAGGAGGAAGATGAAGCGTCCGCAGTTGAGTAAGACCGGGCAGCTCCTCCGGTGGTTTCTTCTTTACCGTTCTGTTTACGCTGTTTTGTTCTAGTTTTTTGTTAACGGTTGAGAACAGATAAAAGCGATCCAGGCCATCGTTTGCCGGTCGATTAACTCAAATTATTGCTTAGAATTCAACGACGATGCGACATTAACAAGGCGACACTCAACAGCGTCATTGGTAAAAAAATACAATTTTAAAGGTTCTAAATAAAGTCGATACTAAAGTTTGGGATGTGTAAATAACCTTTTGAAGAGGAATAGGACGCACGGAGCGAATTTTTTTTTTCTATGCAAAAGGTCACACCATTGGTCAAGAAATACACGATTTTCTGTCAATATATGGAAAAAAACATATTACGGAGTGGAAAGTGATAATATATTCTGTCTTCGGTGTGAGTAATAGGCTGAAGAACATTGGAATCCATACACCAAGTCTCCAGTGCCTGCATCGGAATGAGCGGAGCAGAGACTGGATTAGACATCAGTATCAGATAGGAACGGTCACCACGGTTATTAAATTTTTTGGGCGAGTGTACCCATTGTATTATAAAATACAACGTATCACATCAATCACCTTCTACTTCATTATCAAACTCTCGGAACAAATGATACGCCTCTTTATCTCGACCGGCGTCTCAACGACCGACCCCCGAGGCAACGAGGCGAGGCATGAGGAAGTAGGGCGGGAGACCCGGGGACAAAGGAGGCGGCGCTCGTTCCAGGTCTTACCTGCTCCAAACCCCGTCTGTGGTTATCGCCAACGATGCTGCTGTTAGCGTCATGGGCGATATCCAAGTCTGTGTGGACTTCGAAACCAGGTTTTAGACCCGGGATGGTATACTCGGACTATAAATTCAACATTCATTCAGTATATTTTTAATTACTATTCAATTATAAAACTTAATTACTAATTTTAATTACGTATATTCCCTAAATTATTTAAATTGTAGTCTAATATGTATTTTGATATATTAAATTTCGAATTGTTATACCTTATATGTTTTAAATATTATATACAATAAGTTTGCATACATCTTAATATAGTTCTATACATTAATTCAATGTCTTTTCTATATTCATTTTGTCAAAATATTAAATTATACTGCTTATACACTACTTTTAATTAATTTCCGTTCTTAGGCATTTATTCATTTTGAAATAGTCCTATCCAATGTCACGAAGCTTATCTATGCTTCGTAATTTTTATAAACTGTCAAAATAATTTTCTTAGTACCCAAGTTTTTCAATGCATCTCCAAAATATAACCTCGTTTTCGAAAAGATTACCACTTGTCGAAACTCCAAGGCGACTCCGAACCCTAATTCATCTCAAAATGTTCTCAGACCTCGTTACAATGTGTATGTAAAAAAATAGCAACAAACAACCAAAAATTCCTTCCAGCAAACCGGCAATTTCAAAGCATAATTTCAAGATCGCGAGTCGGGTATAAATCATCCGAGATCCTGTATCACATTGTACTAACGTGATTACACGTAATTATGTACTAATTTACACACGCGATACGCAACACAGCATCGCCTTGGAAGCGGGCCCTAATTAGCAGGGTCCGGTTACAGTTTCTCGGGGAACCTTGGAATATTTTGCAATCGCGCGCGCCGTCTTACCCGCCTTCGGCAAATGGGGGCGCTCGAATCGATGCGTTCGCGCAATGAAGCTCGTCTTCTCCCAAACTAGATATGAATCTGAATCATTAGAAGATATAAAAAAATACGTACGGAACCGGCTATTGAAATCCATCAACAAAACATTCTACGAAGCAGTTAAACAGACAGATAGATACGACTCAGTCATTTATATATCGCTAGACTCAAATGACATCGTTACTTGAAACGAAAAAAACTTTTAAACAGTCATCGAGGACTGCCGGAAGAAATTAAAACTTAAAACTGAATGAAATAAATGTACCGATTTCTAAAATAAAACAATTATCTTGCGATCGAGTTAAATTTAAAAATTTAACCTTTACATACATGAAAAGTTTTCAGATGTACAGTTAGCACTAGCGTGTCTCACAAGATTCTAACCATTTGAAAATCGCCTGACGCGCCTAAGGAAGTTTTCACTTCAAAAATTACTCCATCGACAAATTCTAAACTTTAACTAGCTCTACTGTACAAAATGAAATTCGCGATGGAATGATGTCTTTTTCTGTTTAAAAAATTTGCTTCGGATGCCATAAGGCAGTCGTAAATCGAAAAACGCTCAAAAGGTATCGTAGCTGAAAAATTGAAATAATATTTTTTTAAATATATATTGATTTTTAAGCTCGAAAGGCTTATTAGAACTGTATTTTAGAGTTCGGAGAGCTTGAAAAAGCACTAAAATCGATCTATTGAGCGTGATGAGCTTCAAAAATTTATTGCTCCCTTATTTTTGAAACGAAAGCGGCACGGAGAACAAAATTAGAAGCTGAACCAGGACCATGTTCTAAAGCAGCACAAAATCCTAATCTAGAACCATACCGAGATCAGAATCGAGAGCAAAATGTGATGGAAATAAAAAATACATACAGTATTAAAATTTCAAGAGCAGAATCGGAACCGGTAGAAACACTAGAATCGAAATCGAGAACAGAATCGTTATCGGAATCACGACTGACAAAAGAATCAATAGATATCAAATTCGCGAAAAAGAATTTCTTCTATGTCAGACCACGGACGGAGCAGCGAGCGAAAGCCAGTCGATCTGTATAAAGTTTGTTCTGCACGAAGTTAGGTAAGTCTCCCATTAACCAGCAGGTGTGCCAACTTCTGCGCTTAGTTCAACAAAGTGAGATTAAACGCTAAGCCGAGATAAAGTATGGGCTTTAAGTGATCCTAAATAGGCTTTCATAGCTGCGGATCGGCGCGGTTTTACTCGCTTTCGTATTGGTTTTTCTAGAAACCATAGTGATACAATACATTAATAGGCGGACCTTTGTTAATCTATCTCCGCATTACGAATCGCAATTATTATTAAAAATTAGAAAAGCGGTTAACCCTGTAGGCCAACCTTGAAACTTCTCGCTATTTTCGAGTTCCAAACACTAAAATATAGAGGATATGACGCGACTTTTTGAGTAAAAAATTTTGAGAATGCGAATTTGATTCGATACAGCATTTTAGAAGTTTTTTTTACATTTTGTTTATGATATCTTTTGAACAAATTAATCGGTTTCGACTGAACTAGCCACATTCAAGACAGTCTTTTAAGTTTGTTCTATAACTGAATTCAGAACACGCATTTATTAGGTACAAAATTTTGAGTATTTTTTAAAAATCAATTTTTGACATTTTTTTCGTTGACGATATCTCACGAACGAATCAACCGATTTTGACCGGCCCGACAACGATCGACGTGGTTTTTCACGGTTAAGAGCTGATTAGTTTTTGGGATCGATCAGTAAATCCGCCGCACACGCACACACACCCACACACACACATATATACAGACATACAGACACCATCGTAAAATCGTGAGGGGAGCTTGCTAGGACCTCAAAACGTCAAGATCTGATGAAAACTCGATTTTTAAAAAACGGGGTAAAACCAATACTACCCCATTTTTGAAAATTTTCAATTTTCTTAACGGGAAGTTAAAAATACACATTTAATAAATACATTAATGTAACCATGATAACAGAGGTGAGCAATGTGTAAATAATAGCCTAAGGATAATATTTATACAGCTATTTTAGTTTAAAATTAATCTGTGTCACATGACATTTTCAGTTCTGTTTATGTGTCTAAACAGAATAGTTAAAGTTGGATGTATGGAGTTAAAATTGCATGAAGTGTAATGGTAATTATAAATTAAATAGTTGTACAATATACACAATGAAATATACAGAGCCCAACAGCAAAAATAAAATTTTATTATTTTTTATGTGTTACTTATGTTATCCAATCACAGGAAAGCTCAAACGCTATTGCGCTAATATTTATTTTGAAGGTATACAGTGCCGATTGAATTTGAAAATGTATCTACGGAACCTTATGGACTTCTTCATTACATTATTCGTAAAATAGAGCAAGTTTACAGGCGTCAGACGAAAAATAGTGGGCGCCACTTTCAAAATGATTAACTTAAACAATCGTTCTGGATTTTCGCCTGAATCTAGTTTTTGATAAATAACCGAACTATTTGTATTATATTCTTCTATTCGAACGCGGTCCAACGATTTAGGAAGAGGCTTAGTAACTGAATTTCTAACAACAAGAATTTGTATATAATTCATTTTTATCTCCGAAAAATGTTGGTACAGAAATAGTTCCCTATTCTCATATCAGTACATGGACGGGGCGCAGTAAATTGTAGTTTCAAATGTCTGCTTGACGCGAGATGTTAAAATGACAGATTCGCCAAGATGACAGCTAACAATATGACAATTATGTAAGAAACATATACAAAGTCAAGTTTTTTTTTTACCGATAGACGTAGTAGAACAATTCGGATGATAAGAAAAGCATCATCTTTCATAAGATGACACGAAACACTAGACATCGGACGCAGGGATTCATCTCGTTCTGGAACGAATTCACTCGACTTAAATAAAACATCGTTAATGCCCTCGGTCCATCCGCCCTCCTCCCTCGTCGCCGCCACCCCCTCCTCTCGTCCTTCCCGACGTAATTCCTTAAATACCCTCACTTTTTTTTCTAACAACCGACGTATTCCGACATTTTTCCCGCCGAAGAAAAACCCATTTGTAATATCCCGGATTATGCGTTAAAGATGGCCACCTTTTCGGCTCGTTGTTTTAAACTGTCGTCGTCAGATTTGCAGTACTGGGACAGTTAACCCGTCGTTAGTTGTCGAGTTGTTGTGCTCGTCCGTGCGACGACCACCAGGGTGAGCGAGAATTCTTCAGTGAAAAATATGGTGCGTGCTCGATGCGTCGTCCCTGTCATTTTTTTTTTTGGGATATAAGCAACGTCAATGACAGCATCAGTAGGAATTGTGATATTTATGACAGCGCGGTGACGTTTGGAAAAGAGAAATTAGCCGGATGAGGACTTAATACAAATTGGATCTCGAATCAAAGAGAGTACCTCGGGTCTATGAAATTAAATTACGCGACTATTACATATGATTTAATATGAATAAAAGGAAAAGTGAGATTAGTTTGGATTGTGGAGTTAGATTAAGTTCTTAATCGTATAAAAGCTATCGCGTTATAAGATTTTTTGTCTTGATTATATTCTTCAAAATTTCGACAATGGGAACGGTTCAAAGAAAGCTCACAAATTAACTTTTTTTTATAATATCATTTTGGAGGAACAAATGAATTTGCGAGCAACTGAAGAAAAAATGGTTATTGTCAGTCATGAATAATCACAACCCTAGAGGAGTCACCAATGCATTGCGTAAGAATTGGATGTCAGAACGAGGGAGGATTAATAAAGGGGAAGGAGGCGATGGAGTAACAGCAACTCTCAGTCATTGGATGAAACGCAACAGCGGAAGCTGTTACTTCACGTGTGTATTCTGTCACAGCGTGGTATCTAGCTGACCGAGTCGAGCCATTTCCGTGCTGCATCCAGGTAGACCATAGGACGGCCTTACTATTCTAAAACCCATCAAAAATATGTACGTACTAAGCGCTATGTATTTAGTATTGCGTACTAATAACTGAGTATTGCATGTTAGTTGTTATGTCAAGCTTATAGAATTCTACTACAGAAGCACATCCTACCAAATATTTTTTATTGCACTGCTTGGAGCTTAAGTTTTCGACAGTGGTCCAGTGCATATCAGAGCTGCTGACGTTCTTCAACACCAACGTGGTGACAATCCGACGCCGATAGCTTAATGCTTAATACAGCGCGAATAGCTTTCGTTAACATTTGTTAAAAGTTCCTTAGTCAATTGTCGCTTGTGGTCAAATTTAAAACGTACTATGTTTTACATCTGATTCTAAACCAGTACTCTGATGATTTCGCTACTACCGCTCAATGAATTATCGGCTATATGAAATTTGAAATTGCTGCTGAGTTTCGTACAGTCAGTGAGAGATCCGTGGTAGCCCACTCCCCCTCCAAACTACCGGCAATGCACAGACGACTCCTTTAGCATTGCGAGTGTTCATGAGCGGCGATGACCGCCTACTCTCTAATGGCTCGCGAGCTCATCTCTTCTTTGAAAATGCTATAAAAAGACATAGCCTGAAATAAACAGCATCTCGACTCAAAAATGCTATCGTAAACCTGGGTGCTGGAAAATATACTTTCTACTGATGCCGATGGGGTAAATGTCTAGGGTAACTCTTTGGCTAATAGTCTGGGGTAAGGTGTGGTTACCTGCCTGGGACAAATGACTAAAGTACCATATCAGCTGTCTTAAAATCGGGTCACGTTCAAGTTCAATCGTCCACGAGGTTTATTCCGAACGAAGCAGCTGGTAGAAACCGCAAGGAATTATTTTACATTATGGCAAGTCGTTTTTGTTCATCGTTAGTCTCGGTCAGAAATAGAAGAGAATATCATTGCTCTCCAATATTTATGGTGAATCGTTATTTGAAAGTAATTATAAAGTGAAGTGTTGAATTATTCGAAGAACCGTCCGATGCCTCGCGCCAATACCATTGACCGATTGTCATTTGAATTCTTGAAGCACATCAAATAAACTACTAAATGTGAAACGCTATACGCAGATAAAATAACTTCATTTAAAAATTTCAAAGATTAATAAGTTTCTGAGAGCTCAGTTGTATTCTAATTGTGTGTATACGAATATAGTGTATCTAGAATACGCAGAAAATCTAGAATAATATTATAAATGTACAATATTTTAATGAACCTAATGAACTATTTTCGAAGCTTTTTATCTTTTTTTATATAAGATCATTGGCGAACATTTGCCGCGCTGCGTATGCTTGCTAGGCCAAAACCACAACGAATGAAATTCTTAAATTCTAAAAGAAACTATAGGTTGCAAATCAACAAAAAAAAATGTTCTTTATAATTAATTTCCATATTTTATTTTACCTGTATCTTGTATGATTACACTCGAATCCCAGAAGAGTATGCAGAGACCACAGACCCTCATACGCTACAATCTTTACATAGCTCTATTGCTCCATTGATCGTTTCCTGTAGGCTCTTCGGTTTTGTCAGTTAACTTTATTCTTTCTAGATATCTAGAAACTAGGGCTTAACTATGGATATTCAGACACACTTGTCAAACAACTTTATTAGTATTCACAAAGGTAAGTAAAGCCTCGTTTTATTCAATTCCCTCTGTCTGTTTCAACATCACTACCATTCTATAAACAACAAACAACTCAAATAAACATACTCTTTTACTTCCTTAACCCTCCCGCCTCCCACGCATATATCGCATCCAGTCACGATTTTGCATCTCTCAAACGCCTGACCTGGGCCTAATTGACATTTATTTTGATACTTCATCTCTTAACAGTATCGTTTATTTTAGTCGCCACTGCCTGCGACTCGCACGCCATCAGCGCAAGAGTTGCTCGATCGCGGGCGTGTAGGAAGCGTTTGATAGTCAGCTCACGCATTCATAGTCTACACTCATACATTTTCACAATCTTATAGAGACAGTTGTGCTTATGAATTAATTAACCACGGGAACGCTACGTGTCTATGCCTATTACACCTCTATATGTACTAAGTGAGCCAACGTACGCTTCGTTTGTTCTGATATACCTAGGCACTAAAGCTTCCGTAGATTATTCGTCCGCAGTGTAATTTTTCAAAATCTGCGAAGACACAGAATTTTTTCTAATACTTGGCTAAGACCTTTTTTGTAGAGTTTTGTAGCGATAGAACTAAATATGTCTTATCATTTTTCAAGTGAACCTTTTTTTTCCAATTTCTCGTCGATCTATCGCATGTCGCATTACAGCCGGCCGCGCGCATTACAGCCGGTCGTAGGGGTTAAGTGAAAGGCGCTCGGCAGAGCAGCCAAGGCAAATATGGCAACGCCCATGGCTCGCATCCGCTGACCGGTAGCATTTATATTCTCACTTATTGTTGCAAGTGCTTCGCAGTGTTTGTGTGTTTTGATCAGTGTATTGATATAAATGTTGTTGTTTCACTTGCATTGTGGTTTCATAAAACCTCAAAATCATTTTTTTTTAAATATATCCTTGAACATCTTAAATCTTATGTACAATGACAACCCTTTTAATTACGATTTTCACGAGCAGTGTATCTATCGATGATGCTGATGGGGCTTATAGTATCGTGATATCGGCAAATTTGCCGTAATCCTTCCGCTTTATAAAGACATAAAAGATCAGTCTTGTATTTGCCGCTACACTCGCAGCACTTCAGCATCTCTGACTATATCCTACCAAATCCGCCACCTTTCATCGCTTTCATCATTTCTTCTATGATGATTTCATTTTTATCATCTTTAAAATATCCATTTACAATCATATTATTTACAGCTCACAATACGGGTCAAATCACTTTCGAAAAACTCTGTTTCAAATCATACGTCAATCATATTTTTCTACGTCTCTCTGTTTGTTCTCTTGTATATCACAATTTTTTTAATCACTTACAGAAAAGTTCTGAATGGTAATAATAATAACTAATAACATAAACTAACGCCTATTTCCCAAAAGGGTAGGCAGAGACTATGGATTTCCTTACGGTACAACCTTTGCATATCTCTCTTGTCTCACTGACATCCATCAATCTTTTCATGCAAGCTCATCAGTTTCGGGTGCTTAAAATTTGACTCTTTTTTAATATGGCACCAGTATGGTCTGCGTAGGATTTTCTAGGGCAACCCTTACCGACTTTTCTATCACACACATTCGCTCTATAGATTTGTTCTGTCAGTCTACTTTCATTCATTCTTTCCAGGCGGCCACATACCTCTTTCTGCTCCAGTCACCACATCTTCCTCCAAACCTCACCGCTCTCTGACTTCACAGTTTCTACATCTGTCTTTCCGAGACACTCCACACAGACTACACCCAGATCGCAACTTCACCGCATTGATCCTACTTTCATTTTACTTCCACCACACCCAGAAGAAATAATAATAAATAGGCCTGAATGATTAAAAATATTCACGTTCATTTAATATTTTTTGTATGTATAGTATTGCGAAATATAACCATTTCTTGATAATTCCTCTTATTACTGCCAAGCATCGTTTGATGTTTTTGTGTCAGTTTTTCATTTATGCCATCGCTGAGCCATAAAATCTTTTTATCTCATATCTATCACTTTAAGCCCCCCGCTCCGGTCCTGAATCGTTCACGATCGTTGTCGCCGACGCGATGACGACAGCCATGACAGATAGCTTAACGTGCATCAACCCAATTAGAACTAGTAACTTAATTAGAATTAGGTCGATCACAGTTAAAAACTTTGATCGACCTAACCCCCTTGATCCCCTTCGCTCCTCCTAGGGATCATTGATCTATATTGATTGACAATGAATTCATGGCAGTCAGTACCATTACCGCCAATGATTTATCATTCCTTCTAGATTATTCGCACGGTGCGTGTCCCATCGCGTATTTATCAGTGTACAGGATATCACATGTACACGTTCATTTCGTGTTCTCGTATTGATGCCGCTCGGTGGTTTCGTGGAAGCAAATGGCATTACTTTAGCCGCGAATTTTTTTCTTTCTATTCTACCTATACCAATAATACGTTTCACTTCTACTCAGCCGGGACTCCAGGAATCCCTTTTCGGATACGTCTCGCTCCGAGCCCCCGAGAAAAAGGGTATTTTGATGTGGCACAAATCCTAAGGCGTTATTGAAATTTCTCTGGAAACGGTCGCCCGGCGTCCGTTTCAGCACGCAATTTGAAGGCTCGACATTTGGTTCGAGAACAGTTTCCGAATCGACATACGGCGAAAATTGAAAGATCTATATTGAGTATAGAGGGGGGGATCTTCAAAACCAACGCATGCGGTTGGATATGAGAACTACAGTGGTTGAAAATAATCAATTAACCCTCTAAGTCTCTAAGTTGTTGAAGCACAAAACTATTTTTGTTTAGCTTTTGGATGTAAAAAAAAGGATGTGCATTGAGAGTCGCTTAAGAAAAATTTCTTTGTAGAGAGTAAACCGATTGTGATAGGATTTGAGGCTTTGAACTTCGTGTTTTTAAGTGTACTTTGGAATTATCGCTAGAACAATTTGAACGTGTTAAGAACATTGCACTAATTCTCTTGTCGACCGCATATATTGAAATTATTGAGTTATTTAGATGTATGTCGCAATATTTAACAGAGTTTCAGAGGGTCTAGCGCTTAATAACTTGTGAATCGGTTACTCAACTGGTTTCGAACGTAATAAAATTGTAGATAAATTTTCATATTGTCCTACGTCGCCTGCATAGATCTGATCATTTGTATTATTTGAATGTGGTTTACATGAAAAGATTCAACTCACAGATAACTGAACCGAGTTATAAGCATTTTAATGTTGAGGAATAATCGTATGCTAATATTCTCTACCAATGAAATTTTAAACATTTTAGTTAGTTATTGGACGGGCGGAAAATATTTATGTATTTAGTATAACATAAAAAGTTATTAAGGACCATTATGTTTTATTAATAATTCTTTATTTGTTTATTGGATGTATTCTGCAAAACAGAATATAATAAACTAAATATATTTTGAAGGTATTGTTCAAGTCACTTGGACGTTTCCGGTCGATAAAATGTTACTGCATTTTTTTCATGTTTTTGGTGTAATCAGTTTAACCCATTCGATGCACTTTTATAATAAATTGTAAAAGGAGTATGAAATATACTTTCGTTTTGAAAAAACATCAGAAAAGTATCAAAGTTTATCAAACTATTTTATCAAAATATTGGAGTCCAACAAACTTGGGGTGTAGATTTTTTTTTAATACCAAGCAAATATGTCTTATTGGTTTAGATGTATTTAGTAAATAAAATATCTCATTCAAAAATCATGACGATATTGAAAGCATTATTTTGTCGAATTGTGGTTTGGATGTTCCCAGCTTGACTGGGAACATCCAAACCACAAGTTGTTCGCCACAAGTGGATGTGGTTGACCACATCCACTTCCACATCCACACGCAACAAGTCGGTTGCGTTCATGTATACAAACATAAGATGTAGGAATTATTCAAAGCTCACATATACAAATCCACCCTGACACCCACCTCACACAGTCAAACACAAATTCTTAAAGCTATTTAATTTTCGATTTTTAGCTCAGCATTACAATAATCATCTTATAAGAAGACGCGTAACGAGATAAACAATGAAAACGGATAACATAAGTTGTGTTTAGATGAGATATTATGAATTCTCTTCTCAAGTACTGACACACTTAAAAGGCACACTTAAAAGTGACCATCAATGACCACGCCATTTTGATCAAATTCCATGCAGCAGGAGGGTAACAAAACACCTCTATAATTGCCCACGTGTAGCGGTTACTAAATAAATAAGAATATATCTCTAGTCAACGCCATATGCACCTACACAAAATGGGCGTAATCTTACAGGTAATTTATTCTCGCATAGAGACCGGCCATGAAACATAGAGGCGGCATAGCCTCTGAAGCTAGCGCTCCCTAGTGTTTCATTTATTGAACTGAATGGGATAAACATTATAGCAAATGAAGTATTTTTCTAATTATTAAATATGCGTTATGGCCGGTAATAAGTAACTTATGACCTTATGAAGTCGTAGAAAAAGATTTAAACTATGAAGTGATCGTAACTTGTGAAGTCGCACACACAAATGTATTCGATGTTTACAATGAAAAAATAATGATAAACAGATGTAATAATATTAATTTAAAGTCATTAAAACATATTAATCAGAATAATGTGATAAATATTGGTTTTAGGCAGATTTTAATCTAAAAGTTACTTAAAGCTACCAGTAAAGTTGTAAAAATCCAAGACGCCCTCTCTCAAATATTGAATAGATTTCTTAATATCGATGCAATATATACTTCACTAATCTCAAATACGAGTGACACTATTGAAATTATATAATTAATAGTGATCACTAACAAATAAATGACATTAAAAAAAAAACGATTAATTTTCGCATGCGGTTTCACATTTCCGTCACTAGCCGGCGCTGAAGTCACAAACCGCGGCCTCGATATCGCTGTGGAAGTTCGTTGCGAGTCTACGGCACCCCCGACGGAGCGTGTCGCTCCCTCTCCCGCTCGACGCGCCACGACGAGATTGTGGAGCGTGTTACAAGCGTGCGCCGCACTCTACCCCAAAGCGTTGCACTCGCGCCAGACCCTGAGTGCGCCGCGTTCGAACGACTGTTTGTCACTAACTCATTATAGATTTTTTTTCGTAAAAAGAATATTAATAATATAAACCTTTAATTTTAAAACCGAAATTTGCTGTAAACGTTATTCACTACTTTATTTTTGATTTATTTTTTTTTTTAGTAAATCAGGCATGACATCTCTAGGTCTGTTTGCCCTAATTGCGGAAAAGCCTTTTTCGTTTCACTGCATTCTGTTGTATTTAGCCCTGTCCACGTTCACCCGGATCTAGTTTTCATATGGTGGTCTCACCTTCGAAGCCATGTTCCCCGTTTCCGTTATGTGCTTCTGCGTTGCCAGAATGCAATACTTTTGTTCCATTGCCTCATTCATAATTTCTGTAATATTTCCTGTTCATTTCACATTGTTCATTCTCATTGTTACATCATCATTGTCTTTTTTTTCTGTACCTCTTCTTATAATTTAATAACGACTTAACCGAGCTTGATGAAGTTTATGACCAATTGTTAAGCATAACAGTGTGCAAATGATAGACTCTGTATTATGTCGACAAATTGTTCATCTGTTTGTTTTTCTGATCTAATCTCTTAAAAGCCTGAATGGGTTGTTGATTCTCCTGGAATCAAGAACAAATTACTTCTTTTCCAGTTTTTTCTTGTCAAAAAGCTTAACGGAATGTATTACATTTTTTATTTAGAAGTTGTTTATGTCCTGAAATGGATATATTATACTCACAGGATACACTATAAAATAAAATATCTGTTAGAAATGATATATGTAATTGGTTGTTACTGGCAGCAATGTCTGAAAGAGCGCTAAGATCGACATTAAAACCGTTATTAGAATCGATATCGGCACCGGGGTCAGAATCGATAACCAAAACGAAATCGTAATCGAGAATTAGTCTTGGATCTGAATCGAGACTGGAATCAAAATCAGAATCAGAAGCGGAACAGGGAATCCCGGACAAGAAGTGGTAAAACAAAATAGTCATCGTTAAAAAAATTACCCCCAGCAAAGCGGACGGGCTTAAATATATACATGAAGTAAACAAACGTAAAAGATAAATTCGGGAGAACATGAATAACTTATTTGAACCTCTTTCTTTTTTGTAAAGAATAAAACAATATAAAATTCTTTTTCCGTTGGGAAATTTTATGGGTCGATTGGCACTTTAATTCGAACCGGTCGAAATTTTTGTCCGCCACATTTTCATTGTTGACCACTGGGCCTCGAGGCGCTCCGGGCAAACGGGTTAAAGTAAATAAAATCCAGTTGTTCTAAAACACACCTAAATTGTATTTTAATATTGGAGCAAGAATTGAGGCGCATCGCTCGCAACTTACGACATTTCGATTTCAGAGCTCCTTTGTGCTAACAGAGAACGTATGATGGACCGCCCTCTCCATTCGGATCTAGGCTTTAAGTCCGCGGTGTTAAAGTCGTTTTTGCTATAAAAATTTATATCCTTTTTTTTTCCTATTTAAAAAGTTTCCTTATTGTACTTTCGAAGGGCTTTGTTTTTGTTTGCAAAAGGAAAACGCTTTCTTACCGGCCGGTGCGTTCTTGTTTTGTTTTGAATGCGTTAAGTGTTTGCGAGTGAAGAGAAATTAAATTAAAAAAAATAATGATAAAAAATGATTCGGAAAGTTCGTTACTGACCGCGGTTTTAGGGTTCCGTAACTCGAAAGGAAAAAAAACGGAAGCCTTACAGTTTTTTAGTGCTCGCCTCTGTACCTACTCAACGAATCGTGCAAAATAGACAATGTGTATTTACTTTCAATGCTGTTCTATTGTGGGAGAACTACGCCGTAACCGACTTGGCTGGAACAAGACAACGGGCCAGCTCGGCCAGTCAGATACCACGCTCTCACACAATATGAACATGTGGTAGCAGCTTTCGCTGTTGCATTTCGTCCAGTGTGTGAGAATTCCGGTGGTCCACTCTCCCTTCCATCGACCCGCTCCCCTTCCATGAGATATCCCATTCGTTCTAAAGAGACTGGCAACGCACTGGCGACTACTCTATAATTGCTAGTGTCCATGAGCGTCGGTGATCACCTAATCTATAATGGCTCGCGAGCTCGTTTGAAAATTCTATATATATATATATAATGCATGTTTATGTGTCTGCAGCCCGAACCGTAACGGGTTGAACTGTAAATTATTTTCTCTGCATATAAGAAAGATATATAGTACGTGGTCAATAGATGTAGTAGATCTTAATCACCACGCTGGACAAGCCCGATGATGTCAGAACCTGCCGTCGCACGTACTCAGTCTATTTGCAAAGTGTTACATACTGGTGATCTGCCGTGGCTTTGCAGGGGGGCAACAACAGGTTTTGAAATACCATGAATAATATCTAGACATGAATAATGTCTAGATTAAACGTATCTCTATAAGTCGATGGGATTGTTTCTCAGTATTATTACTATATGTATTACGCCTAACACCGGTGCTCTGTTGAATGATGCTAAGCGATCACAGGCTTGAACTTGACTTGCACTGCATCCCATAATAAAAAAAAAGAATTTAGAAATATCACAAATCATCTTTATTGGGCAATGTGTCGTGTCATAAATAATTTAAAAGACTTGAGTTTCAACTAGAAAATTAATGACTTTGTAAAACATACAGGACAGCAAAAAACATCAAAATTATAGTCATGACAGGGGCCAAATAAACATTGTTTTATACTTCACCGATACAAATCGATTTTAACGATTTCGGCGCATATTTTTATCTTCACATTCACCGGATTTCATCTGTTTAGACTTCACGCACGTCACTAAAAGACCTAGGTCCTGTACAAACTTTTCACTTTTAACTTCTTCAACTTCGGTTTGGTTTCGTGACTCAATCAAATATTCAATGAGTACACCCTCTAAACGTAACCAGTACATATAAAATTAAATTGGAGTGTCTTACTGTTATTTCAAAATGATTACATTTTTTTTTTCAGGTGCATAGTTAATACGTATCTGGAAGCCCAATAAACCTTTTTTTTTTTTAAATCCTTTGATCGGTTGTCCGTGCTGATTTTCGGAACGCCCGAGCCGATCGCGTGGAGCTTATTGGACTGCACACTGGGTAGTTTTTATCCCAGAAATATTTAGGGTTACCGCGTTGATATCGAAAAATCCTCAACAGTGGTTGGATTCGGTCGGCCTCGAAACGTAATCGGCATCGTGACCTAAATTGGGATCGTGGTGGACACGGCATCGCCATTCGATGTAAATATATTGAATTTCGTACTATACCATAATAATATAATAATCTCGATTATATAACAATATTATTGTATAGACATATACCGCGGCATAACTTACAATACCTTATTGCAGACTAAGTTAAGATGGTTGAACGGCCGACAACAAACGATCAGGCGTGTATACAGCCTTAAAGTGTGTATACAGCCTTATACAATATTCGGCGGCGCGTTTCATCAGATCCATCCGGCCGGGATGGATGTAACAAAAGACTCCGAACTTTGTAAAGTTTTAATCTCGAAGCAGTTATTTACGATCTCGTAAGGGGCCCGCCGTCCCAGTATTTTGCAGGGATGAAATATTGTCTAGCGGGAATGGGGTGTCGGCCCTGTCGCTTCACGGATCCCGGTGCTCGAATTAACGAATCGGGCGGCCGATGCTTGGTCTTCGGGCGGAGGAGTAGTGGTTTCAGTCTATTCAAGTTTTCAGCACTTCAATATTATTTAAACTGAAAATCGTCGCATTGATCATGCCAGTCGTATGCTTAGAGCATGTGCTTAGGTACGGTTTAGAAGTATGAAATGTGTGCCCATTCTGTTTGAAAAAGTTTGTTTTTTCATGATAGCCTTGCACGCCGCATTAGCCCGCTTTTCTGGGCTTAAATTGGGTCCGCGGTTTCGATTGCATGTACAAATCAAATCAAATCAAAACTAGCTTTATTTCACATATTTGTTTTCGACATTAACTTTACCACCCATTGCAAAAACTTATTCACGACGAGAAGAATGGGCAAGTGACTCAATATTTGCTCTTTTTTGCTCATCGATACAAACTATTGAGTAATTAATATTTTAGTACGACACTTGTGTAATAGCATGAAACAATTTAATAGCCGAGCGGTTCCATCCCATGGGTTTTTTCATCAACATGTTCAGACACGGTATAATAGCCTTTGCCATATAACTTTCTTTTAACGAAACGTTTAAATTCATGAAATGGCAAATTTCGAATTTCTGCGGGACCCTATCATAAGAGCGCACACATTGCCCCTTAAACTATTTATTAACTTTGCTTAGCTGGGTCTTATGTGCTCATAAGTTATCGAGATCGTTCTTATATCTAGCGTTAATGTTATGGATGTCGCTCCTTTTTTTGTACGATTCTGGTATAAATCTTCTGATATATACCAGATTTTCGTACATGTACTATGTGACACAGAATGGCCTGGAATGACTCCTACAGCATCCTCATCGCCCGATCTCTCTGCCAACTCCAGATGTCAATTCCAGATGTCAATTCCAGATGTCAATTCCAGATGCCAATTCCAGATGTCAATTCTGGTCTCACTGTCGAGTCCAGTTCCGGTCAACTGTCAATACCGGAACCGGTTCCAATGCTCATTTTTCCTGGTTTTAAGCAGTTCCATTTACATAACAGGTACCCTACATCCTATTCAAGGTATGACTTATCTCTATTCAAAATCTGATTGTAATCCGTCCAACCTTTGGTATATGAAAAAAACCTTCAAATGGACACACTCACACGTTTATGATGCTATACATACCTAAAACAATTTACAAACAATTCCGTTTCGAGTGATTAAACTTCGTGCCGATACGTCAGTAATTTTCATCTGATGCTTGAACAAAGCGAATCAGTTTATTTATATTTATTTAAATAATGTACTGACTTAATGTCTTAAAATTTCATTATTTAAGTCATCGTGTTTGGACATACCCAAAAATGGCAAAAGTTTTCGACACGATTCTAATAGGTTAATGCTGGTTTCTCTCTCAACATATGAAGATCGACCATAAAGAAAAAGCCAAAAAGCAAACAGTGGTGTTGTTAGTCAGTCTTGGTTAACGATTTATTTTAGATATTATCTGTCGCCAGAAAAATAAACTTTAATCGTATGAAGATACAGTCCATATTGAGGTATCCAGCTAATAGAAAGTTCCAGCTGAAACATTTCAACTAAGCAAATAAACCTCGTTGCGCCTCCCCTAAATTTTACGTTGCTAGTGTAAATATAAACCCTATTTCTTGGGGACAGAAAACATTTTCTCGAGCATACACCCTGCTGATTCCTGTCAAACAAATCTAAACCTTACGCTCCGGTTTCACAGACTAAATTCCCTTGAGGTGGTAAACGAGACAATTCAATTATTAAAGTAATTCACGCAGTGGTCAAGCCCGTGCCATTTTTTCGGGCGTGCCACAAGAACGAGAATAAAAAGGTATTTTCTTTGTACAGAATAAATTAATGATGCGTTTTTACACATTTATTTCTGTTTGTTTCCTTTAATACAATACACCGATAACGTTTTCCGTATTCTTTGTTGAATGGCGGTTTTAAATGCGTGCCGTGGACTCGCTCTAACAGTACAGTGTACGGTGATTAATCGTTTTATGTTTGCGCACGCACATCTGTTTGTGTGTGTGTTTGTGTGTGTATGTGTGTGTGTATCTGTGATAACAGTGTATCTGACACAATAATAGTGTTTCGGCACGATATGAATATAAATAATTATAATTTATACCATATGTGGGCAACAACCGGCCCGCGAGACATTTAGAAAAAATTCATGTCTGATATCCATCACTAAAAATTCTGGTCTGCAACGAAATCCTCCTTTAAATAAAAATATGATGAATATGAAGAGCTTAATATGCTGCATCGATGTTTGCTTTCCATTTTTTTCTATCACATATAAAAATTTATTAAAGTTTTTTTTTTTAATTTCTCATAATTACCTGTTTTTTGCCTAACGTCGTTGCATTAATGCTGCTCTATTCAGTTCAGATCGTCTCAGTACTCACGAAAACCGGTCGCACTGATAGAAAGAGAGAGGAAGATAATGGTTGACGTGGTTTTAGCACGAATGTGCGCGCCTACGCAGTTCTCGCTGTCACCGTAGCGCTCAGTGCGTTAAAAATTTTAATCGTGATTGTTTCTTGTTAACACCGAATTTTTTGGTAAGTATTGAATTTTATTAATACTTACTGTTAAAATATATCGTCCGTGTTCATTTTTTCAACTATAAAAACAAAATAAAATCACTCTATTAGAATGTTGTTCTAAAGTAATAGCAAATTTTATTTTGTTATAGGTACAATATGGCAAAAAGTTGTAAAAACTCCCCAGACATTATCTGCTACATATGTGGCAAATTTACTATAAAAACTCAACGGAAAACATTGTCGAATTTAGTTAAAAGTATTTATCAGCAATACTTTGGATTTCCGGTTGATGAAAGAGACAAAAATTGGCTCCCGGAAACATGTTGTAACAGTCGCTCAAGAACTTTAAGAGGTTGGCTCGAAGGAAGTCATAAGTGCCAATCTAAAAGTTGTAGCAATGTTAACTGAACTACAAGGAGGATATACCAAATTTTGTTGCTTTTTGTGCAAATGGGACAGTCACGCTAGAGAAAAGCGTTACGTAGTAAAAACTGGACCAAAAAGAATGAGTTTGATCCCTGGAGTCGAGAATATAAAAGAAGAACCTTTAGTTCAAAGTGAAAAAAATTTTCTACCACCTATCCATATAAATTTGGGCCTAATGAAAAATCTTGTTAAAGCCATGAATAAGGACGGTGGAGGTTTTCAATATCTCAAAACTAAATTTCCTCGAATCAGCGACGCGAAAATGAAAGAAGGAATCTTTGTAGGTCCCCAAATACGAGAGCTCATGAAGGACTCAAATTTTGAAAGTACTTTGAATGAAGCTGAACAAAGAGCATGGATCGCTTTTGTAGAAGTGTGTCATAATTTTCTTGGAAACAAAAAAAAAAGAGAACTACCGTGAAATCATCCTCGAACTTCTTTCTTCATACAAAACCCTAAAATGCAACATGTCCCTAAAATTCATTTCTTGGATTCTCATTTGGATTTCTTTCCCGCTAATCTTGGAGCAGTATCAGATAAACACGGCGAAAGGTTTCATCAAGAAATATTGCACATAGAAAAACGCTATAATGGAAAATGATTCGAAACGATGCTTGCCGATTTCTGTTGGTCGCTTTGTCGCGAAACACCTATAGAAAATATGAAAAGGAAGAAAACTACAATATGAAATAATATTAACAACTAGCAATGAGAGCATCTAATGATTTGTAAATTTTATAACACATTTATCCAATATTTCTATCAGTTGTAACATTTATAATATATTTTTTAGCAAAAAAGTGAGTTTCATTTAAGACTATCATTTAAAAAAAAGTTATATGTGATACGGAAGATTTAATACTATATTTCTATTCAGAACCATCTAATTTATTATTCGTTATACATGAACTAGAAAGGAGGCAAAAATATTTTTTTTTGCAGACCAGTGTTATGAACACTACTTTAAAATGCACCTACGCGAACGTATTTGCACGCTAAAGTTTGGCCCACAACATGTCAAAGGCTGCTCTACAGAATTAATATCTAAAAATATAAGAGTGTAAATACACTTGATGTATTATCGAATGTATCGCTGGGAAATGTTTAAAACGGCCAGTGTACCACCGCCTTTCGCAGTGCGTGTAAATACTAACCGGTGTTTGCGGTCTTGTATTAAGTCAAACGTCACCCAGTAGACCGCCGGAGGGCGCTCTTGTATTATGCAGAGTTGTAGAGTCGGTACAGAGCTAGAACCGACATGGCATTAATAGGACATAGAATATTGAAAACGTAATCTGTGACGGGTCATCGGACATTTTGGAAAATAATTATATGACGCAAAGTCAGAACATTATTTAAGTGCTGCTGGCGATTTTTCGGATTCCTGTTTTTATTCACACTCACATAATACAGCGCCTTAGAATATTTTATTTCAGATTAAGGCGAGGGGTTCAAAGGAAAGTCCGCTGCAATGTGTATTAACGACCTTTGTCTCCGATCCGGCGATAATGTCCGTGACCGACAGCTTAACGTGTCCTCTGAGGCACGAAACGAGTTTTTAATCTGACTAAATTTGAAAACTCATTGTTCAACTCGCCCTTTGCGACCGATATTCATACCAGGTATGATCCGGTTGAATTGAACGCTATTAAATACTGAGCCGGATTCCTCCGTATTAATACCGGTTTAAGTTGAAAGGAGCTACAAAAGTTAATGACATTTAAATCGTATAATTCAGTTACTAAGTTAAGCATTTTTTTAACACTAGCTTTCGCCCACAGCTCCGGTCGTGGGACCTATCACGCCGTCAAACATAATCCCTATCTTGTCCTGCTTTCGGTTCTAATTCTGATATATATATATAGCCCTTCAGATTATCCTATATGCTGTTCGAGGGTATAAGCTATTACCATGCTAAATTTCATAAAATTTCGCCTAATAGTTTTTGCGGACACACAAAGATAAAATTTCTAAAAATCGATTATTCTATCAACATTTCTAAATACCCCCGGAGTAGCTTCTTCCCAAATATCTTTAACGTACAGTTTATATATCACCGGACAAATATTTCTTTGGCGCATGCGTCAAAAAATACTTCAAAGCCACAGATAAAAATGGTCTTCCATCTGTGGTCGGCCCGAACGTGCTGCCATATTCGAGTAAGCCGTAATTGACGATCGCCGACGTTTTCACGGTTTGTCCGACCGGATTAGCACCAAACGTCGTAACCATGGCGACGAATGACAACCATAGCGACCATAGAGTATTGACGATATGTCGAGCAAAAGTCGTGGTGTTGCAATGTTCATTGAATAAACCATAAAACCATAGCCACGAATGAAGTAGTTATTTCAATTGGTGATTGTCAACAGCAATCCACGAAATCGGAGGTGTGAGTAGAATTTATGTTTTTCAGGCAGTATTGTAGTTTTCCCGCCGAACTAACATCGATATATTACGATATGTTATCCTCGCACTGTGTTGGTTTGTTTGTTTCGCAGTTGATTATTTACATTACAACAAATCGTGACTTGTCACCCTGGTCTATGCTAAAAATGCCTCGAAATCTCGTAAATGAGAGTTCAGTTCAATTCGAATATTTAAGACAGTCATTAAAAACTATTTTAATTATCGCTATTTGTTACTGTCGATAATTTCATCCTTTAACTATCGGAGAATTAAATGTGAAGAGTAGATTTGACAAAAAGTCAAAAAGCGACGCGACGTATGTGTGCAACAACGTAACAATGTGAGTAGATCACACTAGTGTTATGTATCAAAGATCCAACCGCGAGCGCCTCCAATTAGCCAATATAGTTCCAAACCCCGGCGTCGGTCGTCATCACCGCATTGGCGACGATCGCAGTTAGGACACCAATCCTAGTGGAGTCAGCATGGAGCGCTTAATATCCAAAACCTTGAAGATCCAAACCTTTCGATTGGAGGTTCTATGTAACAAATGTATAGTGTACATTTCTCGAGACGAACGACAATCATTTATTCGAAATTTTCCACTTATTGTACCTACATATTTAAACAATACAATCGTATAATTCGTTTTATTTAAACCTAATATTTTCATGAGATACCGGTATAGAACAGAAGATCAAAGTCCTAGCAAAACACGTCTACCAGCAGTACGAAATAATACAAATATTATTTTTCCACCACAAGCAATCCGGGCAGACATCGCGGCCCGCGAGCCGGTCGAGCACGGACTCGAAGGGGGGGCGGCGGGAGGGAGGGGGAGCACAAAATACCGAATTTTCCGCTTGGCGGCGCTCCAAGCCGGGCACTAAAGAAACATAAAGCGTCCACTCCCTTTATGAGATTGATTATTTGACTCCGTTGCTTCGCCGGTTTTTTTTTTTCTCTGCCTACCCCCATTCCGTCGGACGTCGATATGGCGTTTCGTATTCGTGCTGTGTCGGTTGAAGGCTGTCGCGCGCTACATGTGCCCGTTAACAGTACGGATTGAGAGAACTTATGTGTTATTAATTATCGGGGTTAAATTGTCTTATCGTCATTCTAAAAGAACTTCAGTCGATGCCGTTACATATCAATTTGCACCTTGCAACGTGTCGGTCTCCAATTGCTGTATCAACATGTCGGTCTCCAATAGCTGTACTAATATTCAAGGTTCCAATTGCTGTACTAACATGTCGGTCTTCAATTGCTGTATCAACATGTCGGTCTCCAATTGCTGTATCAACATGTCGGTCTCCAATTGCTGTATCAACATGTCGGTCTCCAATTGCTGTATCAACATGTCGGTCTCCAATTGCTGTACTAATATTCAAGGTTCCAATTGCTGTACTAACATGTCGGTCTTCAATTACTGTACCAACGTGTCGGTCTCCAATAGCTGTACTAATATTCAAGGTTCCAATTGCTGTACAAACATGTCGGTCTTCAATTGCAGTACCAAAATGTCGGTCTCCAATTTCTATACTAACATATTGGTTTCCAATTTTTTTACTAACATGTTGGTGCCCAATAATATAGTTTATCAGTAAAGTACCCTAACTTCAATTGTTGTACTGACCTTTCGTGTTTTAAATAAAGTTGCTTTTTACATTTTATTAACATGTGACAATTAACAATTTTTTCTACGTAGACGTGAGTGGATTAAGTTCAGACAAATCATATATTTAAGAGTACCATAAACGAAATTGAATTCATTACAAGTGATATAATGCTGCGACCCGCTATGTTTAAATTTAACAGAATCAAAATATATGTTGGTTTGAATATATATGCAGATTTTATGACATACACTTTTAAAGTACCCCAGCCAGCGGTACACTTCAAAATGTCTTGCAATACAGACCGCCTAAATAACTAAATGAAGTAGTCATTGCGTTAAAAACGATTTTTCGGTTTCAGGTAACAATAGATTAGGAGTCATTGTCGCTATCATGACTCGGTAGGGTCACTGCGCTACAAAGTCGAACAAAAACTTTTCTTGAAAAAACTGGTGTCACTTTTAAAATTTACCTGATTCTCTTAAAAATTCAGATGAAAATCTAAACATTGCGTTAGAGATTTCCATTCGACGCACCAAACTAAATTCTTGAGTCGCTGTTAGCTACCGATAAATATATTTAGTTTAAAATAAGGCCTGTCTTCAAAATTTTTTCGTCACGGTCCCTCGCAGATCAATGAATTACGAAAATACTTCTGTCAGACGTACTTTTAGCTGAAGTTATGTCGAAATGATTAATTTCTCGTCGCTATAATATATGAAACCTATATACGGTATACGAACATCTAAGGAAACTAATTTTAAGAGCTACAAAAATAAGTTCGTACCTTGACGCGTGTTAGTTAAACATCTAAAACAAACTTAACCAGTTCTTTTTAGTTAAACATCCAAAATAAACACGAGTTCTACTCGACTACGGACCCTGACACGTCTTATCTCGGGTCTACTCACGGCTTCTTTTTTCTGCACCTGTCGCCTTGAGAGTGGGCGGTAACGTTCCCCAACTATAAGGGCAATGTATATCTCTCTTATAGTTATTTATTACTTGTAACGTCTGCTTGTCCTGTCGCTTGTGCTGCGATATTGTATGACTTTTCTATATGCCCTGAAAGCGACACAGTTACTGCTCGAAGATCGACAAGGCTTATGTAAACTCCAACTGTGTTACAGGAAGTGCGAAAATGATTAGTCAGTTCTATATTCACAAGATGCTCATGTGTGGAATATGTACTAAAACTGACAATGCCACTTCTGGAATATCATATAAACTTAACATAATAATAAACACTTTCGCACTATTATAGTTATTAATAAATAGTCAATAAAAAAATATTGCCATAAATATGCTATTAGAGAAAATCCATAATTTTCAGAATTGGCTGAGAGATATCAATATTTTAAGGCCCTAGTTTTCGGCTCAGGATCAACCAGGATACTACTTGATGATGGCCTCTCCAAAGAGTGGATTGGGAGTTCCAAGTCGATGAAAAAAACCTAAATTGATCGCGCAAGTAATTAGAGTAGGAAATTTTCATTAAAACGATAAGACAAAACTTGTAATATGCAAATTATAAATGTATACAAATATCAAGGTTTTCATAAGAGTTCCACTAATTTAATCCACAAGGTTTTATGTGATATGACCTTACTTTTGTAATTACTAAAGTTTCTACATTAATGTGGAAAATTAAGCTTCAAAATAGGAAAACTAAATGTAAATGTACTGTAAAAAATTAAATCTCTTCTTTTTGTCGCTTCTAGTACACCACTCGCTCTATGGCAGAAACTTACGCCAAAGCCGAAGTTGTATTAAGCTCGGTGGGCTTACGATTCTATATACGTACGTACGGACTTGTTTAATAATATTTTTGTTTTACTTAAATACAAAGTTTTGCATTCGCGTCGCTTACATTACATTTCGAGGGCCCGCCGTAACAAAGTTGGATTGAACATGGGAATACGTGCTGTGGCTAAAAAAAATCCATTAAATTGCCTCCCTTCCGCGCTCGCGGGACGACTTTAAAAGTTTTTTTTCTTTTACACTAGCTTTCGTCGGCGGCTTCGCCCGCATCGGCGAAGGATAATCTCCTTCGAAATATGCAACAATTCTCTTTTCCTTTGCAACTAGGTATTGTTTTTTTTTTCCTTCGCAAAAAATCCGCTTCGAAGACGTATACGTCCTCAGACCGATCACATACCATACGGCGCAGGTGTATACCGAATACGACAGGACTTCATACACTTATGGATCATAAGCGAAGATTCCCTACAGATTCTGTCATGGGGATAAGTCGTTTCCTTCAAAAGGACTTGCGGCCGAACGAAGTACAAAACGATTGGATCAAAAACGATTGATCCGTCGAACCACGAGAGTTCAATGATTTTTGAAGTCATTGAAATGTCTTTTTTAAGTACCGGAGTGTCAAAAATTCGAGCACTGGATAGGACACTACACAACATCAAGACTATTGCTTATCGGACAAAGGTCCGTCCATATCCGGGGAAACCAGCTCCGAACTGAGCACTTCAATGTCGATTGCCGTAGAGCGTCTCTGATGTTACACCCTAGGATTTCGGGAAGCCATGGGCGGCGGTGATCGCCCATTTGCACGCATGCGCGTTCATTCCTTAAAAATCCTAAATAAAAGGTAAAAAAAAAAATATGTAAAATGTTCTGCTTGATATATGTATCGTTTAATAGCACTCCGCGGGGTCATTACATTTAAAAAAACGGTACGGAGTCGTGAACGAGCGAACACAATATTCGCATTTCTGTAAGTGAAGCCAAAACGAAATTAAAAAAAAGCCAAGTGCGTGTAGAAAGGTTCAGAGGTGTAAGGTTCCGCAGCTGCCCGTCGCAGTATACGGACTTAGAAGGGGGGTTTTAAGGACAGGGACGGACGTCAAGGATTTTTCATGATTTTATATTTCCCTTTCTTCACACAACCGACAAAGTTATCTAAGTAATTTTCAATAGAATTTTTGTGAATTTTTTTACTTCTCCGAATATATTTTACATTTCGGTCAATCATTACTCGTCAGCTTGTAAAGCTAGTCAACAGTGACAGTCTTTCTTTTAACTTCGTTATATATATATATATATGTGTCGAAGAATCTGAATAAAAGCAACGCCATCTAGTTTTAGTTTACCGAATTAATTTTGTAATGGTTTATTTTTGTTGTTTATGAAACGTCAAGCTGACAGCTTGGGTGAGGTCGGTACGGACAAGTGATGGCAGCACTGTTTCATTCACGAACCGGAAGAAGTGATTGAATGAGTGAAGTGCACGTCGAGTTGTAGGGAAAGTTCGTTCGTTATTTTAAAATTCATTCTTGTTCGAGACGTCGTCGAGTTAAGTTGCCATACTTGCTCTGTACCAAATTCACCACGTTTCAAATCTGTTTTCATCCTGACGGTTTTTGATTATTTTTGTGAGCTAACTTAATAGTGAGTGAATACAACTAATTGAGAAGCTGTGTGCGTTGTTATTTCATCGCTACCAGGATGCCAAGCCCCTCGAAAGAGGATTCTCTGTCATATATATATATATATATATATATATATATATATATATATATATACTGCTGTAATCAATTATTTTTTTCCCAAACCACTCCAACGAAAATGAGCACGTTAAAGCTTTTAATGTATCACAAACGGATCCCTAAAACGAAAAACATTTTTTTCCTCATTTTACATCTAAGAGAGAGTAACGTAAACAAAACTGTTTTTTTTTTCTCAAAATTTCATTCTACCAAGTGGTAGAATGGAAATTTCATATCGGCGTGATCAATACGTGTGTTCATACAAAATTACAACTTCTGGTATGAAGAGTATCCGAGCTGCGTCGCGGAGAGACAAACAGACGGACGGACGGACGGACGTGGCGAAACTATAAGGGAGCCTTGTTGACTACGGAACCTTAAAAATATTGATTTCTCCTTTGATTAAACAACGATTTCGTTCATTTTTAATAAATTAATAAAAATGTAAACATTTTCGCTATAAATAGACGTCGATCGAAAGCGAAATATTTTTTTTTTAAAAGCTTAGTACTGTTTTTTTTAACGTGGCTCGTAATCTGTCTTACTTGAATTAAGGCGACACGACACCCACAAAGAAGGGATTCTTTATTTTATACGAATTTCCATTCAAAACCATATGATATACGAAAAGTAAATGCGACGATAAATACACTCCTAAAATAGAATCTCAAGATCTAGTTTCGTTTTTCTATTCCACGAAATTTTGGCGACTGAAACTTATCCGAAGTCTTTTTTAAGGTTCCCCAGTCGATAGAAAAAAGGAACCCTTGTGGCGTCGTATTATTCTTTAAATAAACGAAATCATTTTGACCATCGATTAGTGTGTAAACGTCTTGTGTTGTATAGGAAACTTTCCTCTATATTTGTTTCTTATTTACAGAGTTCTTACATCAATTATTATGATATCACACAGGCGAGTGTTTTATGTAAACCACGAAACCTCCAAGCGGTTACGTAGAGTAATCGTAAGCGCTTGTCGCACATAAAACCTATGAAAAAAAATATTTTAAAGCTCTCCATTGTATGGCGTGTATTTAAAAATTTGTGAAACTATTTTAAACAAACTTTCCCTCTAGATGTATATTTCTCGGTTTTTTTTTTCTTTTTCCATTTTCAGTTTTCAGTGGCGATATTATTATTAATTACGGGTCATATGTGAACGCCTGTAGTTCATAATACTTACAATCATCATGCACATTTGTGTTCTTGACATTTATTGTTTGACAGTGTCAAGACACTCGTCTGCAACATGCAGCATGCAACCCACCGCTGACTATCAAATCTGTTCTTCCACTACGAATCCTATTCAACAGATTGAATATTGATTCGAGAGGATTGATAGATATCGAACGCTTAAGCAAACGTTAATTCTTTATTTATCTTAGTTCACCAATAGTTGTATTTTTATTTTTACGTACGTATCATGCCAAATAGGCACATCCTCAGGAAAATGCAGACATTCACATCCACTACGGCATAAGGAGTGTTAAAACCAAGCTACAAATGCGCCCCCAATCTCCTCGTGCGACAAGTAGCAATGCACTATCATAAATTACTCGACAGTGTCAAGGCGGAGTCTACCAAGAGACACGGATACCAGTATCGATTTTGTTGTAGTTATTAATTGATTCTAATCGATTTTTTGACAGTTACTAATTTCTGGCCAATAACTCCGATTTCAATCGATCAGTTTCTTAACGCAACACTCACTGAATGGGCGAAGCGATCATAATGACCCGCCGTCGAGTGACGCGAAGTCGGTCTTTGCGCTGACGAATGGTACTCATCATGTTTCAGAATTTTTATTCAGTTACATGACAGAAATCATTAATTGTTCTATAGCAATACATATTGTATAGCAGAAATACGGTCTTCTAAAAGGATCAATTGTTCCTTCACAATTCCGGCTAGGAATGTTGGACCAGGTAGTGAAATGAAATCAGGGAACCAATGGATTGTTGAATTTCTCTTCCTACATATTGTTCAACTTCAGCTCAGTACAATCCGTAAATCCCACGATATTTTTTTGATTGGTAGGGAACCCGAATGCTGGAATTCGACTCCCGACTTGATAGTTCTTTTTTTATATATAACTAAATTTTCTAATTGCTTTTATAAGACGTATTCGCGTGACATATCACACGGTAGGCTGACACAAGTTCCAAGAGTCACTTAATGGATATTGTCTCTTCCATTACTATCAACCGCTCCTAGCGAACTTTGATAACTTTAATTCATGTATTTAATATCTATAAATAATTCAGACTTAAGACTAAATGTCGCCGCTATCGATTTTTCGGAGACAATAAGCGTCTGTTACCAACCCGCATTTCTAGGAGGCATAGGGTTATTACTACTATGGCCCCCAAAGCGTGAATAATTTTTTTTTATACGTTTCAATTAATTTAATTTTCAATCGAACCCTTCAAATACAATCTCTAGAAACGCGCCTGCCTGTCACCGCTTCATAACGCTACTCATTAACTGTCAATATCATTAACATTTTTTTCTTTAAACTTACCCAATACAGTTCTTCTCTTACTCCCTCTGTTCCTCTATATTAACGGACGCGCCACCTATAACCTTCATCACTCAAGCATCCACCTCTCCTCCCTTTTCGCAGAAGTCGCCAGCCACGACCGCGTACGCCGCGTACGCGCGTCTGTTCGTATTCCGTGTGTTAACTTGTACGCCGTTTGTTGCAGACCACTACCACATCTTCGTGGGCGACCTCAGCCCGGAAATCGAGACGCAGAGCCTGAGAGATGCGTTTGCGCCTTTCGGCGAAATATCGTAAGTTCATTTAACATATTCATATATAATATTCCAATCGTATGGTTCGATTCGATTGCTTGGAATGTATTACATTGCGTTTGACTGTTCCAGTGTAATTTGTTGTATGCAGTTTTTTTTTTCTTTTAAGATTGTTTAATGTTTTCTTATTTTTTTATTGTTAATTAGGTATTCAATTTTGTAAGGTACTGTTATTGAATCTATTTCATCCGTTTTGCGAGCTTTCAATAGCAGTGCATATATACATAATTGTGTCAATTAATTGAGTAGTAATTTGACGTTCTGGTTTCTTCACTTTGTAAATCAAGAGTCGCAGATCTTCAATCGGTGACTTAGAGCAAAAGTTGAATGCTGCACTCCTAGAATTCGAAGCCTCAAACGATATCAATAATTGTGAAATGTAATGAACTAATTGATCAGTGCGATCGCTTGCAAGTACTAGTATGCCTAATGGACGACTGTCGGAATCAAAAATTAGATTTTTTTTTTAGTTCAATATGTTTCAACGAAAAATTATAAAACAATTAATTATTAAAATAAAATGATAAAAAAAAATACAAAAAACAAAATTTAGATTTACCCAAATCTATAAATGATTATGAAGCAACATCAATTGAAAAAAAATCTGAGGGTCAAAGGCTGCTAGACCAAATGAGACATATACAAAATAATTTAGCAGAATTAACTGAATGAATTGATTTGCGTAATTTCAATTTAGACACTAAATTAAGCAGTGACATGTCCATTGATGGTTTGGATTGCACAGCAAACACTAAAACTAAGCAAAAACAAAACTAAGCAGTGTAATGCACATAACACCTAAAATGCCTGATAAGTGAAAGTGGGGCCAGTGCTGTGCACGCTATTAACTTAATAAGAATGAGACTCTAATCTAATACAAAGAATCAGGTATCGGATTGAGCCCTATGTTAACCCGCTCGCCGGGTACTGAATATTTTCATGATTTGTGCTTGATAAAATCGCATAGTTAAGGATATTCTAAATTATAAATATAACAAAAACCCAACATTAGTTGGAAAGTGTACTGCCTTAAATAGAAAAGATATGATTGTTGATTTTATCCGAGTTCTACGGTGATCCAATCAAAATGATTTTAAAATATTTTTAAGTGCTTTTCCGTTTGCTAATGGTTTGACGGAGAAGCAACTCAACCACGCCCATAAACTAAATATAACTCGACATGGCTTCTTAGTGATGCAAATATGTATTTTTTTGATATCAGTAAAATATTATTTTGATAAAAGATAGGATATTGCTATCAAACTATATTAAGCGACATTTGACTAATTTATTGTCCTTTAATACACGTTCTGCTATATCACATAATATATCAGAATCTAATTCTAAGATTAACTGCGATTCGCTGAATCTCTGGAATCTGACGTAGTGCAGAGTTTTACGGATTTGAAGGGACAGTTATAACAATATGTAACCCTAATTCATTTAAGATAATTCATGAGAATAAACAGGGTTTTCTCGGCAACAATGAATTTACGTAATGATTTTCATCTAATATTAACACTAATGATAAGACAACAGAGAGTGGCTCAAGCATTATGTGAGACAAAATTAATGCAATAAACCTTAAAGTAAATAACATGAACATATTTAGGAGTAATAATATAGATCAATGTAGTGTCAGCTTGTTGTATCAAAATATTCAAGGTATGCAAAACAAGGAGCCGGATATTGAGCCATTTACGGGCAAAATATTAATATTTTGTGTATTACGGTATTATATATTATCGGTTGGCTCAGGAAGTGTTAGGTTTCGTTCGGTTGCAGATTGCCAAAAATCGTCTGGCTAATAGCTCCTTCAGCACAGAGAATTCAATACGTGCCAGATCGTCAAGACTAATAAGAATTAGTTTTAAATTTAAGGAAAAAAGGTATACTCTGAGTCATTATGTTAGTAAGATTATTGAAATAGCTTGTGATAGAACTTGAATAGAATTGAACTCGAGCGGCTAGTTGTTATGGCCGTATACGGACCCCCTCATTCCTCTTATGAATTATTTCAGTCTGTAATGGATCAGGCCTTAAGTAAAATTAGTTACAAAAAGCTGAAACATAGTATATGAGGAGACTTTAATATAGATTTGTTAGATGTCAGTAATCCCGGCGGTAAGGTTTTAGAATTCTTTGGTTGTTACAATCTGGCTAATTTCTTTTTAGTTCCAAGGAAGAACTCTTCACCTTTGAAACTTGCATCGAGAACGTCTATACAAATATTGAACCGCAGGAGAAATCGATTGCTCATAATATAAAATGAGACCACAGCGGCCATTCTGCGTCTTTTACATAAAACTTTGAAAAGAAACAAAATGTTTGTACCGGTGAACGAAAAACGCCTAATTCGATATAGAAAAAATATCATACATAGAATTCCGGAACTCCAACGTTGTGACAATGAGAATACATTTAAATCGATAAATCTTAAAAAAATATAGTTATCATTTGGCGATTGGGCAACGATAGGAATTCATAAAATTATAAGAAATATGAGCTCCATGAATAAAGGACTTTTAATAAAAGTAGTAATAGCTTTCCTAAATATGTAAAAAAAAAATACTCAAAGTATTTCAAGCCAAAGACAAACACGTCAATACTAAAATAAAAAATAACAAAAATATTATGAAAACAATTTGGGGTGTCATTAAGAACGAAACAAAGAATTAAGGGCCGAGTTATTGATTTAAACTTAAGTTGGAGGACAAAACCTTGAATAAAGACATAAAGGTTGCTAAGGCCTTCAAATGTTCTTTACTGACTTTCTTGTTTCAACTACCAAGTCTCAACTCATCTCCTGCTCTTGCCGAATCATTACTGAGAGAAAAAAAATCTATAATATTAATTTATAATTCAAATATGTGGATTCTAAAGAGGTTAGCACAACATTTAAATCTTTAGACATCAAGAACACTGCCGACCTTTATGGTCTTTGTATTCTGATTGTCTATGTTATAGATTGCATTGCGCCGCACTCGGCATTTATTTCTAATAAGTGTCTTTCATCGAGTCGGGAAAGGCGTGTTTCCCGACTCGATGAAAGAAAGTGAAATGATTCCATTATTTGAAGACGATAGTACAAGAAACCCCAACAATTTTAAGTCTATATCTGTACTACTGACACATTAAATTTTCGAAAAATTAATATTAATTCAGTTTTTAGTTTATTTTTATAAAGATAGCACCGCTATAACGATGAATTAATTTTTGATAAACAGCTCGGTTTTACTCGGTTTTACTCGGGGTCTCTCGCGTAGATGCTGGCGTTAAGCTTGTGTAGCATATTTCACCAGAGCGTGGGAGGATTCGCGAGATGCAATCGGTGTATTTTGCAGTCTCTCCAACACATTCGATTTCGCTTATCACGAAATTCTGATCGGGAAACTACATCACTATGGTGTAATAAGCCGAGAAGTCGGCCTTCCACAATCGTAATTGAACAAGTTCAAAGGGTTAATGTCAATGGCATGAGATCATCTGGATCTTTAGTCTACATGTGTACCACAGGGATCAATTCTCGGTCCCTTTCTCTTTTTAGTCTATATTAATAACCTAAGCCTTGTTAAGAATGTCCATGAGATAGTATTATTTGCAGATGACACTTTTTTGTTATTCAAAGTTAACAGAAACGCTTATGTCGATGCGAAGAGTGCTGCTAAGGTAAGAAAATAGTTTATTGCAAATAATCTACTTTTTAATTAAATGAAAATGCAATCTATAAAATTCTCATTTCCACGTCTAAGATGTAGATTCGGAACTGTTTTAGCACATAACGAAGCATTGAAGTTTGTTAATTCTATCCGATTCCTAGAAATTATTCTAGATATTACGCTCTAATAGTGTCCTCATATCAGTAAGTTGGCTAAAAGGCTTAACTCTGTCGCCTATGTAGTAATCACGTCCATAGAATATTCGTGCTGCAAAAGCAGGCCATTCGCGCGTTTTACAAGCTCGGACTTCATGTATCTCTTAGAAATAAGTTCAAAAAAATTGGAAACTTAATTCTAGCATACCGATTCACATATAAAAACTTATTTAATACAAAAAAATATATATATAAATTTTAAATAAAAATGGTGATCGACATAAACTCAATGCCAGAAATAAAAGATAAATTTGTGTTTGCATTTACATGTTAGTCTACTGTGACTGTGACAAGGTGACAAATTCATTTAGGGGCCTCTGTGTGCATATGTTCAATACAGTCCCTGCGGATATATAAAATTTACCCTTATATAAATTTGAAAGTATTATTAAACAATCACTCAGTATAAAAGGGTTTTATACAATTCACGAATATTTAGAAGACAAACATCCATAGGCATAGGCGGCTCGACTTCTTCCCGGGCTGTTTTGTTAATTAATGTTTCCGTATTTGTTTCGTCTACGCATGATAAAATTGGAAAAGAGCTACCCTTAAGTATCTCACTCGTATTCCTTGAGGGAAAACTGCCTTCCAAACAAGAGGTAAAGTGTAAATTGGCAAAAAATAATGGCGCATTTCAAATGTTATCTTGTAACTAATGGTATAAAGATATTTAGACTTATACTTTTAAAATATGTGCATATACACATATACACACATAAACATATTCTAAAACATACATATACATACACAAATATATTCTAGATTTTATACATAGCTGTTACCCGTAACTCCACCCGCGTAGCCTAAGCTTCTCGTGTTTATTCCAAATGTCGCATATATATATATAGATTTATTGGTGTACAACATCTTTTTTCTCGCTTTCCTGCAATCTATGTGAGTGGTTTCTTGAAAGAGAACGGAAGTGAGTAACAGGAAGTCGGGGAAGCGCGGACAATTTGGTTTGACCAATGAGCGTGCTCGATACTAGAGTTGTCCGTCAAATGGTACCAACCCATTTTCCTAGAGGTCGGTATTGTCAACCGATATTGCCAACCGTACTATTAAAGTCGTATTTATACCACCTTTTTGGCTTTCTTATGATGTACGATCGAGTATTCGGTACCTTACGCGAAATATACGATCTTTTTAAATCTTACAACCCTCATAAACAAAATAAAAAATAAAATCAAATTAGGTTTATTTTGTCAATTTAAAAAAAAAACAACAACCAACAGATTTTTTTAGAAGTTGTAGTAGAGCTGTTTTTTTCAAAGTTTAGAAAATCACTCTCTGCTTTTATCTGATCTCTAAAAAAAATTAATAATTTGATTATATTTTAAAGGCAAATGTTAATTTTTTAAAGTTATAGTAATGAAAGGTAATTGTTTTTCTGCATTTCGTATTTTTATCATACATTAAATATGGATCCGCTCTTTTAAAGAAAAAACTGTCACTCTCGTCCCGTGATTTTAAAGTAGATTTCAGTGCACATGAAGCTGCACGCTCATAGCTTTCTTGAATGATGAAGTCAAGCTCGAAATGAATACAGATCGAAATGTTTCGATAACTAAGAGAGGTGCTGTTATTGACGTAGATTTTCAACGATTTTTAAATAATTTGAAGTCTCATATTTTATTTATCATTAGTCTATTGTCTCCGCTTTCCCCTAAGTAGAATAACAACAGCTGTTTTAATTAAAAACTATATTTCTCCTGGTGTTAATTAATTAAAATGCAATTTTAATTATAAATAATTATTCCTTGTTAAGAAAAATCATTTCAAATACTACCTGAATCATTTTTTTCGGAATATAGAATGAATATAGAATGTAAAATGTTGCTCATTTGTCGACGGCATTTTTTGTTTTTTTTTTTAAGTGTCCATGTCATTTACCACCATCAAAAGTTAAACATGTCTGTCTTCAAGATGAGAAACGTCCACCTGACAAATCATAGCAGAGCGTGATAAAATATTATCTCGAATTAATCGGCCGTTACCTGAACTCGTTAGCGGAAGATAACTGCACTATTGTTTATAGGACCTAATCGGACTGCAATCCTAGGGCTCCTAGGCGACACGGCAGGATCTTAACGCGACAAAGCGAAAGCACGTTTTGAAATTCGCTATCGGAGCTGTGGACTTAACGCGGTCTCCGGTCGCCCGCGCTGATTCTATCTCACTTTTCCTGGCGCGGCGCCGGTTAACGCGGAGCAAACTTCGCTAAAGGGGCGACTTCGCGAAAGGGGCAACTTCGCGGAGCTTTGAGATCGCCGAGTTTATATCGACGGGACAGTTGGGAATAGTTGACCGGAGTTGCGCCACTCGCGGCCCGTTCGGGTCCTTTCATCCGAATGCGGCGGCGGCGGCGGACGGCGCTAACTGAATACGGCCCGGCTAATTTAAGTTGTCGCCGAGCGGCGTAACTTGATCGTTAATGCGCCAAATGCCGTTTCAGCGGAATATTATTATAATGCGATCGGATGGACAGAGGGATTGCTGCGAAATTGATAGTTTTCTGATTGCATTTGGATGCACATGTGTTTTTAGTTATATCTATTTAGGCGCGTTAGGTAAAACGATGAAGAGTGTTAGAATGTGTTTTTAATTCAGCGTAAAGTGCGCGCCAATGTAACACGCCGTTTATTTTGACAGCGCCATCTACACATTGTAGTATATAACATAATGGACAGCGCCATCTATGAGAAATGATTATGGCTAGTGCTTTACCATCTAACCTATTTTGATAGAACACGATTTCAAGGAATATATTCTAGGTTTTGAGTTAATGCCGTAACACACTAATCCTCCTCCATTATACAGTAACAACCCAACGCACATGCATCTGGTGTCTAATTCGGTTGATCGTACAATGTAATCAAGTGGTTAGTGGCTATAAACATAACGTATATTGAGCCGTAACAAATATATACGTATTTATTATTTATATATCCAGATTTTACTTCGTGAATATTGTTACTAATACTAAGAAATAAGTATAGCTTCTTACGTGCCTAATGTACAAGCAGCTTTTTTATTATTATTTATTTTATTGGAGGACACTCGAATGTTATCAAACGAGAATACAACTTTATGTGGTTCATTTATAAATTCAAAGCACAATATGCACAAAAAATATAACTAATCGGCCCTAATTCAAAGCACCGCACGCGTGGAATAAAATTATTTCCTTTAGCTTTTACACAAAATGGTACATCTTTGATTATTCTCGGTTTAATTCTCAGTTTTAGTCCAAGTATCGCTATTGATTCTTGTTATTCATTAAATTGATCATGCGCCTCACACCTGAACAAAAAACTGTTCTCGCTTGTCGCATTTATCATCGCATTTTTGACTCGTGTAACTGTTATAATTGTTGTAGTATTCACATAATCATGTAGTGAAGTATATATTATGTATGTCTGTGTATAGCTTCTTAACTCTGAAATGCTGAAGATACGGATCTGAAAATGGACATTTTTATTACCACTAAACCACCGTGACTACTGAACGGATTGTGATGAAATTTTGTAATATATTAAATGAAAATTAAATTTAACACAACAGGTATATGTTGTTCGGGGGTATTATAGTTTTCTACTAGTCGAATAATTTGCACAATCGTTTCAGTACTTTTGAATATTAGTTTTTTACACACACAAGACATCAATTGAGATCACCTCTATATGTAAAGAAATAAAAAAAAATCAAAAGACCCAGTACCCCACATCAGGACGAAATTGTATAAAAAAAAACAAATAAAAAGTATTTGTTTAAAATTGTCTAAACTATTGTACTGTGTTGTGAAGTCGAATTTTCTCTGCAGCGAAACCGAAATGAGCTATACAGTAAGAAAAGAATGAATATTGTTAATACTTAATTAAAGTTGTTTTAAATTTTTCATCTGCCTTATTAATTAATCATCTCCATTCATCATCCTATCATCTCTTTTTATTCATATGAATTCTCAGCGGACATTTCATTTAACCGACTGCCACGGAGCACTCTGCCGCAATTTTTATCGCAAAGTTGCGCGTCACATCTGCATCGTATCTGCAGATAAATAGCTCGTCTGTGCGGGGCGGAAGGGGGCGAAGGGGCGAGTGTTGCCTCGCGTTTTTATCCATCGATAAGGCAGACTGATGTTATTCGAGACGCGTCATAAACACGGGTAATGTTATGAATGCATTTAATCCGGTCAATCGCCGTCAACCGAATCCAAAATGGCGTTCTGTTACGATTGATGACTGCGAAGCGAAAGCGTGAGTAGGACGTTTTGAAAGCGAGAAATTGAAAGGGTTTATAAAATTCACTGTTAACTTTAGTCACTTAATATGTGAATAGTGACGATCTGGATATGCAATAAAAACTTTAAAGACAACAAACATTATTGAAAATCGTTAGTTAATCTATTCCAAAGCATTATTAGATGCAGAGTAAGATCTCTTGCTCCAATATGACTTTTCATTCTCTATTCTCATAACCGTCTCATCCCGTCTACACTCAGGATATATCATCATATTTTAATTTAGTTCTATTTAATTACAGAATAAAGAATAATATTCATTTACAATGGCTATAAACGTCTTATGACTTAAAGTGTTCAATTATTGTACATACATAAAATTACATACGAGTGTCTCGAAAACGGCTTTGACGATTTCGATGTCATATTGTACTTTGATAAAGGTTTGTTTATTAACTTTATCTTAATGGGCGTCTTCGCTGGAGAAATTTTTATAAAACAATATTGTATTTAGTACCATTTCATGGAATTTCAAGGCGATGACATTGTTGCTATGTTGTTAATTTTATCAACAACATAAGGCTCTAAGTTATATAAACTGCACTGATGGCAGTACATAAATAAAATCGTAGGTAAATTTTGCATATTATGTAGTATATTTATATTATATTATGTGTCCAAATATTTATTGTCCGAAATGAACAGTAAGCAACTTGCTCGAGGGAAGTTCAATGAACAAAAGTCGATTGCACAGGCACCTCTGTGATGCATAAAACAAAGATTAGTTTTATCGATAATTGGAAACGTTGCGATCAAACCTGCACTCCAAAAAATAGCCATCGATACTTTTGATAGCATAGGAATAAGTGTAGGGCCAACACCAGGGCGGAGACTGGCGGCCCTGTGCCCTCTTACTCAAAGACTCCCACTCCCTAGATGTGGTAATAGGCGTTTTATACACCTTCTATATGCGGTCGAGGACCCGCTGCGACAAATTCGTAGGAAACTTTTAAGGACAACCCTAGTCCTACACTTCTTAACTCTTTGAGTCCCCGCCATTTGCTACTTTAACGGAGAAATATTTAGGTTTCTGTTTTAATAAAAGCTTCAGAATCCCTAGGTGGTGCGGCGTCACTAGTATATCGTTTGGATCTTATATATATTACTTAAAGATGCACATAATTTTTTATAGCGTGTTACAGGCTTGAAACATGTTTTTACTCCAGTACGGAGGCCATGAAATAACGCCATCTAGTAGCTTTATCACGAAGAACGACATCTGGTAACGCTACACTGCGTCCGCCGGGTAGCCTCACAACATTGAACATATACCAGCTACTGAACTCGCAAGTTAAAAGCGATGTTCACCGTTTCGAAATATCTAACGATTCACGAAGCGAAATTTTACTAGGTGTTTCCGCTCGCCCGAGCACTCTTACCTAGAAATATTCTAAGAACGTGCCTTTGTCTTTCAAATCTAATAATTTTAGATTAAATGGGGAACACCTTGATGGACTTAAATCTCCTTATTACGAGACATTTATATAGTGCTGTGCCGATAAACGAATTATCGAAAATCAAATAACTACTAGCTTTAACTCGCGGCTCCGCCCTTAATGATAGAGAATTTTCATTGAGATTTTAATCTTTAGTAAAATCTCACTACTGAACTGGAACCTGATCCCCTAATCCATAGAGATCTCAATTCTATTCCAGATTCCATCTCTCCCCTTTCTTCACTTCCTCTCTCGGTTCCTCTCATTCCCTCTTTATTTACCTCTCATGCTTTCACCCATATTTCTAGCACTTCCACTAAAGACAGAACGGGTAAATAAACGTGGTTGATTAAATAAAATAAAAATAATATAGACTATACATTTTATATTTAACAAGGAATACGCAGACAAACGAACCAAACAAAAAAGAAACTTTTTCCTCTAGACTGTATCAGAGTAAAGCATTTTGAATCTTCAGCAAACCTTTAATTCAAACCTTCGTACATGCTCTATCGCTTATACTGCAGGGAGCGCTCTGAAGAGCTTCGCCGCTGAATTTGTCTCGCTCGTCAGCCATAATGGCTGGCCTTCGCACAATTCTCTGTCACGTACTGTGAAATGATCCACCAGCAGTGGTGTTCTTGATGAGCTTCGACCAGGGGGTCTTCAAGAAAAGAGAGTACTAACTATTTGAAAGACCAGCAATGCAAGTGACTACTCTTATGTTGCCGGTATCCATGGACAACTATGTACTACCTTCCAATGGCCTGCACACTCGATGTTGCCCTTTAAATACTATAAAAAATATTATTTTAAGTGATTTCTAATATTAAATTTTATCAAAATGGGTGAAGTCATTTTCGAATACAAAGGTATACAAACAAATAGATAGCGATAGAGAGACCGAAACAGTAAACCTACGTTTATGTGAACCCGTGTTCTATCAATATACTAAATCTCATCAAAACTGATTTCACTATTGTTCAGTTACAAGCAGAGATCAAGGCTTTCCTCGGGGTTCAATCCATCTTTATCAAATCACATCAAAATATATTGAGCGGTTTAACCTCGAAAACTCAGCAAACATATACTAGAACTCTCACATTTAAAATGTTAGTATGGATTTTTCCCCGGGTATATCTGTCATATTGATTAAAGAAACACATGAATTCTAATTTGTATAAGATTTCAATTGATCACATGTAAGCGATCGGATTCCGGATGGTCGGATGTAGCAGATACGAAGCGAGATCATAAACACCGTAAATTTCTGTAGAATGGGTATCTAAGGAAACATTCATAAACCAAGCGATCTGGATATGTAATTCCGTAGAAAGGTATCTAGGGATTCCAATGCGGGGGCTGTTGAACCCCGAGCTACGTAGTTTTTCATTTATTTCATTTGGTACCGATATCAATGCTATCACCGTTTAGTATTGACGTCGATTGATAATTTTCAACCAAGAATGAGATTTTTTTTGTCACAAACAAGCAGAAATTATCAGATTTATTGTATTTCTGGCATCGGAAAATAACTGCCACAATTTTTGAGAATTAAATACGTTTTAACTTGTTCCTATACAAAAGCCACGGTAGGTGCTGCGGATTGAAAGGACCATAATTTTATTTTCAAATTCAAAACGTCTGTATTCTATACGTCTTTATGTATGTAACATTTTAATTAGGTCATGATATTTTATGAATTTAGTAGTCGTATGGAAGAAAGTTTTCTCTCAAGAAGTATAATAGCAAGAAATTTAAGACTATTTTCTAACTATTTTCTAATTTTCTTATATACAACCACAACAAATACAAAATAATTGCAGAATTAAACATCCTGGTAAGAAGTCAAGCCAGTTATGTCCACGGATATTTGTCTTCTAAATATTCGGGAATTACATAATACTCTTTTTTAGTAAATATTTGTTTAACAATGATTTTAAAATTATATAAGGGTAAATGTTGGATATATGCAAGCACCTCATCCAACATGCGCATACCGAGTCCCCTAGATGAAGTCGTGTCTTTGTATGATCGACTAGCATGTGCACAGTTTATATTTATTTTTAGTACTGAGTTTAAGTCGATCACTATTCATCTTAAACTTTTTAATTTTATATGTAATTGAAATGATAGAAAAATATAGATTAATATTTCCTTAAATTAACCTTTAAATCGCTCCAATGGTCCGCTTCTGCAGCGCGACAATTTTAAGATTGTCCGTAGCAAGTTCCCAAAACAGGATGTCTTATGGCATCGGTCTATGGAAACGGCAAAAATAAAGTAATTTAGCGATCTCTGGGTCCGACAAATTTCGTATGTTTTAACTACACGGCCAGCGAAACTAAGCCTTCGATGCAATTTACCAATACGATGACAGCATTGAAGCCCGCTATTTAGAGTAATTCCCAGCAAACGCACGGCTTATTGATGCGCCCTTGGGGACAGCCGTGGAGTCTTCCATCACCGATCCGCCAGCGGGGCAACGACAAAAATATCTAAGCCAGTAATAGACAGCGACGTGATAGATGAGAAAAAGCATCGGCGAGCACGAGGGAAAGATTAAGGCAAACATGCCACATTCTTCTTTTTAAGTAATAGGATTCTGCTGAAGGCGATGATATTAAGTTTTGCGTCTTCTTAGGCATGTGCCGTTTAATTTAGTACAGCATACAATAGTGTTGAATATATTTAATACCGGCTAGTGATCTCTAAACAAAAGCCCATAGTCCTCGTTCCTGCGCAATGCAAATTACGAGCTCGAGGCGCAAAGGGATGTCCACGACGGCGCTGAAAGCGGATGTTAATGAGCGGCCGGTGTGACTCCTTTGCCAACGTTTCCGCTGAAGCGCGTTATGTGTAGTCCATCACCTAAAAAGTAAAACAATAGTAATATGTATAACATAATATCCACTCACCCTCTATTCCCCAAAAGGGTAATCAGAGTCTATAGATTTCCATGTGGCACAATCTTAGCACATCCCTCTTGCTTCGCTGACATCCATCAATCTTTTCATGCAAGATCGTCGGTTTCAGGTGTTCAAAATTTAGGCCTTTTTTAATATGCCACGAATTTGGTCTGCAAAGGTACGCAAAGCTAGTGATCACGAACAAAGGATGTAGCAGTCACCATTCTTTCTTCGCTAGGCATTATGGGTTTTGAAAGTAAATTAAAAATATAAGATGAGGGTATGTGAAATTCAAAATGTAATCATATATACCCCACAATTATTTACATCGATTCTGCGTCTAACAACTAAAGTCCCAAGTCGATATTTCATTAGTTTTTTAGCTGATGCTCGGAGAAAGAAAATCGTTTTCATTTATGATTTTTTTCAACTTTCATTTAAAATTAATTTATTTTATTTCTTTCAACCTCTGAAGAAATTTTAAATATTTATGGATGATATATAAAGTGGAGTAAAATTTCTCAAACTGTATTTGTGTGCAGAGTAAACGTAGTACACAGTGCGTACGCAAACATAAACACAGACGTGCACCCGAAAATATTTCGCATTACTTGTAGCTATACTTAAAGCCTCACACTTAAGATTAATAAAAATCTGCCCTCAATATTCTACTTTAAATCTTTGCTTACAAGCAAACGCATTCAGAGCGATTCTTACGTGTGTAAACACACATTTGTAGGGAACGAGTTGAAATCTGTGTCAGTTGACCAACAGAGGTCAAGTGTGTAACGGTCGAGCTATGGTGACGCACTCGCGCCGCTACACACACGTAGAAATCACTCTAAATGGATTCCCTTGTATACATACAGATGAGATTTACTGCCTTGGACGACCCAATAAAGTATATTGTTTTTTTTTTTCACAGAGACTGCCGAGTAGTTAGAGACCCGCAGACGCTCAAGTCCAAAGGATATGGCTTTGTTTCGTTTCTCAAGAAATCGGTAAGTTGATCAACGTACTTATTTGCATTGGAATATATCTAACCCATTTAACTGCAGTTAGAGATTCGAGTGCTAACTGAAGATGTTCTAGACGGTTCAACATTTATGTATTTGGCCAAACTGCAACTGTGACCTGCTCTATTTAGAGCCACTGATACACTTCGTCTCTTGTCAATTATTGGTTTTCATTACTTAAAACGTCTAATGACATGTTAAAACATGAAAACTAATAATTGACGAAGACCGGCACCGATGGCTTAACGCCTAATTTTCCGAGCACTGGAAGTGATTTTATTCAGTTTAAACGAAAAAGTCGTAGTCGATTGTCCCGACCGTATGACCACCGATGCACATATAAAGCACATTAACAAATTATTGATTATAACGAAGGATTGAATAAGGGAATCCAAGGTCGAAGTAGAAGCCTCAGAGGCTAAATTCCTACTAAGTACGATGCAGAAATTTTGCATCCGACGATGCATAAGATGTTAAAAATCCGATGTCATACAAGTTCTCAACAAGATAACTACTTGTCGCGCAATGGGTTATTCACGAATTCTTTCAGTGTGAGAAAAGCGAAACCCTTTTGAGGCATTGATCTCTCAAATTGAGCGACTACCCAACATAACCCACCCCCACTTTCAATTTCCACGAGACTTAATTTTTAACCATCAAGACTAATGAACGGTGACCCGCGACCACGTCGTCAGCACACCTAGTGCGAGGCCGCCCCGTGCCGCTACATCCAATTCGTGGTCGCTTGGTCGCTAATCGAGAACGTTTTATCCCCCGGCGTTTGTCGGCCCTACGGGAGGTGCGAACTTTCTGTCGCCACTTCAACTTCTTATTGTGTGAGCCACGCTTGTCAGTCTAGTTCTTCTGCGGGCTTCCTCGTCGTGGATCAAATCCAATAAAATCGGATAAAACCTGAGAATTTCATATAGTACGAATATGGAGTAGCAAGTTTCGCTGTTTTGTGTTTAGTATTTCGTCGAGCGAATGAGAGTTTCGATGGCCCTTTCTCTCATCTCCCTTTTCTATAAGGTCTATTTCCCTCCATTACATATATTATTCCCTCCCAAGAGGCCGACAACGCACTAGTGATTCCTCTGAGGTCGCGTGTGTTCATGGGCGGCGGCGATTCATCTACTCTCTGATGGCTCGCTTGCTCTTTGGCCCTGGATATGCTATATAAAAAAAGGAAAAAATAAAAGGAACCCCGAGCGTAACTCTTTTCATCGGACGTTGAGTGATTGAGCTTGTTCGTGAGACCGACAGTAAGAACTACATCCGGCATCCGTATGTCGTCATTGGCGATACACACTGTTCAAAGACTTCCGTATTTAAGCAATGAGGTATATTTAATTTGAAAACGCCTCATGACTTTCCTGACGCTGCTCAGCTGAGCTGAATTCTTCGTGTAATCTCTTTACCAAAATTGGATCTACCTAATCGGATAGTCTGTTCCAAGTTATCGTATTCATCAACAACTTCGATTGGTTGCGAAATGCGCAACTTAAAAACGCTCGAAAAGTTAGAACGTGCCGACTCGATTCTCGCAACATGCACCGAATGTGGACGAGTATTGGGTTATATCAAGCTGAAAACCTTTCGTGGTACCGTAAAATTACAACCAGTCTGCATTCTAGAGTGTCTCTTCTTCGAAAATCATCTTCTTTAGCATTTAGCGATCTGATCAATGCCAAAATTTGTCCAAAACGAATCCAAGCCATTTGCTAATAGTTAGCGAATGACCCATTTGACTTGCTAAAATGCCGTCATAAGGCGTTCTCTTTGCGCCCTATAATTTTGTTTGAAATTCTGTTTTCGTCTTTGTTTAAGTGCTGTTTAAATAAATATACACGACACGTAAAAACATCACCATTTCGGATGCCAGTCCGCAGCAAGTGTGTGGACAGCGAGAACCGCTGAAATTTTGTCTCTAAAGACATCACGAGAATTCCTGCAGGAATTGCAGCTACGAACTGCAATTCGTACCTGAAACATTGTTTACAAAGGAACACCTGCTTTAAAACGTGGTTAAATGCATGATAAACATAAACATAAATAAACATATTTGACATAAAACTTTCAAATTCCAATTAGGTCAGAACAATCTGTGATCCTTGCACCTATGTCGACTTTACAAATTTTGTTTTTGATACTCGTTACAAAACTTCGCTTCCGCTGCATAATCGACGACGATCACTTAATCTAATCGATGTCGTCATTCCTGACGTCATACAACAGCGACGGCAATAGTTACAGAAATTAAATTGTCCCTACGGAACATCGTGGTCCGATTAACAATGGACAATTTTCAACCACACCTACAAAACGTATAGACCTGGCCGCATTTACAACTCACTGTTATCGATTTGACAACCATGTCAATAATAAAATCTAAGCTCGATAAATTCCTTTTTAACAATCCGTCGTCATAACAGGCATATAATTGCGCTTAGTAAATTTTCATTGAAAATCGGTTTATTCTCAAGAATAGCTCAAGCTATAAACAGAATCACACGATTCACTTTCCAATTTGAAAGAATCACTTTTGTAATTTGTTGCGGTTGTTTCTAATTTCACTCATTAGACAAGGAAAAGGAGAAATGGAAAATGTCGATAATCAAAGGTAAAAGTCCCTTTTTACCTTTGACGATGCAGTAACCGAAATACGCGTAAAGGCAGCCGAAGTCGAACCCCTTTTTTACCCAACTACGGCGGATATAGTCTTTAACAGCATCTATATGCGGTTCATTATCATCTAGGCAATAAGGTGTCGTCTCCCACTCTACCCAAAAGTATGTACTATATAGAATACATCCAATAAAGAGTGCAGTGCCAAAACATTACGATCGCCAGCAGCTCACTTCACGTCGGAAGCTGACTGTACCACTTATCCATAAGTAAGTTGTACAAATATCTATGTCAGCCTTTCAGGAAAAAATAACCTGTCCATTAACCAAGCTTAGTAAAATTCAGGTGCCGCTGCCCTGGTTTAAATAAAAGATACACGACTCCTTAAGGAAAATACAAAAACTTGTACAATGATGAAAACGAGTTCAACGTTGAAAGCATTAGTTTTTCAAACTTACTGCGAACAATCGTATGGCTGTGTACGAACATACTTCAAGACCGCTGTGCAGTAACAGTGGTCGAATCGAATCGTCATGAACATGAACAGGCATAAAGATATTGGTTAGTGCACGCGCGCAGCAGTAGTTCATCTTTTAAATAGGAAATATACAATGACTTATGTCCTCCACCGACTGAGTGTTGCCATCGTTCGGTCAAAGGTTAACTTCGGTCGATTCCGATTCGCGACACACGTCGACTTTGCGGTCGCACGGTCAGAATTACCGAAATCCGATTCCGATCGAGCATTTTAGAATCGCTCTTTGAGCTGCATCGCGTTTTTTCCTTTCTCACAGCTCCGTCCGTAACGCGACACACCAAGGACGTCCGTATCGATCTTCGCGACAAATGTCCACTTCGCACGTTATCGATTATGCCGCTCCTCATTAATATTAACGCTAAAACGGCAATAAGCACACCCCTTGCCGTTCCGAACGCCGACCTCGCCCCGTTCGCGTATACGCGACGACGGGCGAGCGGGCTTGCGCGGCGGTGGGCGTGCGCGTTTTCAAATGCGATAATGAGCGTGCGCGTTTCCATCCGCCAACTGCGGCAACGCCCCGGCCTGGCCTAGTAAACGCCGAGCAAACCCTAACCATCATTTCAAAAATACAAACACATATGTTGTGGCCTTTTTTTTGTCTTAGGACAGAATGAAAGATGACGAGTGAAAGTTTTAAAAATTTTGATCCGAATAAAAGCCATACTGTATACATATATATATATTTATTATATATAAAAAAAACCAAACCATATATATATATATATATATATATATATATATATATATGGTTATGTTTTTTTTATATTCAGTAATAATAGTATTGTGAAATTTCACCGATCAATATCTCGAAACCAAAATTCTGCTGCAGTCGCTTAATCAACGTATCGCAATTGTGAATTCAACGAGACCCACCCATAATTGATCAGTTCAGTTGGCCTGTAATCGAGTTACGTATTCACCATTCGTAGCGGCGATTCGAATTCTAGACAACTCGTTGTATTTGCCTATGTTTCTATATTAAAATTTCGATTGTTCAGTGCTCTGATCTCTGATCAAGCTCTGATCAAGAAACCATTATAGATGACATGTTGATGTCGTGGGTTTAATTAAAATGGGGGACCGCCATCAGGTAGGAAGTTCCTCATGATTTTCCCTCGACTCTGAATGTAGTTCGAAATTAAATCTGTACATTTTTTTTATTGCCATATTTATTTATAAAAAAAAAACAATATAAGGTGAGGAAACAAATCAAAAGATTTCATTTAATGTTTCAGGAAAAATATTCATTTAATTAAAACTAGATATGTAAGACGGTGAATTATAAATTATGCAAAAAATATAAAAAAACAAAAAACCCAGTTCTGCACAGCGCGCAGGGCATACTCCACTTTTCAATTAATCAATTGACTGTTGTTAATTAATTAATTGAAATTACTAGAAAGAGATGAACAGATAGAGAATCACTGAGAGTGTGAAGTGGAGGCAACATAACGCTTTTTCCTTTCGTGACGATTATTTCGTACTGATATATCCATCAACGATATTCATAGCCGACCCTTACCTTGCTATTTAATATATTTAACCATAAACAGCATAGTTGTAACAAACAAAGTTTACAGAAGGGAGACTTATATGTATGTGATATTGACAAACCGCCATCTGCAAATGACGTTTAGTTTTTTTTTTGAAATGAAACTTCTAATGCGACTTCTAACAAGATTGCGTTAAACGTTTAACGCTACCATGGAGGGGAGATGAAAGCACTGTTGCGTTAAACGTTCAACGCTCCTGGGGAGGGAGAATAGAAAGAGACAGAGCGATAGTGAATGCGTGGCACTCGAACGCATGCGCGTAGTAGACCTGTTACAGGCCAGCGCGAGCGTTAGCAACGAGTAGCGTCCAATATCCCAATAAATTTGGATATTACTCCCCTCGAAAATGATAATTAAAAGATGCAATCAATTGTGAATTGTAAGCAATGTTAATAAAGTTTGTTTTATAGAAACAATATGAGTCCTATTTTCTTTTCCACATTACAAAGTTTCACTTCTTCCGCGCGGAGGGACTCCACGCACTATTTTTATTCTTAAATTGAAACAATCACTACTTTTTAATTGCGTCAACAGTCACATAAAAATTGAGTATTAGATAAAAGATTGAAATTGCATGTTATCGAATGAAACTAAACAAAATTTGCTAGTGTATTCACTTCCAAATCAATATCATATCCATGTATCATCTAATCCTTTACAAATAATTGTCAATAACTAAATTAGCTTCATACAATAGCCTATTTTTTTACCAATTGAAAAACTAATATTCTTCCAATTATGACTATATACATCATGATAAATACCCACTAACTGGTCATCACAAATGAAACAAAAAATTTAAAAATCTAGGATTTTCTTTTCTAGTAGTTTTTTTTACTAATAGACTTTAAGAGTTTTCTACTATTAGAATGTTCTCTACTAGAGGCGTAGCACTCGTTATACTATTACAATTAAATTTATGTCAAACGTGATGTCTAATATAATTATGACTAGCTTTTAATGACCATCTACGTTGACTACGTGATACCTGAAACTAACGGATTCCAGTTTCTTCAACGAAATGAAACATACTAAAATTTTAAATTGGATCTCACGCAAACAAGCCGTGAAAGTGTCATCGAAATCCGTTCAATGGTTTTCGCGTAATACTATGACAAACAGACAGACGAAAATTGCGAGTAATCAATTCCTGTTAGCATTGGCAGATAGTGTAGATGTTAACGGTATACTGGGCTTTTGTATTTATCACGCAGGTAACTCCACGGTTATACGAAAAATAAAACATATACTTTTTTATCGCACCACATAGCGTAGTTTTTAATCGATTTCATAAAAATCTAACCATTGTATTTGTTCTCATGACGTATGAAAATTTTGCTGTTTTCCGATTTAACTCGACGAGCTAAGTCAGAAAATACATATGTATATATATGTATTTACATATATACGATATAACGCGGAGCTTGTTGGCACGATATCGTCTACAATTCTTTAGATATCATAATGAAATATACATGTTTTATGATCAATTTCAAAGGTCATGTTCAAATTTGAACCAAATAGGTCAACTAGTTTAAAAATTACAGCATTTTAAAATTTGGAAAATCTGAAAATTACATATTCTGTATGAATCACATATGAAAATAAAATGAAACCGACTACCATTTCGGCTGCCGAATTTTCAATTTTCAATTTTTTTACTGTTATTAACATTTTTATTTCTTTTGGTAATTCAAAAAAAATACTGTATTTTTTTGATTATTTTTTCGATTAAGGCATCATTACTTTCTATTTTTTTTTTCTTTTCATATTACAACCGCAAATGTTGGGTATGAATTTCTGCATTTCTAAATCACTATTTTCATAAATTGATCACTCCATATAATAACCTAAATATAGTACTCAATAACATTTATAATCATATCACTGGCACTAGTTTCATTTCATGCGAGTTGTATTTTATTTATGTCTGTCTTTGTGTAATTCAATTATTCAATTTGTTCTTAATAAACAATATCGCTCAACTTAAACTTGTAATAAAATATCGCGAATAAAGCCACGCGTCATAGACTAACCATCAGCATCATCAGAAATCCTCAATACGAATTGCGCCGGCGCTGACTCCAATACAAAGGAAACCCTTGGTGCATGTAGTGGGACATTAGATAATTTTATAATACCCATTATAATAGTATAAATTATATTAGTAGTATAAATTATACTACCCGTGAGAGAGTAGTTGGTCACCTCCGCCCATGGACGCTCGCAACTCCAAAGGGGTATTCAGTGTTTTTCCGGCCTATCGGGTAGAAATAAGATATCTGATGGAAAGAGGAAAGGAGTGGACCACTTTTATATAGTTATGCAATATTTGTAAACTCGTTTGGAATAAATATCTTTATATTCTCCTTAGGAAGCGGAGTCGGCGATAACGGCGATGAACGGCCAGTGGCTGGGTTCGCGCTCCATCAGGACCAACTGGGCGACCAGGAAACCACCGGCGCCGAAGAACGACCGTGAGTAGCGTGCGACCGCGCCCGCGACCTTCACCACGACCACGAGCGTGGTCGGGAAATGTTAATGCATCCACCGTACAGCCCTGACCTTGCACCCTTAGATTTCCACCCGTTCCACAATGAGTATTTGTTTTCATAACAAAAGCCTTTTTTTTAATATGCTATTGAAGTTAATACAAAAGAAACAAATTGTTAAGGTAATGAAGGACTAAATACTTGAAATAATAAAAAAAATAAGTGGTTTAAAAGTTATTACGAAATGTCCCTTTGTAGTTAAAATAAGAATTTCCTTCCAAAAAAAAAAATGAACGGAAAATCGTAAAATAATATTTATTTTCTACCTTGATAAGATTCTTAGGTAATAAATTGATATTGAACTGCACTATTCGAATAAATATATGATTCTTTTAAAGGCGGCTCCATAAAATAATTAATTGCGCATCGGTGTTATTTTATAATTTTTGCTTTATACTCTCAAGACAATCCTTGAAAAGGTACTTTTTCATTTATTTCTTTAAGACACGAAACAGGGCCTACATGTTTGTCCACTGTTTGATTGTACATGTACGACTTAGCACGCGTGAAGACGATCACTATAATAGTCAATGATAACGGTCAATAAAGTTAGCACAATTATGTAGCCCGTAACAGTCTGGGCTCGAATCGGGAACAGAAGTTCGACTCTCCCAGAGACATCAGACCTGCTCATCTACCTCCGGTACTTTTAAAATCTGATGTTACATCAGATTTTACATCAGACAAACAATTACAAACAGACTTACATTACATTACATTAACAAACAGATATAGTTCAAATGAGAAAGGGAAAATTTAGTATCTCAGTCAGAAAATATTTTTCTCAAAATTAGGAACAGCTTCTCGGTTCCAGTGTTCATTCAGACGAATTAACTACCGATCTGAAAGATAACTACTTATTAAGAAGTCTACAGTATACATAATACATCTGGAAAACGCACGAGCTGAACTAGGAACGTCTAGGAACTAGGAACGTGGGAAAGCAAAAACCTGTTTTATATTTACTATCATTACCAATGGCACAAATCCATCCACAGGAATAAACCTACACTGATTTTATATGTATTCGAAGTATATTTTAATATGTTCGGCCTTTTTCATCAAATGAAGCATTAAATTAGCCATAATCGATATCCACATCGGGTGACAAAATTGTCTTTCTTAGAATAGCAAAAACCTGTAACTATCGAACTGATAAATCTTTCAACTTTAAGTGACTCCCTAAACTTGTCTTCTATATAATTATCATTGACATTTACATTTTATTAGCCAGGTTTTACTAAAATATACGAGATTTGTAAAAAATTAGCATAAATTGTAAGCAGGATAATATTTAAAGAGATAAAAATTATTGAATTCTAACGCAGTGTTGTCTAGAAAACAGAATCACATTTTTTTGATTAAAATTATATTGTGAGTAACATTGATGGAGGATTAAACGTAGTTTAAAAGAAATGTCTACTAAAGTCGAGTGTTTTTCTGCTTTGTTTCGTGGGGTGTGGTCAAAAACACGTAAAAGCAAGAGTTTATTAAATTTGTACAAACTTTTCTCCCATTATATTGAATTGTAGACACTCCCAATTTTTTTTTTTGTTCGCGTTTAATTTTGCATATCGATATTTTTCTGTTAATTATTAAATATAACATATTTTTAGATTACTTAAAATTTAAAGGATTCTAGAAACCTAAAATACTTCTTACATCGAATTTAAGGGAAGATTTTCATCATAATAAAATTACATTATTAAGATATATTTAAGGTTCCGTTATAAAATTGAAAAATTATCATATAAATTGGAAGATTACTATTTTCGGTCCAATTTTCAAAAATTGCGTTTTCATCAGATCTAGACGTTATAAGGTCTTAGGAATCCATTTCGATCAATTCCAAAATGATGTCTACATGTCTGTATATGTGTGTCTGTGAATGCATGTATGTAAACCTCTCATAACCTTTGAATGAAATAACCGATGGAAAAATAGGTTGCAATATTCGAAAGTGGTCCACTCAACTTAGATTTCCTGAAATATTGAACTGATTCTGCCCAGTAGATTTTGAGGAATCCATAAAATTAAGTATTAGTAAAATATCAAATTGATACCAAAATCTAACTAGCTCTTCCTCCTAAACAGCTGCATTAACTGCCATAAACATCGCTTGATCTCTTCAATAGACTTTTAAAAAAACATTTTTTTTTACAATATTTTTTAATATAGTCTACGGAAAAATTACAAAATCTATCCAATTGTTCCCTTTATGAAACAATGTCGATTGTTGCAAAACGCATCATAATCGATAGACGATTTTTCGAGACGTGTCGTTAAATCGATATCGAATGATTCGAAAAGAGGTTTTATTTTATTCAAAATAACTTGTTAATAAATTCTTAATCGATCGATGTTGATCCTTTTTGATTACAAAGCTGCGTCAAATTACGTAAAGCAGATCAAAAACGAATAACGTGTTTGAAAGACACCGTTGTTCAAATGTTTGGAAAATAGCGTTTTTTAACTTCCCGCTATAAAAATTTAAAAATTGTGATGAATTGGTAAAATTTTGTTTTGAGTCCGATTTTCAAAATAAAGTTTTTATTAGATTTTAACGTTTTAGGGTTCTATAAATCTATATCGACCATTTTTCGAATGACTTCTGTACCTCTCTCTCTCTCTATGTGTGTGTGTGTGTGTGTGTGTGTGTGTGCGCACTTAATGTGTATGTTATTTGGAATGTGTTTTATATAGAATATTTTTTAAAGCACTAATTCGATAAATTTCAAAATCTAACCAGCTGTTCTGCTTAAAAAAACTTAAAAACTAACCTCGATGATTGCAAACTGCATCTACATTAATGCATTCGTTCGAGAGATATGATTAAAAGAAAGTTCGAAAAAAGAGTTTAAGAAAATATCACTTGAATTTCTTGATGTGTTGATTTTTGTTTAATATATTTTTAGCTCGAAGGACTCAAAACGTATTAGAACTATATTTTTGAGCTTGGGGGGGGGGGGCTTGAAAAGACAATAAAATCGATTTTTTTGGGCGTGATGAGCTTAATACTTTACTTCTACTTTATTTTCAAGCACTTTGAGCTTGACAGTAGTAAAAAGCTTCAGGGTAGCCTGCAGGTTTATTCGCCTTTCAAATTTTTTCTCAAAACTCAAAACAACATTTATAAGTCGAGGTATTACAGCGGGAAGTTTTAGAAATGAACTAAACCGTTCGGTCCAAAAACGGAAGGTCAACCGTTTTTCAAATTTTCATTTCGTTTATAATCTATCGTTTATAATTTGTAAAAAGCAACTGCTTGTACAATTTCACGATTTCTAACAACGAAAATTATGTTTCGATATAACCCGTAGCAAAATCCATCTACATTCGATTATAAAAACAATACGTTAAAAAGGGTGTCGTTAAGAATGAATGTAGAAATAAAATCTTACAAATCCAATTTCAACCAATCTTACTTCTTATAATCTCATATCCGATCCTATTACGTATTCTTTATAGCGAAATATACTTTATTGTAGGGTTACGTAGGTTCTCTATAATGACGCCTGACATGTTGTGAGTAAAAAGTTAAGATTTTGAATCTAGAGATAAAAATAAAAACACGACACGAAACATTAATCTCCTTGACCCTAGTAGGTTTCGAATGGACCACGACTACTAATTTCCAATTTTATCCCAAGCGATATAAGCGGCTCAGTGGAGAAACCTCTCGCGTAGGCCACCAGATGCTGTTAGGTTCAAATACCATCGAAAACGCTTATAAGTCGATTTCGCCAGCTCGCTCTCTGTGACTAGGTGACCTATCATGCCATTCATCATAATTTGATTGGCGCTCGTGACACATCGAAGTTGTACCTATTTCACTTTTTTATATCATTTTCGAGGAGTAAATGAGCGATCCATAAAAGGGCGGGTGGTCACCGCCGCCCATGGACACTCGAAAATCCATAGAAGTCACCAGTGCGTTGCCGGCCTCTTGGATAAGAGTAAGATGTCCGATGAAGAGGAGGAACGAACTGATGGTAGTTGGCGTGGGAAGATTAAAATAAAATCGGGTGCTATCATCCCATTTTCCATCGAGGAAACGGGCCACCGGAACTCTCGTTCATTTAACGAAATACAACAGACGAATCTGCTACTACACATCTGTATTTTATATATCACATATGTACTTTGTTATATTCATTACTTTAATACTAATTATATTCGAACATTTTTCTAACCTTACACTAGTGCAGTTCACACGTACATTAAATGTTATAATATGATATCACACTTAAGACCTGTCAGACGGCTCGGTACCTTTGCCCCATCCCTAGACGCTGACGTAAACTTTTTCGTTTTGCCGCGTCTTTGATGTTTCGTTATTCCAATTCGCAGGTAAATTGTTTAAATAAACATGCGGTTAGAGGGAATTTTTATAATTGCTTTCGCTTCTACTTTGAGAATACAATTTTCTTGAGATTATTAAATTTTCCTTTGCGCTCATCTCCCGTTCGGTGTTCGCAGAATTGTCGCCAATTCCTTATGATTCTGAACTCTCGCTATCGCAGTACGAGTACGTAAATGTCCGTCCGAATGTTTATCTGTCTGTCTACCGAAAATATATCATATACTATTAAACCAAGCAATTTTTGTATATACACGCGCACTTACACGCCAACACACGCCAACACACCCACATATACAATATTTGTTGCTTTTCAAATTTGTCTATAGTTAAGTGCAATAAAATTATATCCATGGTTCTGTACTCGACAACAAATGGCACTACACCACAAGAATAACAGATGGCGCTGCGTTAATAAAATACTTAGGTAATTTTGCAATCGAATATTGCGGGAAACGAACGGACGCAATTTCTACCGGGCGAAGTTATTTATATTGCCGCTGCAAATTCGAGAGACGCTCAGCTATGATGTCCAGGTGCTGGACATCATACACAGCTGGATCCACGTTTCAAAGCGTGGCCAGGCCCGGCCGTCCCGCGTGCCGGTGCCAGTGAAGGAGTTGAAACGGAGAACTAAATGTGCGGTCGGTGGGTCTCCTTCAGGAAATAAGTTTTATTTCTTTTTTCAATAGAAATAATAGAAAGCGAGGGACGAAATCAAAGAGTTCCATTGAATATTTTAGGAAAATTATTCATTTGTCAAAAATTTAAATAGTGAATTATAAAAATTGACAGCACGTTAAGTATGTCACAAACGCCACAAAATAAAATACCAAAAAAAAGAGCCTTAGCAAAATATATAATACTGTCATGGAATTAAAAAAAAAACTGTTTCGCACGTTCTATCCTATACCGTCACGCCAAAATGATACATTGTCACACCGACAACCCCTTCGCAATAGATACGATATTCTCTTTAAATTCCCGCAGCCGCCGTTAATATCTAGACCATTTCCGGCGAAAGCTTAGAAGAGGAGTTCCGGTGGGGAATTAACCCTACCCGATCCGATTCTTTCGGTAAAACCTCTACCCTAACTCCCGCTCCCGCTCGCGAGCGCTTTCGAGCGGGGCGCGACTAAACGCCCACATTCAATCATTAAAACCATTCTATTCGTATTTAAGACGAATTAACGCACGCGCATTCGGACAGCACGTATATCAAATTCTATCCATTATTTATTCGACAGAGGCTCGACTCGAAAGACGATAAAATTCCTTTTGTCCTGTACAAGGATCTGCAAGTTAGGTTAAGCATATCGCGTATGGCATCGCGCACGCTCACTCACACGTGTACGAGTAACCGTTCACACACATACACACATACGCCTCCACACGCGCGCGCGCACTCACCCAACCGCGCGTACGCATTTGCATCACCGATATATTTTCGGCCTCGTTCTCGATTTCGACCGCTCCCGTTCTCGGCTTTCGATTCTGCTCGCCGTTCGCAAGTTTGTGATTGATGAAGTAATTCTTAGCATCGGCTTAGTATTGCCGTAGTACTGCGTATTTTCAATAGTGAAAATACGCAGACAACGTCAGATACGAATGCTAGTTTCCTTTATTCAGAAATATTTCCATTAGCGACTACACATCGTATTCTTGATTCTTATTCATCATATAACCACGCTCCCGCAATCTAAGAGTGAAAGAGACAACTCATCACTCTTTATAGCCGTATCTCGCTCCATAAAAAGTTTGATACGAAATTCAACTCCCCTTAATTCCGATAATAAGCAAAATACACACACGCGTCATACACACACGCAAGTAAATAAAAGCAAATAAATATGGAAACTAAAAAAATAAATTAAAAAGAATGAGTTTTTATAGTTTTCGTAAGATGTATGGAAATAATATAGAGCCTATCATTTTTGCAATCACATATTTAGAATGTGCACTAATTTTTATCAATATCGATCAAACCGTTCAAAAAAAAACAGATAATAGCCTAACGTTTGCGCAATCACATGTTCTTACAGTATACCAATTTTAATTACGATCAGTTAAGCGGTTCAAAAGTTATGAAAAAACATACAGACAAACAAACAGACAGAGACACAAGTAGAAGCTTATCATATGCACAATTGCATGTTCTTACAGTACACCAATTTTCATCAGAATCGGTTAAGCCGTTCTTGAGTTACAAAAGGACATACATACAGACAGACAGACGTATTTTTTAAAAATTGTAGAATCGGTGTCATTTAGTCATAAAACGAATATCTGTCAAAAAATTACTCAAAAAGAAAAATTGTATGTACAAACAGACGCTACGGAATTATATATTAATGTATATTTGAAATGCAATGAAAAGGATTGTCTTTATCCGGGTATCAGTTAAGAATTATTGTACGTTATAACGTTAAATTTCGACCATTCGCCGCGAAATCGTTTGGAGATTGGTTTTGAGTTATTTATTTATTGAATTTTATACACTCTTCAATTTGTTTATCATTTTTAATTTATTTACATAAGCCATAACGCCCAGCGAAGCGCACGGATGACCTGTACATACACAAAACCTATATACAGTATGTGCGTAGATTGAAAGCAAATTAATATTTCGCCGCTCTTTGGACGATAAACAATAACGAAAACGAAACTGGAACCGCTCGCTCGATACGAATTTCAAGTCGCGCCACCTCCCCAGGAGGCGCGACGCGGGTCAGGGCCAGCGGAGGAAATTAGAGACGGCCCCGCGGGACGACGCGTTTGTGATAAACAGCTTTTAGCGTTTTAGAATAGACACCCGCAGTTGCGCCTGTACGTACATTTTCAAATTTCTTTTGCCTACGTCATAGACCTTTTTTTCTGTAGAGCTCTTCGGCCATGCAAAAGCTCACAGCACTCATAGAGAATTTTAGTACCTATATCTACATGATGACTGACTCTTGAGAAAACAAACCTCAAAGAAACTGTTAACGCCATTCAAAATCTATGGTTTGACGTAAATATTTTTGCATCATTATATTCAATCGGTGTAACTCGTTGTTCTTAAGAATGTGGATAGGGAGTTGATGACTTCCAAGTTGCACAATGGTCAAGTTAAAAGCTGTGAACTGTTCTAAAATCACCAAACTGTTACAGTTTTGAATTAGATGCATGCGCTAAAAGAATTTTACGACCGGTTATATCTCACACTGAGGTAACGGACGGGAGCTGCTAATGGCCGTTTTCGCCATTATTATAGACAAGTACGGAACCGCTTAATTGGATTTGAACAACGAGCTTCGCGGGCACGGAATGAATGCTTCGATTTAGGGCTAAATGTATTCAGTCAAGTCGTCCATGGCGAGAATCAAACCTGGCACCTTCTAAGCAGAAACAGACACCCTTAATCGATAAGCCACGACCCATCCTCCTTTTTTATGCTTATTGTGTAGCTTGACAAATATTTATTGTTATGTGTAACTGTCTTGTTCTCGATGAGTTCTCAATTACAATTGTACACAAGAAACATCATTCCACTGCACACTGTGATGTAACTATTACTTTGTGTTATTGTATATAAAAAATAAATCCGGCCACGGACATGTCGGATCGTGTTGATTTTGGGATTCCTAAGCAGTTAATACAAAGATATGCACTACACATGAAAAAACAACGTTATTACACTTTTTTCCATTTTTTCGGCACAAATTGGTATAAGCAAGTCCTTACATCTATAGAAACAAATAGGTTTGTCGACTATTATTCTGAAACTAGTGTAAATTAAAGTGCACTAGTAAAATAGCTTATGTTCCTTGCACTTATTTACTCGCAGTTTTTTTTTTGGAAATAAATCAGAAACTATTTTACACGATGTACCTCAAAATAATGTCATTTAAAGTATGAAGTAATTATCTTTGTAATATTTTTCATATTTTTTTAAGGTACTGTTAAAAAAATAGAGAGGGAACAAAATTTCTGTGACATTCGGAGCGATTATTTCCAAAAATAATCAAATTAGTCAAAAAAATTGCTTAGGTGCCTTAAAGTGTTTTTAAAAGGGCCGTCAAAATATATACTACAGGTTAAAAATTGAAAAAAAAAATTCAGCTTGTTACATGTGTCGAATGCCCGCCTAGAAATATTTATTGTTATTATTTAACTATTAAACTAAGAGGTAAGCCGTTTGTGTCCGGAATATCAAAAAAAAAAACGAAATAAAATAAACTTATCGTTTAACATGGTTTTGTTGCTTTTCAACATATTCGCCATGACGATTGATGTACTTTTTCATACGCTAAAACCAATTTTTATAGCACTTTGTTCATTTGAGGTATCTCCAAAACGTGCATTTAGACCACATCAACGGCCTCTTCGCAGCTCGAAAGACGTTGACTACGTAATTTATTCTTCACGCTTGGGAATAAATAGAAATCATCGAGTGCCAAATCGGGACTGTACGGCGGATGACCCGCCAATTCGATGTTTTCGCCTTCCAAAGACCGAGTAGTTCCGGCCGACATGCGGCAGCTAGCATTATCATGATGAAGAATGATTCTCTGTTGTCAGTTGTTCTTTCTTATTTCTTCAAAAACTTTTGGCCACTGTACCACTCCGAATTAACTGTTTTAGAATTGTCTAGTGGCAAGCACATGTCCATTTATACTAAAAAATAAACAGTAAACCATTTGCTTTAGTGCTTTTGGTGCGAATCACATTTGTTGGGTTCGGCTCATCTTGGAACACCCATATCGTTGACTGTTGTTTAGTTTCGGGGCCATACGCATAGGTCCAAGATTTATCATCTGTGTAGATATTATAAACAGCTTTTGGCGCATCATAATTGTATTTTTTTATCTTTTTTGCACCAATCGGCCTGAGCTTATTGTTAATCAACGCTCAAGGCGTGCGGAATTCAACGCGAACAAATTTTTACATCCAAATTTTGTGTAATATCTTATTTATGCTCGTCGTAATTAAGCCCAGGGACGCCTTTATCTCGCGATATGTAACATGACAATCTTACATTATTAGTTCCCGCACGTAATCGATATTTTGTGGTACAACAACCGGTTTAGGGCGACCTTCTTTAAATCCGCCCGTGAGCATAGACCGCCCACGATCAAACTCACTAAACTAGGATACACAGCGATTTTCGATGGTGCTTCATCCCCAAATATCTAAGTGACTTGATCGATGCATTATTTTTGAGTTAGCCCACGTCTACAATCGTAGTGAATCATGGCACGAGAATTTTCACGAGTTAAATTCATGATAATAAAGGCAAGCAATTTTCAAAATGACGCCACAATAGTAACACAATTGACAGTTACATGAAACGAACTGTATTCTACAGCCGAGAAGTTGCATTTTTAAATGTTGTAATTCCTTTTTAAATATTGCTCTGTATGTGGCCAGTTCCGGCTACATAAATAGCAACCTCCATAAGTAGCGGCTCATACAAGACACCTATACTCCGAATTTCATCAATATTCATGTTATAGGTTTTGAATAAAATGCCTGTGACATACGGACGAACGGACGGACATAATAAAACTATAAGGGTTCAGTTTTCGCCATTTTATCTCGAAACCTTAAAAAGCGACGTCATAAGCACTTGCGCCAATAGAAAAAGTGAAACGAATGAACTTCAAAGAACAAAATTAAAGCCAATAATCATAAACTATCATAATTGAAAATTTATTCATAAGAGTAATCAGCAGCTGATGACTTTCTATTGAGATGAAGAAAACGATTGGATTAGAAATATTAGTCGTGTAACTGAAATATAAAACAATTAAATATAAGGCTTGACGAATTATGGAGTGATAAAAAATGTGATTTTACTAATAGTTATTCAAGAAGGCAAACTCGATGCCCGGGTAAAAATGGAATTAGTAGACCCAAGACTAGGTAGAGACGGACGTGACAGATTTCAAGATCAGTATCACGACACGAGTGATTTTTTAATCGGGAAACGAATCCGAAATGGCGAAAAACAACAAGCATATTGGCAATCGAAAAACGTAACTATATAATAATATAAACTCACGCTTATTCCCCAGAAGGATAGGCAGAGACTATAGATTTCCATATGGTACGATCTTTGCGTATCTCTCTTGCCTCGCTGACATTTAAACAATTTATCTATGTAGAAAAATATAGACACTACATGTCTATAATTACTGTTTCATAGATAATTAATGTAGAAACGTTAAAAGCACCGGTGGATAATATAAATCTATAGCAATGGCCCCCACAGTTCGAAAGTAAAAGGGTGATTTTCTATCAAGTCTTAATCGATAATGTATCGGGTCCCTATTAGAAACAAATCCAAGCCGACAATTCACCAAAGGGCTACATTAGGTAGGTGAAGTTAATCAGACCATTCGTTCACAACCCATGAAATCAAATAAAACTATTCTCTATTTAATAAGCTAATATTTAATTAGTCGATCGATTTCCTTCTGCGTTACATTCGTAAGGCAGGAGGAAAGTCAACTTCGATAGGGAACCGGCCCTAAGTACATCATTAGGAAAGAAACTTATTTCATACCAGTATACAAGATCTATTGGTATGAGAATAAATTGAGTGACAATTCAGTTGGTACTAGAATCATTTCGTTTGTGACACGTTTCGGTGTGTAAAAGAAAGCAATAGAGAGGCTATTACCAGAAAATGTTTAAAGCACGTTTTATGTTTTTTTAGAGTATGTAACTTTAAAAATTTGAACTTTTGTGACCGGCCAGGATTGTAAAATATTTGCTACGTCCTGTACCGGAGCCAACCTACTTGCTTCGTGATATACATGGCTGAAGATCGTGACGATTAATTCAAGAGCTGCTACAAAATAATAGCTTATTCTTTACAGTTTTTGTTAATAGTCTGAGAAAAACGACAAAATGTTGAGATCGAATTTTTTGTACTTACTCTATCTATTTCTAACACTTTTTTGCTATGAGACTGTCAAATGTGAAAAACTAAAGCACGGAACAGTTAATGGTAAACTTGGAACAATCAATAGCTACGTCTCTAAGATATGGACAAATCGTTCTAGGGAGGGTGAAAGTAGTGATTAACCCATTTCTGAACCTTGAATCTTGATACTCTGAAAACACATTATCCACCTCTACTACCCTCATGTGGGATCATTGAACACGATCTCATCAAATGTCACCAAATCATCACTAAAAGCACCCAGTACAGCTCGCACTGTTTGATTTCAGTGAACTCTAAGCCTCTGACCTTTCGACGAGGTCTACAACCAGAGCTCGCCTACCAATTGTACGGTCTACTGCGGTGGCCTGACCAGCGGCCTCACCGAGGAGCTCATCCAGAAGACCTTTCAGCCGTTTGGAACCATCCAAGAGATCAGGGTCTTCAAGGACAAAGGCTACGCTTTCATAAGGTACTCGTTAATGGAACATCAAACTCTAAAATATTGTACGCATTGTACAAGTTTTCTTATTTTCCGAGGAAGCCAATGGCTTGATTATGAATAATATATTATGGATTTAAATTTATTTCGTGGCTGAATCTTTAGTATTATCATCAATTCTGTAGAAATTATACAATACTATCCCAGTTATGATGTATATTTTCTAAAAATACATGGATAAATGAAATTCATAACTTATACCACTATTATAAGTAATAAGTGACATTTATTGTCAAAATACACACTATTTAGTGCAATCTGAATAAATAAAGAAACGTGACTCTCCACGCAAATGTTCATGACTTTGGTGACGGTTCTATTTTTTCTTTTTTTTGGTCTTCATCTGCTCTAAAAAGAGCACTAACATCATTTATTGTATATATTAACTATACAATCTTATAGGCTAACTTAAAGTTAAGTTATTCCTAACTGGATTAAATGATGGACTCCTAGTTCAGAATCACTAGGGTAAGTCCTGTATCTTGAAGAAGTAGATTATATACAATGAAACTTGAGAATCTTTTGTTAGAATATTCCGTTGGTACGTTAGAATATTTAACGATACTACAAAAAGTTTCATACATAAGTCTATACAAAGTTTCATACATAAGTTTGAAAAGCAATTGCCGTTCTCACATACACCTCTTCAACAGTCTTCTCGAATGCAGTTAATGCATCTTCTGATGATAAACACTGTTTTCCCTTGTATTTGCTTTTTTATTTTGGGGAATGAAAAAAGTCGTACGGTGCTGAATCCGGATCGTAAGGGTGGTTTCCAATAAATTCAATCGGTGTACTGTTCAGAATGACCTTCGTTTTGAGCGCTGAGTCGTGGTGATGAAGTAGAACGGAGACCAGTATTAACTTGCTTGCTGCTCACAATAGAAAAACTTTTGACGAACACTTGGCAACACAATAAGATATAGTTCGACATTGATCCTCGTTTAGTTTCGTGAGGTTTTTGACACTAGGTAACACGTAAAGGACAGAAGTTTGCAATTAAAATTTTGCCAGCACTTTCCGCTCGCTCTACTTTAGACAGACACTGACCGATAGACACGGATTCAGTTTGAATCAGTGACACGGTCGACTGATACCTACGTTTCTGGATTGCACCGATAAATCCACGATTCGTTGGCTGTAATTATATCGAAAATCCGCCGAGTGGAGTCTGTTTTTAACCGACTTCAAAAAATGAGGAGGTTCTATATTCGTCTCTATGTATATTTATCAATTCAATTGTGGATCGAATTTGATTTTTTTTTTTTGGTTTGAAAGAGTATACTCTCAAGGTGGTCTCAATCACCAAACTGAGATCTGATGATACCATCACTGGAAAATTGAGGAAAACCCTTAAATAGTATAGGCAGGTATAGTATGTTTGAACTCTTTTTTTAGTTATTCAAATTTTTGCATCTGTTAGTCATCATCTCATGCTGCTGAGCTGAAAATGGAAACCACAACAACCCTTAACGGCTAGAAGTTAGGATATAACTCTATGGATTGTCACAGAAACTACTCTTCAATGCCTATTGGTAATGCTTAGAACACAAAAAATTAAAATTAATTATTTATTAATCTACCTACATATTTTCATCCATTTACATAGTTGCAACATGACAGTCTTAGCGGAAACGCATTAAAATTGTTTAGCAATAACAGTAGAAATAGGGTGAATAGTTTAATGTAGATGATAATAAAAATGTCATCTATAAAACCTTAGTGTTATAAAGAACAGGTATAATTTATATAGTTTGTATAAGTATAATTTGGTAGTTGTGCTCCAACTAAGAATGTGAAGACTCTGTAATGATTACCAGCGGACAATAAATACTGGATCAGAACTGCTTTTGCACCTGCTCCATACAAAAGTGAAGGTGATGCATAGCCACATGGATTAAACGTACCTCAAGCCATATGCATAGTAGCTGAATAAGTTAAAAAGCTATAATTACTCGATTACTAAAAAATATGTCAAGAGAAATAAGGGAAAATTTTCCAAAAACATAAAAACAACTAATTACATGTTTTGATGCCTATTTCAACAATTATTCAAATGGGTTTTTGAAGGGAGTTTCTATTGTTTATTTTTATTTTGCTATCATAGCACAGCAGCATTCTGGCAGAGCCTGCGCTAGATTGTGCCTAGCACCTACAAAGTTGTCTCGTAGAATTTCATGGACATTCCCCGCGTTAACTGCAGGATCTCTTCGCCTATTCTTTCGAATAGAATTTTTAGCATGTCTCGTTCTACAAAAACCGTTAGAAAGCAATAACTTTTTCTTCGTTCACAAAAATTACTTGACAGTGCTAAAATACTTTTAACCGGAGGCAGTCAGTTTAGAAGATTCTTTGTTCTTGTTCACATTAAAACCATTATAAAATATATAGTATCAAACTTAATGATGTTCACAATCAAATGTTCAGATAAATTTGATACATACTCTTTGCATGGAGAACTGATAAAGGTGATCACTGTTGTACAAAGACATTAAAAAGATTTCGAACATTTAACTGGGTTCACTTCCCACATTTATTCTTGGACTCTCACCTGTGATGAAACCTCAGCAGTAGGCAGTGCAGGCAGATATATCTTAGCAAGATATGACAGGCTAAGGCTGCCTCAGGAATGGAATATCTTAACCGGCTTCTGCGCATCCGGATATCAGATATCCTTTCTCGCGGGGGTAGAAAAAAAGGACCCTATAACCTCCACAGACACGTGCCACCGATTATAACCGGGATAACAGATTTCACAAATCACTTCTCTGAACGGAACGTCGTATCTTACCCGTTGCTTAGGAAGATCCCACGATAAAAAATTATATTAGACAGGAGAAGATTGACTGGTTATAGTTCCTTGAAAGATGGCTGTCCTGACACTTTTTCAATCAGAAAAAGAATACCCACAATTTTTTGTATTTGAAAAAATGATCATCGATATGATACAAATGATATGGCTGATCAATTTAATGAAGAGATTAATGACATTGACAAATCGATATTCAAAACAGATGATTTCAAATTTCTTCTTTTTTATGATCCATCGAATGAATCGAGTTATGAATGCAAAAAAAAAAAAGTTATTTTACTTTTAATCAAAACGAATTATGGAAACATCGGAACAATACTACGATATCTCGTTCAGAAGCTGTTATCAAATTACCATTTTATAAGGAAAATTCAAATTTTGCTGGTAAACACCGATGTTCATTTTGAGGTGTTGCAACGGTTATTTTTGCTATCGAAAATTTCATGTGCCAGAAGATATATGAAAGTAGAATCAATGCATTTCCTGTATGAATTTTGTGTAGGATCTTTGAAACAGAGATATGGGAATAGTGGTGTCAGAGAACGCTATGATGTGATAAAAGATGTAGAGGTAGAAAAATGCACGTTGAGATTATTTAGCCATCTGAAGAGGATGAATCAAGATAGACTGACTGAAGAAATTTGAGAAGATTCATGGTGTTTATTGAAATGATCGGCAGAAGTCGCCCAAGAAAATTCCATACAGACTAAATGGGTAGTACGCGCCTGAAGCAGATAAAGGTTAAATATATATTTTGTCGTGATAACGTCTTATAAATCGATGAACGCCGGCTGCACGCACGACAAAGCACGTGCGAGCGAGAGCGAGGACCGAGCGATCTCTCTTCCACTTCATCGGCCGATGCGTCCGAGTAGAAGAGAGACAGCGGCCGCACACAACCTACACATGAACTGTTTTGTTAACTGTTCATAAAGTGAAGTGAAAAGTTAATGTGGTTTCCATTGTTCATTACAATAACATTTGCGGAAAATGATAATAATTCAATTCAATTCATAAAAGTATGCAATTTTTCATCAATGTTTTCTTATGACATTATCACGTAAAATTATCATTCATATACCGACTTTACAGACAACCAATTTTTTTGTAAAGTTTTTTGATTCTCCATTATATCTCCATTGATATTTTATTAATGTTATTTATTTTTCATTAAGAAAATAATTATTAAAAAATGCAAAAAAATGTGGGAAATTCAAACTAGTTGAAACGCAACTAGCTTGAATTTATCGATCGTCTGACCAATGGGTCAGACGATCTGACCATTAACGGTAGCCTTTTATGACGTCAAAGTCTATGTCAACAAAGCGCTATTGTATAGTGATGCCAACTTGGGAGTTTTCTTCCTAAATTTAAGAGCAGAAAATTTATTGAGTGAAAAATTTTTAGGGGTAGGTACTTTTATGTATAAAATTTTCATTATTTTTTTATTGTATAAAACTCCATACTTGTATTTAACCGAAATTAAATAAAAAAATCGAACTGGGCAAATGTTACTACTGACCGTCAGATAGTACTGATGCATGTTTTTTCATATTGATCGTAACAGTTTAAAGCTGAAAATATAGTAGCCATATTTAAGTCGTTAATGTTGAATAATATTTAAATTAGATTATCAAAACTAGACGCTTAATACATTTCAACGTTTGATTCGTTTTTCAATGAAATGAAACTATGCCCAAGGGAAAAGAAATTTCCGGTTATTCTCAAAAAAATACAAATAAGTGGTAACGAGATGATTAACTTAAAGGTATGTATGAATAAATATTTCTATAATTACAAGGTGCTTAATCTCAATATATATTGCATGTCCTTTTAACATAATAAAAATAAATATAATGACTTAAAATACTTATAATTTATATTGCTACGTTTTTAATACAATAGAAGAAAAAGCAATATTGTGATTAAAAATTTTGAATAAATAAAGTATTAAATTTTCGAGGATTTACGACAAAGCTCGTAACTCATGCTGTAATATTTTATAAATAATGAATATTATAAACTAATACAGCATATTATTTCTTAACTATTATTGATTTATTACTTTTACAGAATATATTTTTGTAAGAGAATTCCTATGTAATTGGGGTTATTTTATGAGTTTTCGACTTTAGCTTTAGGGACAAACATTTTTTGAGAGTTAGAAACACTAGCGCTATATCGGCTTTGTAAAATGTCTTCAATGGCTACTACACCTTTTATTACAAGAAAAAGCACTTAACATTACTTATTGTATTTTTACACATAGGCACAACACAATATTTATAAGGTGGTTTTTCTCTTGTTCCATAATAATCGTGAAATATAAAATCGACTGCACAATACTTCAACAATTTGTTTGTAGGTTAGTTGTTTGTTGTTGTTGTCATATATCTAACGTCACGCCAAGAAGCGCGGCAAATGGTGAGCTTTTAAAATTCCTAAGTCTCCTTGATATTTAAAAAAAAACCCCACTCTATATTATATTTTTTGTACTGAATATTATTTTTACAAGAATATGACGATAGGAGCTACCGTATAAACATATAGAAAAAAATAAGTGCATATTCCCTATTGGTGGCATATTAAAGAAAGACCAAATTTTAAAGACCAAAACCTAACTTGCTTGTATGAAACGATTGATTTTGGTTTAGTACTTTCGAGGTGCAGACGAGCATGTGAGTCAGCAGGTGGTCACTTGTGACCTAAAAGAGCCACCAATGCGTCGCTAGCCTCTTGAGTAGGAATAAGGTATCCGAGGGGAACGGGGCGATAGAAGGGGGGAGTGCACCACCACAATTCTCATTCACTGGACACACAACAACAGCGGAAGCTGCTACGTCACGTCTGGGTTCTGCGATAGTATGGTATCTACATATCCGGTCTAGCCGACTGATTTTCGTACTACAGCTAAATTTGCCACAGCATGACTCTGCCACATACACCTTATCACATTAACGTTTAACATGACACACAATTACAACCCGCTTGCTTATCGAGGAAAGCCATATTTAATAACGAATTAAGAAGTATCAAAAATAATATAAAACGATAACCTACATACGTGTATAGGCGAAATCAGTATCTCACAACTGAGTGGGACGGGATCCGATCGGCATGTGAGTCTCATCCTTGAATTTGTAACGTTCCAGGTTTTCGACAAAAGAGAGCGCCACCCACGCCATAGTCGCGGTGCACAACGGCGAGGTCAACGGCCAGCCGGTGAAGTGCTCGTGGGGCAAGGAGTCGGGGGATCCCAACAACGCGCAGCCGCAAGGGCAGGTTAGGCGACCAGCTGTTGCGAAATTGACCAGCGAGTTCAGCGAGACGTTATATCTAAAAAAATTGTCCTGTGCTCAAGATCGGGACAATTTTTCTTCAACAATTGATTTCAGTCTATCACTATTGTCGGATCTGGCTTTCAATCACCCCACCTTCTTTTCTTTGTCGATCGGTGGGCTTAGAACTCGAACCCTCCACGTAGTCCGGGGCTCGAGTCCTGGAGTGCGGTGGGGGGGCGGGCCGCTAACGACACGACAGTAGTCACCAATGAGATAACAACGTCCAAAGCCGATGCTCTTCGCCGCCGAGCTGCCACGGCAGATGCAATATCACTCCAGTACGTCGTGCAACAAGTGCGGTGAGTTGCCGATTACCCACGAGAGCGAAGTCGGGCGCACGAGCGGGTAATCCGACAACACCGCACGAGTCGCATATATTATTTTTTACTCACGCGTGCGCCAAGTGTATTTGACTAGGATAAGTCGTACTTGTACTCAAATTTTCCACTTGACTTTCTTTTTTCTCTTACGTTTCTTTCCCTACTTTCTTCTCTCTGCATTACTATTTTACGCCATCGCCACGCTTTCGTGACTGACTTCACAACGGCAAAGTTTCGTGCGTTATACTGTACTTGTCGTACGCGAGCAAACGTAAAACTCACGTTACAATTGTACAATGAGAAATCAGCTACTTAGAGACCTCAAAATCGTGTGCAAAGACACTGTTTTAAAAACATCCAAATACTACTCTCAAAAATGAAAGTAGCTTGTGGATGGACCATTTGTTTTTTTTTTTTTTGAAAACTTGTGCCGTATTTGCCCCAAAATTTTGTCTCATTCGAGTAGTTTATAAGATTATTATAATGTATGTATTTATTTGTGAAGAATGAAAACTCCCTTTCTATTATTTTTTTACAAATAACTCCGTTCTGTTTGATATCGTACAAGTTGTATAATAATCGGTTCGGCATTTATAATATGTCGGCTATCACTTTAATATCTACATTTATTTTTTAACGATTTCTGCTTTCTCTGACTGAATGTCTATCTTTTAATATCAAATCTTATAATTATATAAATATGTACACATATATGGCAATCAGTCTCACTGTTCCATAAAATATTTAAAAAAAAGGATACGTAAAAAGCAATATGGTTATTACTGAAACCTTAACATATCCTATGAATAAAAGACAATGGTTTACCGGAAAAAAAAGGTTTTTAAATAATCGGCTTGGCACAAGTAGTTTACGACAAGTCTTTAACGACCTCGCAAGGTAACTCGATTATTTTGATCCACGCATTAACGTATATGAAATACATATATATCACAATATACATTCCATGTAAGGAATGCTATATAAGTTATCTTCCACGCTGAAAGCGCGAAGAAAGACATGTTTCTTTGTAATTGAAATATATTTAAATCGCCACGCTGAGCAGACCATCAGTGCTGAAGGTACCAGACTTTTCGCAGTCCCATCCTTTATTTCCCTATAAATTTTCGTAATCAAATCTTGACTCAAACCATCGCCGCATATCCAGAATGTGCTTTGGTGATCCCGTAGTTGTCTCCTGAAAGCCTCCACAGGAAATGGCTTTTCGTAGAAATAAAAGAATTCGTAGCATTTAAAAATAAATTAAAGGTATACGTTTTAAATAAATACGTGGATATTCAGTACGCACTCCATAATAAAATTCAAAAATTAAATACATTTATTATTTTTCATCAATTTAACTAGATACTAAAACCAGTCATTTCAGGATCATGTTATAATACTGTATTAGTTTAGTATTTAATTTCTCTGTAAATGAATTATAAATGTGCATTAATCGAGAAATAAATTATCTTAAACCGAATACTGAATTGGGTTTTTAGTGACCCTACCGTTAAAGCTTATTTATATCATAGAAAGAAGAAGAAGAACACTCCTACAATCTTCTTTCAGATTTAGACGTCTGGAGCCTTGAGCCTCCATGTTTATCTGATGCCGGCGAGAGCTGCTAACGTCGCCATCGGTTCGCCAACAACATCTGGGACACGCTCTTAAACGTTTTCTCGAACGCACGGAGAGTATGGTATAGTTTGAATCGAGTTAAAAGCTCGTTGGTCAATTTAGCCCACGGTAGGGATCCGACCCGGTACAACCGGGATCCGACTCATTAAACGCCGAACCATCAGCTTGCGGTCTCTATAGATTATTACGGTTATAATAAAACAGGGAACGTTCCAAGTGCTAAGGAGTCTCCAATCCTTTCAGCTGGGCGGCGCTGGGTACAGCCCGTTCGGTGCGACCTACGGCACCGCGGGCGGCATACCCGCCGGCTACTGGTACAACACCGGCTATCCCCAACAGCTGGGCGGGTTCCTGCAAGGAGTGCAGGGAGTCCAGGGTTACTCTTACGCGGGACAATTTGCCGGATACCAACAGCAGTATATGGGGTGAGCGGTGACAAGCAAAATGCAATTATGGATTAATGATTTCATTGTGCATGTCGAAATCGAACACTTTTTATATTTTTAGAAGAGTCCTTTGTAAATTGAGTTTTAAAAAAAAAATGAATACTCATAAAAACAAAAGTTGTATTCAGCTATGCTAAGATACAATCATTGACTACGGAACCACTTCAACATTTTTAATTGATCGCATTTAACTTTTGAACGCACAGATCGACAATAGAGAACTAAATCGTCATTGCTCAAATTCCGGTATGTATACCTCTTCACGAGTAGTCTAAAATATAAAACGTTATCTGAGTGTAAACAAATCACAAATAATTTATTAACGGGTTGCACACCGCCCAACGACAGTAAGTGATTGATGACTCGTGTAAAGATGTATCGAGAAGAAGGGAAAAAAAAATCATTCTAAACTATAGTTTATTAAATTAATAAACAAATAATTATTACACCCATTAAAAGACATAGACAGAGTGGTAGTGTACGTAAGTATGAAGTTCTTAGCCAGTGCCTCTTAAGCTACAAAAGAATTATAGATCCAAGAAGTGAATTAGTACGAAAACAGAACAGAAACAAAGGAATCTGAGAGTGACCATCTTAGGTCTTCTAATTGTTTCTTAAAGGGGCTGAATTCATGACACAAAAATGCTTGATACACAGAGTAAAAAAATCTTTTCACGAAAATATTTGATACGTGTAATACCAAACTTTGATTGGCTTCATAATGTTGCCAGTAAAAACCTTTACTTTGTAAATAATTAGGTATAATTATAAATAAATAGATATAATCGCAAAAATCAAAATGTTATAAATACAACGATCAACTCAATATCTGTACAGACATAAATCCTACTAATTGATATTTTATTGTTAAAAAATTATTATTATGCTACAAAAATAACATTAGGAGATTAAAATATACTTGACACGACAAAATTGATTATAAATATATGAATGACAAAAACATCTATTCGAAGTCTTTATAAAAAACTTCGAAAATAGAAAAACTTAAGATATAAAATAAAACTTTCTATTTTATGAACATTAAGAGACTATTTAAAGCTACCAAAAATGTAAAAGAAAGCCCAAATTAATTTATCAATGTAAACATATATTTTAATTTGTTTCTTTGTTGCATTTTACTATAAAAATTATAAAAACGAATATATTTTCATCTCTCAGAAAAGACTCAGTATCTGGACAACCAAGCTTTGCTAGGCGTTTTTCAAATTTGCAGTAGAAGTATGATAACTTCCTATAAAAAAAAAATTGTTTACATTCATTTCCAACAATAAACATTTAGATGTACAATATACCTACACTAATTAATATGTAAAATTGACCTACTACTTGCCCTTAGGTTAACAAAGTCACGTAGTGCCCATCTGTCTAATTTATGTCTTGTGGCGCCATCTACTTTTGCAAATTACATTAAGCCTACTGATACATTTCAAGAGTGTAAATACATTCAAATTCTCCAAGATGATGCTACAAAGCAACATTTGGAAAAATGTTTTTTTATTAATTAATTGCATTTTTTCAGGGTACACTCGTATATAGATGAACTTGGAAAGCAAAATCTTATGAATGTATAATCATCGAAATTATTAGAACCGTTTTAGATGTATAAATGTATAATTTTTTGAATATCCAAAAATAGCTCAGTTTCAAATAAATTAAACGCTTGAGTCACAGACGAGAAGTAAGTTTTATATCGGAAAACATACAGTATTACATACTCTATGGTAGATGGCGCATTTTATACAAAATTACAAACTATGCCAAGAAGCAACATAAATTTATAATGTTTTGCTGAACATAAGCTTTTGGTTAAAATGTCAGCCGGCATATCAGCTGTTGGCAGATACAGTACTTTAACAATTTTATCTTTTACTAGATCACGACAAAAAATGATATTTAACATCAACATGTTTTGTATGTTTGTGAAAGACTGGGTTTGCACAAAGCTTCTATGCGCCCTGGTTGTTACTGAATAGGCTGATAGTGTACATTTTATTGGTTATTTCATATTGTCGTCCCTTTAGATATAATGCTTCTCTACATGCCTCAGATAGGACAATATACTCCGATTCAGTACTAGAGAGGGGTACACATTTCTATTTTCTGCATTCACATGATATTACACCATCAGATAACAAAAAAATACATTCCAGTATACGATCTCCTATCTACAGAGTTAGTGACCCAATCAGCATCCACATAGCCTGTTATTTCTGAATCACCTTCTTTACAATATTTTATTCCATAACATTTAGTTCGTTTTAGATATTTTAATACTCTCTTTGCATATTCCCAATGCTCCTTTCTTTGTATGGCAATTATTAAATTACTTAAAAAACTTACAGAGTAACTAATATCTGGCCTAGTTAAGACTAATAGGTACATCAAACTACCAATTAGTTGTTGATAGGGCACATGACTGTTTACACCTACTTGACCTTTATTTATATTTAGTTTGATCTCCATCAGAGTATCAACAGTCTTACAATCACTTAAATGAAATTTGCTCAAAAGTTGATCAATATAGTTTTCCTGATTCAAGGTTACATATCCTTTATCTTTGTTGCAGGTTACATTCATTCCAATACATAGTTTAACTTCACCTAAGTCTTTAATGCTAGTTGTTAGACAAAATGTTTTTCAAGTTTAGTTTCAATTTTATCATTGGAAAATATAAAGGAATCGTTGACATAGACTGTTACAATAGTCTTACATTTGTTAATATCCCTTACATACATACATGGCTCTATTTTTGACCTTTTTTAACCATTACCGATCAAACAATTATCAACCTTTTTATTCCAAGCTCTAGAGGCTTGCTTAAGTCCATAAATGGCCTTTTTAAGTTTCAATACTTTACAAACTGAACTACTACTATTATAACAATCTGGCACTTTCATATAAATGGTTTTTTTCTAAATCACCATTTGAAAACTCTGTCTTTACATCTAAATGGCTAACATCTAAACCTAACTTTACAAACAATACAAATAATAGTCTAAGAGTTGAATGTCTCACTACAGACGAAAATGTTTCTGTATAGTGTACACCATATTTTTGGGTAAAGTCTTCTGCAACTAGACGAGCACGGTAACACACATTGTTTTCACTATCGTATTTTTTTAGCGAAACCCACTTGCACTGCACTATAGTACCATTTATAGGTACATCTACGAGTTCCCACGCACTATTTTTCTCGAACGACTGTAACTCATCCTGCACTGCCGCTGCATGCTTTCTCAAGACCTTCCAAGGCTTCTTGCAACGATGTCTCACCCGTGAATATGTTGTCATCTTCTATACAAGCATTTGCAAATCCATACCTGTCTGGCTGCTGCCTACGTCGAGGACCATATGTTATGCTGACGTTGTTGAGTATAATGGAGCCTTCACTGTCAGTTGTACCAGACTCAGAGCTATCTAATGTATCATTTTCACTAGGCACATACAATCCATCACTGTCGTCTGTGTTCAAGCTCTCTGATTGTTCAAATGAATCTTCCTGAAGTGTCTTCTTCCCCCACTGGAATCATATTCACTTCATCTGAACAATTTTCCTGTATCTCCAGAATATTTTCTGTTTCTATCTTCTCCAATACTATAACATCTCGACTGGTAGTGATGACATTAGACTTCGGTTTGTAAATCCTGTACCCTTTGACATCATTGGAATAGCCGACAAGGATACATTTTTCAGACGTTCTGTCCCATTTCAACCTCTTTTGTTTCGGCACATGTACCATGATTGTTCTACTGAAAACACGTAAATGACTTACATCAGGCTTTCTGCCCGTCCATATGTCGAAAAGAGTTTTATAATTTAATGATGCGGTGACAGTCCTGTTCTGTAAGTATACTGCAGTGTGTGCCGCCTCTGCCTAAAACTTTTTCTCGAGACCTGCATCGAATAGTAGACACTTAGCTTTCTCAACGATTTGTCCGGTTGTATCGTTCTGAAAGACCATTCTGCTCAGGTGTTTTCGTTTTGTGATGTACTGTCCCATGTGACATCAAAAAACCGTCGAACTTGCTGTTGCAGAATTCTGTCCCATTGTCACTTCTCAAGATCTTTATGCTGCGATTAAGTTGATTCGCAACCTCTGCTTTATACTGTTGAAGGCATTTCAACACCTCATCTTTCGTTTTCAAAAAATAAATATATGTCATACGACTAAAATCATCTATGAATAGCATAAAGTATCTAGAGCCACCTATAGATCGGTTTTCCATCGGTCCACAGAGATCGGTGTGCACAATATGTAGCAACTCAGTACTTCTGCTAACTTCTTTGGGAAAAGGTAAGCGGCTCTGCTTGCCTTCACAGCATGCGACACATTATGACTTTGATATATCAATCTTATCTTATCAAGTGTCAATCCCTGTACAGCATCTTGCATCTTGTTCAAATACTGGCTGTTGACACGACCTAGACGTCAATGCCAATCTTCACAGGATACCATCACTGCACACTGATGAATAATATTCAGGCATGTTTAGTTTATACACCCCATTCATCAGACTCGCTGCAGCTACCAGTTTCCGTAGCGCCGCCGTTTCCATTTTCTTCCATGTCCAACAACTTGGTTTTAATGGCGTCTGCTGTCAATAGTATGCCGCAGTGCTCAATCGCCATTATCATGGGGGAATATTTTTCTGTCAATCCCGCTAACCCACACATCATTAATGTTAAAACTCGTACCACTCAATTTTTGACTCTTTTCAATGATTTGTGTTGCGTACGAAGTCATTGAAACGCTATTTTCGAATCGTATGGAAATCAAACTCCTCATTAAACTGATTCTCCTCGTAAATCCTGAGTCGTCAAATAGGTTCTTCAATTTCTTACACAGCTCATGGGTCGTTTGTACACTTTTTATGTGCACGTACAGTGATGAATCTATTGTCAGAATCAGCTTGGCTCTGGTTTTCGCGTCACCTGCTGCTCCTATTTCTGCTGGTACAGTCTCCGACTTGATGCAATCAGAAATTCCCTCCAGAACACTGTAGTTCTGTCGCCTTTTCAATTTAGGTACACTGACAAGATAGTTCGTCATCATTTTCACAGTCACATCATTAATTACAGTTTTCCTCAATCTGCAAAGTCTGTTTCCACTAGGAATTTCCAAGAAAATTGCGAGGAAAACTAAAAAAATCTGGGCGCATAACCTCTAATAAATTAAACACTTAAGTCACAGACGAGAAGTAAGTTTTATATCGGAAACATACATTATGACATACCCATGGTAGATGGCTACTAGTTTGTAATGTGTGATATTTTCAATACAAAATAGACATAAAATAACACATTTAAAGTAATAAGATATGTAATAATTTAAATTTTCTGTCCAGCATGGGCGGCGTACAACTGCCGTGGCTGGGCGGCGGCGTGGGCGGAGGCGTGGGCGTGGGCGGCGTGGGCGGCGTGGCCATGTCGCAGCCCCACCAGCTGCTGCATTACCCTGTGCAGCATTTCCAGGCGAGTATCCATGACGTTGATCATAAAGCATTGCAATGTCAAATTCCATTGATCTTCCTTGAAATTTCAATTTTTATAGTTCGCTTTCCGTTTGTCCGCTTGTCTGTCCGTCATATCCTAATTTTATCTCCCAATCGACTGGACGAAAAATATTAGTAATCATTACATATACAGAATCAGGCGAAAAACCATGGACTATGGAGTAAATAAATAAATTCCGATTGTAGAGGCTAACTTTATTTAACGAAATAAGTTATTTAAAAGCAAATTATATTCGACGAAGTGCATCGTGTGATATATTAAATGAACATATTTCATTGGAAGAATTGCATTTCATCAAAAAAAAAATGCAAATACAAATGCATAACTCACAAGACAAGAAAATCAATCATTTCCCTGTATCGCCGAAACTACTTCACTGAGACAAAACATTTGGAAAACTATGAAATTCTTTAACAGTTGTCGAGTATCTTAAACAAAAATGCTTTATCTTCAAAGAGGGGAAATGTAATAATAAGAAACCCTGCGTCTGACTCGCACTTGACCGATTTGTTCTTCTAAATAATCCTCATTGTTCTTCAGATCGCAGAGGATGAGTGGCTAGCGCCGAGTCTGCTGGTGTGAGGGCAGCGGCCGCCCGCGCCGCCCGCGGCGCACCCCCCGCCGCCCGAGCACTGCTGCCCCTGCCACGCGGCGCACGCACACAAGCTCGACTGGCTGTGAGCGGCCGGCGCGACGCGAGCGCCGCAACCCGACACGCGCATCGGACTTTCAGTTCTTAACTTTTTAGTTAGGTCCAGCGAACGGGTTCATGACAATAGTGAATTTTATTGAAAGTGATATATATATCCCGAAATTCACTCGACCCACTGCAACGGGCTGCGCGCGCGCAACGAACTCTACCGGCTCCGAGCTGATGACGCCACCCATCCCGACGCACGCGTTTAACTTTCAGTTTTACCGCTTAAGCCATCGAGTTAATAAATAGCCATTAGTTGTTATAGTTTCTAATGAAAGCGAAGACGGCCCGCACCAAACGAAGTATCTACACAGTCAGATGCGAATACGCAGGTGGGGACGATATCTCGACCCCCTCCTCGACTCACAACTGAAGCACAAAAATTTCGATATTTTGAAATATTCTTTTTAAATATCACTACTGATTAACCAAAATCCTTATGGACTAATCACAAACGTGATCCACTGAAATCCGCAAGCTGTATTCTGTATCCGCGCCCGCGCACACAGTCGATAAGCCTCGAGCCTACTACGGGTGGTTATACATTAAATATATATATTTATACCGATAAATATACATTTCATTTATAATTACCCGTATCGAGCTCTACGATCGGGCACTAGCCAATAGCAGTAGGTGCATACTAAATCACACGCAATGAGCGCGTGATGATTAGAAAACGCCTGAATGGAAGTTTCAGATCTCATCAACTGCATTGCATCCAGCAAGAGAATGATACAATCGACAGTTGGTTTTAGCTGATGATCATAATACTACCCTACTGTTCGTAACGCGCCGGACGGGGGCCTAGCCCTCCGACGGCCCTCGACCGCTATGGGCTGTGCTTAAATGTACATTTGTTAAAACCAGACTTTAGTCTTGGAAACAAACATGAAGCTGTAATTGATTTAACTAAGACTTAATTTAACAGAAACCTGCCTTGTCAATAGTAACACGTTTCGCTTGCAACGATTCTGATATCTCGAATAACAATTATTGCACTTCATCTTTGTGAAGTTAATAATGGACATTTTTGTCGTTATTTTTAGGATTGACCTTTATGATGACAGGCTCATAGAGCATGCATAAACTAAGTGGTTCAATAGAAACGATTGACATGATAGTCGTAACTCGATCCTCGAATCCATTTAATTAAATTCCGTGAATATAATTATTTTTATTATTTTACCGTTGCAAACTCACGCTATCACACCCTATTTCTTAGGAAGGTAGGTAAAGACCGCATTTCACCTCACGGAAGTCTTTAGTCTTTGCGTGTCGCTCTTGCTCCACTGGCATTCATCACTCGTTTCAGGCAAACTCGTCGGTTTCGCATACTTAATGTTTGGCCCTTCCTTAATATGCCACCGGTTCGATCCGCATAGGATTTTCTAGGGCAGCCCTTGTCGATCCTTCTGTCACATATTCGTTCCCTAAAATTGTTTTGTCAGTCTACTTTCATTCACTCTTTCCGCAGGGTCAAAAAATCGAAAAAAACCTTTCTCTATTCTAGTGTTACCACGTGTTTCCTCAGACCACACCGCTCTCGGACATCACTGTACCTACATCTTTCGTGGAAAAAAAACCTTGGGAATTATTTTTTTTCCAAACTTTATCAGTTTAGACACGTAAAATAAAATTGGTGACACGTGACGCACTTCCCTTCAGTCCGACGAAAGTACTACAGTTTGCATAAACGCCGAAAATGCATTTTATTTTAAATTTAGAACGGCTCAAAACATTTAAAACTCTTCTAAAGCCTACGAAACTCCATCGGACGTTAGACACACGCACGCTCCGTCCGTCAGATTTAATACGTATTTAAATAATTTCACCAAACATGACACATGCTGCCATGATCCCGTGCCACCAGAACGCACAAAGTTCTTAGTTAACGCCGCCACGTTGGCATGACTGTCGGTATGCGTCATTCTCTACCCACCGCGAGCGCATGTAAGTCAATGCACTCACGTGGTTGCAAACTTTCATGCAGTTTGTTCCGTTATATTAGAATTGATACAAAGCGATATTTTGGCAAATATGCCGCATATAAATCCGTAATTTACATCCCTTTCTAATACAATAGATGTGCAATAGCAAGTACCGAGGTTTTCAAAGATTTCGAGGTATTTTATGCCAAAATGTATTGGACACAATTTTATTTCTTAATTATAGTCTATGACAACGTATAAAATTTATGCGAATAAATTGTCACGGACGCCGTGGAAGTAAAATTTGAGAGAAAGCAACGAAAAACTACGTAAAACAATAATATAATAAAAACCAAGTAATGCTAAACTGTACTAAAAGCTACATTCCGATAAACGTTTTAATTGAACTCCATTGGGCTTGCACCGGATCGAATTTATATAAAATTCTACATTTTAAATCCCGAAATGAGAGTTAATACTTTTTCATTTATTAGAAATCATTTTTCGGAACTGAGGTGCGGTTATCTGTCACACGCGTGAGGTCAAGCAATTGGAGCCTAGTATCAAGTATGACTAACTTTAACACCTATGTCAGGGATCCATAATGCTATCAGTCCATTTCTATTTTCACGGAGTTTAAAATATTCAGAACTGATAACAATATTGTTTATCTGCAATATATGTTTTACCTCTCCAATCACATCTATCGTATCATAGAGACACAGACGCCGCTTTGGCGGTAGAAAGAAAGCTTAGAAGCATAAAATGTGAGCACAAATAATTAAATTCATGCCAGTACTCTATGGTCAGGAGAAACTGTTCCGAGTTACTTAACTTTGTTACTAGATGGCGGGCGTTAAATTTCTAATACAACTCGTTTATCGAAGAGAGTGTGCGTGTGCATTTTTAAAAGTTTAACTAAATCAGGCTGGAAGCCTACTAGATTTAGCATATTAATAGAAATGATAAATTACTGAACCTTGCGGGTCGTTGGAAAAATCCGAAAATATATTAAAAATGTGAGTCACTCTTTAAGACAAAAAAAAATATATAGTAATTAAGAACATGCTTACGTCTATATAACTGATGCGTTGAAAGATGAAACCAAGAGAAAGTTAATGACTTACATTTTAAGCTTTACGTGTGGGCGCATGACAAAAGACGCGGGCCAGTGTACTTTTTTGTAGGAGAGGCATTTCCTTTTGAGAAACTCTCTGGCTAGAGTAAGGACGCTATGGTCTGAGCTAGATGTAGAATTTGGACGAAAAACTTTTTTTTGTCTATTGCTTATTTCTCTATCCATCCTTCTATGGTCAACATCACAACAACAGTTCTCAAGTTGAACAAAACAAGATTACTTAACCAAATCCATTTAGTCGACTTAAATATCCGCGTTTTGACTGAACAAAAAAAGGGTCTCGAATTTTTCATAAGTTTTTCGTTCAGATTCCTTGATTTAGGGTTTTAAAAACCAAGTGAGAGACGAAAACAAACCTGTACCAAACATCGGATAGCACAAGAGTAGATAATATTAGTGAAAAAAAGTAGATTTTTGGAAAAATGTTTAATAGCAATACCGTAGCTGAAGCGTAGTGGACGGATCGCATCACTGAGTGAGATAGACGGTTTTTTATGAGAAAAAACAACCTTTTGTATCCGCAAAGCCAACACGAAACTAACGAAACATATTGACAGTATATCTGTTTATTTTTAGGGTCCCGTATTTCATTTTCCAAACCCTTTTGTCCACCACGTATCGGAGCAATGCCAAAAACGGATCTATGTTATAAAAAATCATCTTTACTATACTATTGTTAATAACATGGTTGTGTCTAATCATAAAGAGATACACAAAGAAGGTTACAGACAGTAGGACGAAAATAAAAAAATAAACTTAGATTTATATACCTAAATAGGCGGATAAGTAAAAAGAAAAAATATTTATTACATAGACGATAAGGAAATATTAACCACTCGCTGTAAGACGTAAAAGGTGGAGTGCGTTTTGGTGTATTCTTTTTATTGTTTATGACAATTAACAAACTATGTATTTCGTTCCGAATTAAGCTTTTCTAAATGAAAGATGTCCCGAAGCGTTCTTCTTTTTTCCAAATCGTTATCAAAAGTAAAATACGTTTTACGGCACGTCACTCTCGAAGTTGGCGGTATCGACTTTTGTACAAGTAGCTGTTATATGGCAACACCTCATCCACAGATTTTTTCGAAACTTTTTAACGTTTCGCTAACCTGAAACGATATTTTGTGAACGATGTATTTTATATGTATAAAAAAAATTGTTCGTTTATCTACTGTAGTTTGTGTTATGCTTCTGTTGTTTGCGCCTAGCATTGTTTACGAGCGTTGTAGTAAAGATGTGAAACATATCGCTAGAAACGTGAATTATAAATATATATACACATTTATCGTAAGAATATATGAGAATATAATATTTAAGCTTAGCGAAAAAGTGTCAATTCCTGTCACTGAGTCAATGCGGACGGGGGGCGCTCCGGTCGCCGGTCGCGCCTTCGAGGGAGGTTGACTCGTTAAAAATCACAAATATCACGGTGGTGTGGACGAGGATAGAAGAAGAGAATGGATAAATTAGATAGTCAAATTTAGATTTAGCCCAATATATATATACGTATATATATTTATATATATATTATCGACATACGCCTGTACCCGCTTCTAGTAGAAAGAGTAATAGCATTTAGATTATAAAAATAAAAAAAAACAACATATATCCAAATAGGCGTTAAGTTTATCTAAGTCTAGAATAAATCCGACCCGTCTCAGTGGTCGCCGAACGCGGATCTCGGAGGGGGCCGGAAGTATCGTCGTAACGGCTCATCGCAGGCGCAATGTGCGCGCGCATAGAACCAAAACGACGTGCACACGCCGGCCGGCAGATGGCGCTAGGAGTGACGCTCGCTCAGAAACCGCTTCCGAATCGGACCGCATAGCGCGCCACGTTTAGAAATCGCTGTCGCCCTCGCCCCTCCCTCTCGCCCCTCCCTCCCGCTGTGACGTTTCAAATCGACCTCGATGCCGTAGGTACATTGTCGAAGGGACGACGTCGAGAGAAGACGTAAACGTATGGTACGTAATGAATTTTCGGACACCGTAAAATATGTGAGTATCGTGAAACCTCCCGACTGCGATTCGCACGCGTACGACGTCCCGGCGAACTCGCGGGATCCGTGTCGGATGGTTGCGTTTTCGAGATCGAGGGAAGAAAATAAATAAGGGAAAAAGTGTACGAAAATCGAGAAAACTGATGGGATTTCTCGGAAACGCCGACTCGTTGCCTTTCTTGTTGCTCTACCTGACCTTCCTTTCTCGACGACTAGTCGTATGCTAATTATTAAACTATATACAACCTAAGATGCTTGTTACAAGTCTTCATAGCGTAAACGATAAGACATAGACGGTTAAAAAGGTGGTATATATTAAATACATCCATTTTAATATGGATCTAGTTTACGATATTAACGTTAGCTAGGACAAATTGCGAGATATGATAGAGTTATTATATACAAGAAAATAATTAAAAAAGTAATATATGGTTTAGATAGGCTATTGAATTTTCGAAGATATTTAGGTCAAGTTTTGTTGTTGTTTTCTTTTTAATTACTATACACTTATATATGTTTCCCATGATAAATTATACCCCATGGTAGTGTTACTTTTTTTTAATGTATTTGCCGGTCTCATAAACGACAAACACCGTACTAATTTTAAGTCCCAAAATAACACCAATTCCGATTTGAAAATCTTTCAAAATATGTCGTAGGGTTTCTAAAACTCTTTCAACGCGATGTCGGTCGTCGGCACTTATACGGTTTTTTTTTTTCTTAATTTTGGCGCAGTACGAATTTTCTAAAAAAGTAAACTCTTAACCTTACGTCCAGTTTGCGAACGGATCTCGCCGCGTCCGAACGTGCTCACGTTAAAAAAGTGTGCTAAGTCTTGAAACGCACGGGGAGTTCGGACGCGACGTCCCTACTTCGACGAGTGCCAAAGTTATATGTGTTTAGATCTTTTCCGGTTTTTCTTCTTATTGTTTCCTTTTTATCGTCAACATACCTTGTCCAGCGCAACAATTATGAAATCGTAACACCAATGATTCAGACTTGTGATCCTCGAAGAGTGATTATAAACATAGACGACTTTTGCGAAATTCCAAAGCGTCCACATTATCTTCTACCGAACCATTTTCCTCGACTCTACCCGTGTGAGTCACGACGGACAATGCGACCGGAGACTTTCCGGTCGTCGCACAAGTCCGACACTTGTCTGCGAATGGATTGACGTCATCCGTTGACTCTTCGCGGCCATTCAGCGGGACGTAGTCGGTTTCGACGTCAAATCGAGTCGGACACGTCGTCGACAGATCGCCCCCAGTCGTTCTGTGCCGCGACCGACGACATCGGCCAATGGGACGATGATCGGCGCCGATGTCTGCAGACGACCGGCGGTACGAAGACTCGAAGATCGGCCGTTTCGGAAGAATTTCGCAAAAGTCTAATAAATAGTAGTCAAGTAGTCGTCTTAGAGTTAACATTTTCTTTTTATATATGTATGTATAAAAACGTATATATGTATTATACGTACAACGATGTCTAGTGTATTGTTTTTGGTTTCTAGGACATGCTAGAATTTTGATGTTTTGTAGGAAAAATGTTATCTAAAGGCATTTTCAAGATTTCAATCTCATCTTCGTATATTTGAGAATGGTTATTTATTTTTCACTTTTAATCATGCCAAAGTTTGATGTTACGTATTCTCCTTTTGTATGTATATTTAAAACGTTTCTTTACATTGCCGATTCAGACGACATTGAGCGTCGTCATTTTGACTAACCGTTAAAGAAATGTATGTTCAAACAACGAAGGCGAACTGCAGCAGCGATTTACAAGTTAGACGATCTCAATTAATTTGACATTTAGAACTATCCTATTCTCGACTTAGCGGTTTTTCTTTTAAAGCGAACACTCAGCGGAGTGTCGACGCGTAAAAAATGCATACACGCATTTTAAAATGATTCGACACGAAAATTGTTAAACTGTAGAAACAAATCCTGTTTGCAGTTTGCGTTACTCATTTTATTTGACATTGAGTATAACTTTTACAAATATTCCTTTGATATTTTTTAACCGATCAGATCAGATCTCTTGATAAGACTTTGAACAGCAATAAAATGCAATAGTTGTGCGTAGTTGAAAACGATGTACTTATAAGTGAATTCGATATATATTTTTCGTGATATACATTCAAATTGATAAACAGTAATTTTTTTGTTGAAAACCTTTCGTATGTACAGTCGAAAGCGCTTTATATATTAAAGACTAAGCAACGGGGCTCACTTAATCGATGTTCAAAATCATCGATGACTCTACTTTTTTTTATTTCACCTTAATTTGCCCTTCACACAAAAAAAAGTTCTAAATGTTAACCCTTATTTCCCCAACCGTCCATGGATGTTGTAGAAATTGTGCTTATAATGTTAGTCTATAGAATTTATTTCATAATTTGGCCGGTTTGTTACCGTTTAAAAAATAAAGCCGCACCTTTGTTTTATTTGTAGGGACATTTCCTTGAGTCATTTTTACCTATATTTATGAAAGTACGTTAAAGAATTAGCTTATCTTAAACCGGCCGTTTTTCAAATTTATTACTATAGTTACTTTTGTTTCACAATAAAAAAATAATAAATACCATTAAAGCGCACATTTGTCTATCAAAGAATAATCAAATACCAATTTTCTTTTTAATCGATCAGAAAACATGTGATTTTTCGACCTTACCCCAGGACAATTTGTAAGACCACGATGTGTTAGTGAAAAATTTTATCCCCTTTATAAAGAATATATAGTTTATGGTATTACAATCATAATGTGATTTTAATACTAAGGATCAATATTAATCGAATAGTTTTTAAACATAAGGATGAATGCATTGTTTTCAATTTGTCTTTTCACAACACCTCATCGCCGTAGATTAAGAATATTATAGATGGCGCGAGTTAATCAGATTTCAAACAAGAGCAAAACGTCTCCGGAGTGATTCGTTTTAGGGTTCCGTAATTAGACTAGCAACCCTCGTAAAATTGGTGTCTATCACATCGCAGCATTTACAGTCATGGGAAGATGTAAATCAATACGTCTAAGAACTCCTTCCTGTACTCGCGAATACAGATGTAGATTGTTCGAGGTAGAAGCTTGTAACGACCCATGTGAATTGATCAGGGTGTCTAGTGAACAGTTTTAGATGTATAGAAGAAAGAGATATTAATTTTTCAGTGAATGCATTACATAGACGAAGAACTGAACTTTGAACAAAATAATAACGATATCTTAAAAATTTTACTCGCTTTATAACTACAGAACCCTATAGTGTGCGAGGTCCGACACGCTCTTGGGCGATGTTTCGTCGACGTTTTGTAATGGATAAATGTAAAACTTTTGCAAAAAATTAAACAGTACTCAAAAGCCATGCGAATTTTTTACCTTTAATAAACATTACATAGCATGTGGTTTAGTCGACTCGCATCGTTTATTATTTGACGTAATGTAGCAAATGTGTTTGTAGATAAAATAAAAAAAGACTAAAAACATATACAATTCATAATATTTTATAAATTGGATGACTCTAAATTTGTATTTGCCATTGAGTTTCATTACAGTAACTTTTTGTCATCGGTTAGCTTAAAGGGTAATATCTCGATCGAAGTAAAAAATATCTCTTCTCGCATTCGACAATGGGACAGTATTCTTCGATTAACCTTCATTTTATAAAAGATATTAATTTGTCTTAGACGAATGTCTAAGCGTAATAACAAACCAGCCGAAGATGAGACTGCCAAGTCGTTATTCCAAGTTGTGCGAGCCATCTAAAATATTCTTAGTCCGTGTAACGTTTTTGATTTGTGTTACTTTTTAAAAATTTCTTACTTTTTATTCGCGTTACATTAACGAGAAACAAAAATTCGTAGAGATAAACAATGATTAGATTTAAGTGTTAAATGATAAGTCTTGGATATTTTTTAAGAATTTATAAGAGGTTGAATTGATTTGACGCTTTTGTTGATATTCTGATATTGAAAAGAAAATATTAATTTTAAGATCTCAGCTTGGTTCGACGCATCGGCACCTACCCACTATAAGTTAAGTTTAGATATAAAATACATATGATATAGTGTAAGGGATGATTATGATGCAAAAATAAACGATGAAAACTAACCTACTGTCTTTTCATTCTTTATGCTAACGCGACAAAGGGCCCAAACCTCTCCGTTAGACATCCTATTCCGTTCCACGAGCCTCCAACGCACTGGTGACTCCTCTGAGGCCGCTCGTGTGCATGGGTGGCGGTGACCATCTACTCTTTGATGGCTAGCCTGTTCGATTGTACCTGGACTTTGCTATGAAAAAAAAACCTTCAAGGGCATTTTCCCTAATAGTCTCACTGCCGAAATCAAGCTACGAAATGCGGACGTATTACAAGGGATGAAGGTATGTTACTAGAGGAGCTTCATAAAGTACGATATAGATGGCATAACTTTGAAAATTCTAACTTATCGGAAGAGACCGCGCCGAATTCCAACTAATCGTTTTTTTCCGCACGAAACAAAGCAAAATTGCAAGAAAATTGGATTAAATTAAATAAAACATGTTTTTGCACTTAAACATGGTTAAATCTTGCTTAGCGAACTATTGAATTTTTGTGTGCAAGCGACAACGGATTAAAGTGGGTAAATCAGCGACCCTGAAGGAGCAGATGGTGTTACTGAAGATCACGTGGACAGGTTGGCTCCAGCAGTCACTCCTGAGACCACGCATTGATCCCCGTGGCCCGAATTAGAATTGATATTCTTTTAAGAATTCTAGCGATACCTATTTAAATACTATATTGTTCGATTATTTCGCCTGTCATTCTAGACTACGTTCTTAGTAGTCTTAAATACTAGTCTTTATTAATCTAACACCTATTAGAGATTAAGGATTATTACGTTTTAATTTTTTAAATAAATTCAACACAGTCAAGCACATATTAAAGTATTTACACTGAAAATACGTATTTTAAAATTCAAACATGAGATTAGTAGGGGGGAAGACCTCGAGCCGAACCTGAGGACGTCTCACCAACTGCAATTAGAATAATCACCAAAATCTTCTCACGCCAATGGCCGCCCCCTCCGTGCCCAGCAGCGAAATCCCGATACCCGAAACGGTGATGGTGATCGAGACGATGAAAGGAATCATCGTCGGGTAACGCATAACCGATTCGAATCACATTCGTTCCTCTAGTATCGTTTGTACTGAGGACACGCCGCAGATGTTGACGGAGTTCTCGTGCCGTTCGAGCCATTCACAGGCAGCGGCTTGGATTATCTCTTAGAACTGAGTATAAACGAGGATTTGAAATCACAATTCCTGCATCTCGATTCATATACAAAAATTGGATACTCGCATGCAAAAAAATTAAATTGGAGACGTTCGGTAGAAATAGTGATCGATGTAAATTCAATAAAAGAAACAAAAATGAACTGTTTATCTAGAGGGTTCTGCGTGTCTATTATTAAGCAAATGAAAGTTAAAAAAGGATACTGTACAGTTTATGAATATTTGGAAGGCCAATATTCATAGACATAACCGGCTCGAATTCTTGCGGGCTTATTTTATGGCAATGGTAAAGTGACTAAATGTGAATACTTAAAATATTTTAACGTATTTAAAGGACACTTGAAATGAGGGTAGTACTAATTTGACTTGAAAAAAGAAACGGGAATTCGACAGTTTGTAGGAATCGAGTATTACACTTTGAATATAAAAAAAGTAACCAAATATAAAATTAAATCAAAGCTACCTTGCGATAGCGATTATCGTATCTTATACTCTAAAATAGAAACAACAGCAAACGATAAGACACTTCATCGCCAATGACAGTCGGGTGTAATTAGCCATGGCCTCGTGGTACCGAAGCTAAGACTAAAGTCTTCCAAAATAATTACCACATATTTTAGTCAAAAATGGATATTTTGTAGGGAAATGATGTAGGAAAAAAATACGTATAGAAAATATTTTAAAATAGATAGTTTTCGGTTGTTATCGAATGCTTTTCAGCATACGACGGATTCGAAATAACTGTAAATTATACACATGCATTTATACACTCAAAACCAATTTCAAACTAAATCTAGGTATTCTTCACTTTTTCCTTATTCTTGGTTCTGATCAGCATCCTCACTGAATGCTTTAAGGTCAACAAAATCGCATATATGCCTCCGAAGACCATTAAACCGACGTCAATCATATAGGAAGCGCACCAAGGCATAGAGCGCCTTGGGGACTCCAAAAAGTAAGCTCCTCTGTGCCTCATGACGTACTCTATCCAGAACATCGTGGAATTCATCACGCCAATGGGCCTGTCTTTGAAAACCATAGACAACTCCCTCGCTCTGTTTCGGTAACTTCTCACGCGCAATATCTCGTCGAGGGCCTTGCGGAGCACCCTTCTGTCCAGATCTTTCATATCCAAGGCGATACCCCAGCCCGTTTTCACGCTTTTCGCGCAATTCAACGACTGGTCCGCGTAAAATGGCACGCAAATCGCAGGCACTCCGTGATGGACCGCCTCCAGCGCGCTGTGGAGGCCGCCGTGGGTAACGAAAGCTCGAAGATTCGTGTGAGCTGGTATCGAAAACAAGTATGAATATTTCACTCTAATCTAGACTCTAATCTAGAGCGACTTAAAACTCAAATTACAAAGAAATACAATCTTTAAGCAACTTAGCTTTTACATGAAAATTGTCGGGAAATTCGTGACATCATAAATCATGTGGAGTTTTAGCAGATATCTGTATGTACAGTGCTTTGTTATGCTAAAGAGGTAATGTTTAGAGAAAATATGGCAATAAATTACCGTTTAGTGTGGTAGAGCCATGCCATGGTCAACTTAGCTAAAGCACGAAAATGGGCCAGTCGGCGGGTGCAATAGCACACACGTAGAATACAAGCGGGAAATAACGATTTCCTCTGTACTTTTCGTCCAGTGAGTGAGAGTTCCGGTGGTCCACTCCCGTCCATCACCAACCTCCGTCAGCCCCCCCCCCTCTCGCCATTAGCCCACCACTTCCTCCATCAATGTTCCTATTGCGAATTCCTACCCAAAATGCCGGCAACTTTGGAAAAGTATCGAGAATTATTGGGCAGCGGTGACTACCTATACTCTAGTGATTCTCGTGCTCATTTGCCATAAAAAACATGCTATAAAAAATGAATAACAAAAAAGAATTCTGGTGATTCAATCGCTACCAAACTACACGAGATCACGCGCTGGGCTAATCTGAAGATTTCCTGAAAATCTCATTGAATCGGTCCGGCCGTTTTGGAGTCCATATAGAACATACACGCACACAAGGACTTTTATATATATGTATACACGACTCGCATCATATTAACGTGTCATGAAATATCGCAATGGAGAATGTCCATTACGAAAGCTGTAATACCCGACTACAATCAAAATCAGTTCTCTGCAGTTGCCAGTCGTGATTATTTCGGTGAACTCTAAACAGTCTGAAGTCGAATGGTTAATGTTTTATTTTACATGAAATTTTAATTCGTATTGCACTTTTATACTAATGCAATAAAATTGATTTTTGGAGAGTGCAATAAAAGGAACACGAAAATCATAACACCTTTACCTGAGATTAACATCAATAAAAACCCTTTAAAAGTTAAAAAATCATTAAGGCAATTTTTATTGATTTTCCGAATGTTTGTTGGAAATCAACACCATGAATTTGAGCGGTTCCACCTTCCCTAGTGAATTGGGCATTTTGCTTTGTTTATTTAATAATTGAGAGAAAGGTGCTTATTAACATTTATGTAGAATCAATCACGCAAATGCGCTTTGCCGTGATGTAAAACATTTTACATGTGTCACAAGTATTAATGATATATGCGTTAGATAGACATAACCCGCTACGCATGTAGGTATTGATGTAAGTTTCGTTATTAAAGAAAGCCCTTCTCAAACTGGTCTAAACACTATTGCTGTCCGAACATCGTTTTGAAACCAAGCGATCGTACTTGGTTGAATTTCAAGGTGTCGAACCCTAAGTGGCCTCACCTAGAACGTCGTTCTGCGGGATCCATCTGTACGGGTGGATGTTCCCGTACAGGAGCGGCAGGGGCTCGTCCGAATTCCATTTCAGTATAACCGTCTGCGTGATGCTTCCCAAGGCCGAGAGCACTTCGACTATCTTGCTTCGCGGCTGCCGGCTCAGGTCGATCACGGACCCGAAGCTGAACAGCACGGCGCCGTTCTTCGCCTCGTCCAGGAGTTGCCTCAGGTTCTAGAAAATTATGAGCGATCCGAAAGGATGACAAGTCTAGTATGTTCTATTCGCGTGCACAAAACTTAGTATTTTGTCGTTCTTAATTTATGGATGACACTTGAAGGGAAAATTTTAATTTGAAGAAATAACTAATGACGTGCTCGCAAAGGAACATTACTTCTATGACAGATAGATAGATAATAAAGTTTATTTTTTTCCTGCAAACAGACACGCACTACAATATGATCTAATCTAACAGTGGAAGACGTCGTAAAAAATGACGTGACCCTCGCATGCGGGCGTGCGTGAGTGTTGCAAAAAGGCCACGGCTCCACAATCCGGGACAAATTTCGAACCTGGTGACCGATGAACTGTAAGCAGTTGGCGCTCGATCACGCACTGCATTGCCACTGCGGTGGTGATCTCCAAACCGCTGTTCAGCTACGAAGCTGACAATAATTCGTACATGCAAGTAAGCAATAATTCAAGAAGCTTGTATAGTGTTTCCAAATATAATACTTGATTCACGATTGCAAAAATATACCTATAATTCATATCGATTTACGTGTTTATAATTATTAAATTTAAATAGAGAAAGTTTACAAATATTCTTAATTATATTAATATGTACTGTAAGGAATTAATCTAAAAGGTGATTTGAATATTGCCTTTTTAATAACAATTTTTTTAACTTCTCCCAAGGCACAGTTAGGAAGCACTTTTGAAATCAGTGGAACATATGTAACAATTTCTCTTAGCGATTTTAATACTGTATTTTAATATATATATATATATATACATATCCTATGAAAATATCCTTGAAAATGGAAAAGGGAATTTCAATACCTTTCGTCTGCAATAGAACAGTTGTCGCAGAAGTGATACAGTAGACCTCCGGTTGCATAGAGGATGTTCCGATGGCTACATGTTAATCTCTAAGGATGATACATGGAACTCAAATACCATCAAACTGCACTCACAGGTAAGCTTGTTTGACAACCAGCCATCCAACTTGTTCGGCAACCAGCCATCCAACTTGTTCGGCAACCAGCCATCTGACTTGTTTGATAACCAGCTGTCTAACTTATTTCATAACCGGTTACCCACCCTGAGGTAGTACTTTTATGACAACTGTTCTGTCGTAGACAAAAGATATTAAAATTCCCTTTACAAGGAATTTATATAAAAACGCTATGCCTACAAACAAGCCTACCTGTAAGTGCAGTTTGATGATAATCATATAAGGGGGAGATCCGAAATGGTACCTATGTCAATGATTGGCCTTTACATGTATAACTTTTCGAATATTTAGTTTACTAAATATTCCATATTCGGTGTCAACAAAAAAGTGAATATCGGTATCAAAGATAAGGACAGACGGATTCACTGAGCGAGTCACTTATGTAGTGATCGAGGGAGAGAAAAGCATGATCGACTCGCTAAGCGCTGAGTAAAAACAACCCAATTCAAAAAGTTATTAAAACAAACAAATTGAAGCAGTCTAAAGTTGTCAAATTGAGTAAAGAATATTTAATCGCTTTTGGCATGACCCTCATACATCATGAATGTGGCCAGAGACAATCAGAAGGCACGGAGGTAATCGGTGAACTGTCATCGATTGCTAGAAAAATTATTTAAAATTAAAGTATAGCACAGCTAAACATTCAATGATCGGTAGGATGGCTAATGGCTGAACATCCAACAGCAGGGGCACCACGTTATTGGGCACGGCGTGAGAACGGAAAATTCACGTTAAGGTCATACCGCCACAAGAAGAGAACGCAGTGCCCTCGCACTCATATCACCAATCACCGATGGGTAAGCAAGAAAGACCATTCGGGGTAGAACATGCAAAATAATTAAATACCGGCAGTGCACGTGGACTGAAAACTAAAAGAAGCAAGCGCCGAACCACATAAAATTCGTTTATAATATATCGTCGTTATTAAATAGATGAGTTGTTTGACCATCAGTTTGTCGAAAATTGTTAGTACAATTATCTTGAAAAAAAAAGTACAGAGAAATCGGTTACTAATCCCGAATAATAACTAAAAAGGTAAATTATCGCTTTCTTTTTCAGTTTAATTCTATCGGGAAAACTTTGTCCAATCCTATCTGCCTTGTACACTAGACTAATTTAAATGTCCAAAAAACATATACCCACCTAAAAGGAACGAGGAAAAAACAAAACTGTATGTTCATCGGTGTAGCACCTTAAGTTTCCTTAGAGTTTTTGATGACTCGTTTTAAAATTACAATCGGAAAGGCTGCAACTCAGAATAAATGTTCACGATTGGTTAACAAAACAAAATTAACTACTATTTGAAACAGAGTCCGCTGTTAGCCGCCGGTCAACAATCATGTACTTAACGCTCGAATTAATCACTTGTTAAGTTTTACGTGCTGTAAGGCCACCAAAGGGAATATAATTTATATGTAAAAAACACGCAATTTTTCTATATTATTTCGATAGTAAAAATTATTCTATATCGATTATAGAATCTTTGTCTCCACCCCAAAAATTGGATTCGGATTTTTTTTTTCTATAGAACTTCTATGAGGCAAACGGCCATGTGTGCCAACAGAGAGTATACGATCACTGCTGCCCATGGACCTATGATATGTACGAATGTATATGGAAGATACATGAAAAAGTTTTTGACCACAGACAAAAAGACCTGGCACAACGGTGTATAATAATAATCTATGGAAAATATTGCCCGCGCCAAGGATAGCTGATTGATAAGAGCACTAGAGGTTTTGCATAAAGATAACGTGCATGTAGATAGTCTATGCTAGTACCTACGCACCAATACTGCATAGTGCATACTAATTAACCACTGGTTAATCACTAATTAACCATCCATAGGAATGTCAGACAGGGATATTTAGTGTGGCAATAGACGGATGTCGATACCCTTCATAGACAATAAATTAAACAATCAAAAATGCAGTATGAACTCAATGCATTAATATATTGCCAGCGGCCCAAATACCACATATACATCACCAGGTATTATATAAATACTTGCATTTTGGCTGAAATATCAGCTGATAAAATAATGACACAGAAATATTGTAATCACAAGTGTGAAACTACAATGACGTCTTCAGTACAATCACTAGCTTCTGCCCGCGGCCTTGCCCGCGCGGACGTATAATGAATTCCTTCATTTTTTAATTAACCAATCTTGTCGTCACTCCTGATTCCTATTCTGCTCCTTAACTTCGATTGCGTCGTTCTTAATTCTAAATCTCCATGTTAAATTTTGATCTAGTTCCCACTCTCAGATCCGATTTAGACTGGATTCAGGCTATATTATTCTGGGATAACTTCGATTGCGTCGTTCTTAATTCTGAATTTTAAATTTTGATCTAGTTCCCACTCTCAGATGCGATTTAGACTGGACACAGGCTATATTATTCTGGGATAGTTGGCGATGTGTATTTACGTGCATCAATAGGAATACATAGAATTTCAGGGATACGTAGAATGCTACGGACACGCGTTGCCGATATAAAATAAAACATTCTATGTGTTAATCCGGGACATGGTCTATCTGTACTCTAAGATTCATACAAATCCGTTCATCAGTATAGGCCTAATTAATTAACAAACATCCGATCAACACAGTCTGTGTTGATCCACATTTGTAACATTCAAAAATTTTAGTACGAGCCTACAACCTTGCAGCAAAAAACAGGTGAAAAACCGTAAGTTTTAAAGACAGTTGGTCAAACCTGACTTCAACATAATAATATACAATATAACTCAAATAAAAGATCATAATAGCTACTTTTTACCACATACCTCATCCAGATTTTTTACTGCATCGATGTGTATGCCACCTATTTCTACAATATTCGGCACATACGACCTCACGATCGACGTACTGTAATGGGAGTTTACTAAAAGCAGAGACGCGTTGCGCTCCAATTCCTCCACGTTCGGTATCCCACCCAATTTCTTGAAAACACTCTTGGCCAGCTCGTTCTGGAAGCCTAAAGAGTAATATCTTCTGCCTAGAACATCATACAGCGTGTATATCAAATTCTTCAATCGATCCAATGCTGTCATATCTGCGCTAAGAGTGGAAAACTCGTGCGGCACGTGAGAAATCTCCAAGGAACCGCCCATGTATTCGTTCATGTAATGGCCCATGCCGAAGGCAGAAATCAGTATTAGAGGCGCTCGATATTTGTACGAGAGCACGTAGAATATCTGCTGGAAGAAATCTTCCACCATCACCAGATCAAACTTCGAGTCGTCCTCTTCGATGAAAGTCCTCAGTTCTCCAGCGTTCAGTATGTGCTCTGTGTAGGCATTCATTCTGCTCCATGTGCGGCGTAGTGATCCGAGCAAACCCATGTCCTTCCCCATCAGTCTCATCGCCTCGGGGACTGCAAACGAAGAATGGAAGTCAAAATTAGCAAGTCGATTCGCTACCCATCGCTGCGTACCTCAAACTGGCCACGACTTTGGCGTGAACGGAAGTCGGTGGCCGAAGTTGTATGTCCTCATTCAAGCGGCCCAACATTTCTATCATATTCGACCATATTCGACCTTAATTAGGGAAGTGAAAGAAATTCTGTTTCATGGTATTTGATTGAAAATTTTAAAAATTTTAGAATCAGGGAAGTCCCTTTTGATCTAACTTAACAAATTAATTCGTATTTTAAAAACAACTTCCAGAAACGTTCTTACTTCCAATGTAGCACACGTTGTGGTTTCCACTGGAGACGCCAACCGAAAGTTGCTTTCTGTTTTATTCTTCACTAACTTCAGCGCGCGGCTTCGCGCTCGTGGAAACAAAACTAAAACGAATTTATCATCTTTTATATCGTGAAATCCCTATGCCAACCATTCAATCATATCGCTAATAATTATAATATTTAAAGAAGCTGGACAACTCAGCGTTCTAGAGCATCGACTTCGGAGTAGGATGTACCGGCTTCGTTCCTGATCACAGACGAATTGACGGATGACTGAGTCAAATTTAACCACTCGCGCCGTGCCTCGGAGAGCACTCGTTAAGCCACCAGTGCCGGTTGCCCACTCCCGCCTCTCCCCCTTCCATCGACCCGATCCCTCTTCCATTGCACGTGCTACTCCCTCCCAAAAGACCGGCAAAGAGCGATGCGAGTGTCCATTGACGGTGATGATCGTCTGCTCTCTGCCGGTCACCGCCGTTTGCCCTTTGACTGTGCTATAAAAAAAAAGTCTTTCGTTCTATATATACAATATGTTGTATACATATATACATTTATACCGATCTGTGTGGTATAGCAATTATTACCTTCACTGCTTTATAGTATTACTTATATTTAGTGGTGTAAGCTGACATTTCCTGGTACAGTTCTAAACATAATGTACTACACGGATTCATACTCTGTATATAACCTGTCAGGCAAAAACACATACATGCATCTTTATCTGACCATTCACCACCAGTCTGAAAGAACAGAGCGCAGTCAAATATTGGCTAACTTTACTTCCTAGTTCTGAAGCATCTGGATTAAATCGACTGACCTGACTCCGACACGGACTTTGCTCTCACCGGTATCCATACGAGGTTGGCTGGCGCGTTCTCCTCCTCGAAGGGGCTGATAGACACGACCTCGTGGCCCCGCCTGCACAACTCCAGAATTATCTTTCTCGCGCATGCGTAGTGGGACACCGTCGCGGTGGGCACGACGCTCAAAATCCTCGCCGCCTGCATTTCCAGTATCGTCACCGTAACGAAAACAAACACCGGTACTGCCTGAAAATGAGGACCGGTAACTGTTTAGGTTAAAATTAGCAGCACTGGGTGGATTGTATTATTAGTCTACTCGGACTACTACAAGAATTAAATTAAATTATTTATTTGACATATAGACCCATAAAGCAATACTTTCAAGTTTTTTAAAGGTATTATTTTTATTTTGTTGATCTACACCGTGTACGCAACTTCGTTCGTAAATTAGTAACATTTGAGAAACAACGACTGAACGCATTTGCTTTTTAGGGTTCAGTACATCCGAATGAAAAAACGGAATTCTTATGGGCCAGATCACTCTCCGTCTGTCTGACCGTCCATTACAGACGCCTTATTCCAAATCTACCAGACTTATTGAGCTGAAAAGCCGGTTCAAATAAATCATGAATATGGCTGTTACCTTTGAGGGTAGATTGCAAAAATACAGAAATAAAAGTTTATAAACTGCGCCGTGTCGTGTATCAAATGAAATAACTTGTTGTCGCTGTCCCGGCTGTATATTTTTTTATTCAATAATTTTAACGTTTATACGTTTATTTATATAAAACAGAAAAATAGAGACAAATCTCCCTCTTATCTCGGAAACCACTGGGCCTAAAATTTTAGAAAAAAAAATACATAAAATAGTTCTTTAATTTTGAGTTACAGGTAAACCTGTAAGAAGTCTGTCTTAAAACAACATGGCGAATCAATCGATGTGGCGCATACAAATTTACATTTGCATGTGTTTTTAATTGCAGCAAATATGACTCACTGTACGAAAGTTTCGAGGAGAGCTCAATTCGCGAATTTGAACCATTGTCTGTGTTACGCCAAAACTTTTAGAGTTTTAGACGACTCGGGAACCCTAAAAGCCTCTCAATAAAAAAAACCTATCACGGCTCACCAGCACCACTTAAACGATTTGTAATCAATCGCGAAGACCGACTCATTTTGTATAACACCTTATTTATATATTTGTACATACGATAGTTTTTTTGCGCCCCATTTTGGTTCAACCGATTAGTGGATTTGATGTGAGTGGAAAAACCGTGCTTAAGAGTGAGCGATTGTGTGTGTTTTATCACAAAGCTGGCAATATATAAGTAGTTAAATATCGCAGTGATTACGAGAATGATTTCCGTAAAGGCGATGGAACCTCTTTCCATAAATTATACAGAAGATATTTAACATGTTATTTTCCGCGTTTGAAGAAAGAGCTGTTTAATTATTTAAAAAAACTAGTGAACTCATTGTTCAGAAAATAATATATATATATATATCAACACGCATGATAGATTATCGACGCATGATAAAATATCATAGATGGCGCTCTGGATAGACGAAATCATTCGATTAATTTTTATAAGTGAGAATTAAATTCCTATACATCTCCATGCTATAAAGCATTATACGATATGTTACCGACGGCGCAACGGGAGGAGGCCCATACACAGATGATAATTAAAAGCGGGCCAAGCGAGACTTGAACTCGTGCATCGAAGGTTCCGCACTACCACACCGCATGTTGTGTCAAAAGCAGTCGGTTTTTTTCTTCTTCATTCGGTACGCGATCCCTCAAACTTGGCAGGTATATATTATTCATTATTTTACAAAGTTTGTCACTCGTACGCACTGTGGAGTGTCTTTGAAAGATGATGTATAGACTAGATTAGAGGAAGGGAAGCATCCACAAACTATGAGAAGCGATTTTGGAAATTTTTGAACTCCCCTGGCCCCTGGCCCTTGATGTGATTACGTGACATTTCGCTTGAGCCCCCCCTGCGCCTTAATCTCATATGTGATTTTTTATAATGCGTATTTTAGTATAAATACATTAATCCACGCTTGATTGCGTCGGATTTATTTAATAAAAAACAAATCTAATTTTTTATTAGTGAGTGACTACCGGAACCAAAATGTCCGTGTGATTTTTAGTAAAATCATCTGCTCCTCGCCGATTCGACCACTCTGAACCGGCGTCGCTTGCGCACAGAAACTCAGTAGCTCGATACATATTATAGTGTAGGATTTAATCATATTTTAGGCGAAAAACATTTTATTGAATGAAAAACAATTTGACCCAGTTTCTCGCATTTTTGCACTGTTTCTTGTGGTAAAAAAAAAAATACGTGATATTCGGCTATTTCAACATATACCGTACACAAACATTCGTACAGACAGACGGAAATTCTAAAAATTACTGTTCGTTTTCTATTGCACCCATAAAGACCTCCCGTATTATTCTTTCATAAATTATTAATTTAAATATTTAATTATTAACTTCTAAAATAAAATAAAGGAATTTCCTAATGAAATAGCTGGTGGAAAAATTAATTTTTAATGTATAAAATAAAATATTTTGTACTCTCTTACCTTCATTATGATTTTTGACGACGAATAACGAGCTCAATAATATCTATTTCGCCTACAACCGACTGACGTAGACCGCAATTTACGTGTTCAAAGACAACATTAAACATTTCCGGTTCCGCGCCGTCACTGCACTGTCGGTGTGGCGGCGCGCGCGCATCTCGACGCCTCTGGATGCGCCCGCCAAGGCCATCGGCGCGATTATGCGACCGACGTATGCAGTGCCCACACGTAGATAAATCCACCACATTCATCGGCGGTCCTGTCATATCACGCATCATCATCGTCACCCATCAACAGGGACAAAAAAAAGGTAATCGAGAGAAGTCAACAGCTCCGTCCTCAAGAGCGGGTCAGTGTTCAAAGTCTGTCGCCAAAAATGAGAACTTTCACGTTGACGGTTGAAATGAGACGCAATCAAAGGAAACATTCAATCTATTTTTCTGAATAAAATCCAACCTTCATATTTTCGCTCTTAGACCCTACCTCACCCTTTGCAGAGTCGTTACTGTACGTTTTATGCATTTACTAAGATAACATAGATATTTAACGACCGTACATCGCAATACCATTGGACTACTAGGTCGCTGCAGTCGGTAGTGCCCGCTGCGTGGTGAGCGTGCATTCGATTCCCGCGCAAGACAAACATTTATTTGATTAAAAATCATTGTTTGTCCTGAATGTGACTGTATTACGTGTATTTTATATATACATAAGTTTTCATGTATTGTATGAACTATCCGATATTCGCAATGTAATACCGGATGTAAGCCTCGTTGCTTAATTTGGTACCAGACGGTTCTGCATGTCCGAAGATATATCATAGATCTATCTAGTCTGTATATAGAGGACAGTGGATCGTTGGTTTTAGCCGAGACATTTCTTTGGGAAGGTGAATTGGCCAACGGCTGAACAATACCCACTGAGCTGGGATTTCGGCCTATCGTTTGTATCGGTGAAAAGTCGCCCATTGACCAGAGTTGTTTACTTGTTTATTTATTGCTTATGGAAAGGATTATTCGGGTTCTAAAAGTGAAAAATTAAACACCGAAGTTTTATGTTTTTGAACTATTTATAGAGAAAATTTTAGAGAAATTTCAAAATATATTTCTTCGCATCAATCATCGAAAATGGAGTTTTGAGAAAACGAGGACACTTCGACCCATCTAAAACAGGCTGGCTACATTCGAAAATTTTCCACTTGATTTGAAGTTTTTGAAAATTAAAGTTTAATCAATCGGTGGAGTATATTTAGAGTATTGACAAAAATATTTGACATCTTTTTCGTGAAAGTTGTAAACAAACTAATCGATTTCCGAAAACCAATGAAACTTATTCCACAGAAAACTAAGACAACTAATGCTGCAGAATACCAAAGAACCTCCGACATTCAAATGGAGGTTCAGCACACACGTAGGGCGCACTGAAAAATTCTGGAATGTATGAAAAAAAATACTATGAGTGATCAAAAATGAATTTATTATTTCGCAAAATATTCTCCGTTAGCATAAATGCAATTTTCATACAATTTTGAATACATTTATGCCACTCCTTCCTGGTTGACATTGTTTTCATACTCTTCGACGGCCTCTTCTGGTGATGAAAATCGTTGATCGCGTAATTGGTTATTAATTTTTGCTAACAAAAAAAAAGTCACAAGGTACCAGGTCGGGACTGTATGCAGGATTGCTCATAAGTTTTACGTTTCCCTCGTTCAAAAATTTATTAATCGGTATTCAGCCGTGTGCTAACTGGCATTCTCGTGGTGCAAGTCGATACGACGTTTACGGTTATTTTTACAGAGTTCGTCAATAACTTCCGTCGAACAAATGGTCGTGCACCAATTACTATTCACGATACCACAATACTTCAAAGCAACAGTAGCCATGTGTCCAGTTTTATTAAAAAAAAGACGCAATCATCCGCTTAGAGGCACTTCACTCGCGCGCCACTTTGGTTAGTTTCATCTCATCTCGATAGACCCATACGGTCAATTACTTTGTTTTGGGGTCGTAGCAATAAATCTATGTTTCCTCTCCTGTTACTATGTCCCACACCAAATTTGACGCGCCTACCTTGAATCTGGTAAGCATGGCATTGCACCGACTGACGCGGTCCGTTTTTTGAGCCTCAGTCAAATTGTGGGGTATACCGCAAGCACAGCTTTTTCATACCCAAGTGTTTCTGTAGGATTGATTGTATTGGTCTCTGATTGATTGCCTATGCCTAAGGATGTCCGAATCTCATGGTAGGTCACATGCCTATTTGTTTCGATCATATGACGCGCAGCATCGATATTTCTGTTCTTCACAGCAGTGGACGGGCGACCACCACGAAATTGTCACCGAAATTCGCACGACTGCGCTTGAATTTTGCAATTCAGTTATAAATGTCTTGCATGGTCCTTCATCGCTAAAAGAAGTTCGAGATCGAGCGATGCTCTGCTGATCTGTTAAATTACACTTAAAATCGTAGAAAATCATATTAAGAAAATTTTCACAGTTATAAATAATTGTCTTGCATGGTCCTTTATCGCTAAAAGAAGTTCGAGATCGAGCGATGCTCTGCTGATCTGTTAAATTACACTTAAAATCGTAGAAAATCATATTAAGAAAATTTTCACAGTTATAAATAATTGTCTTGCATGGTCCTTTATCGCTAAAAGAAGTTCGAGATCGAGCGATGCTCTGTTGATCTGTTAAATTACACTTAAAATCGTAGAAAGTCATATTAAGAAAATTTTCACAGTTATAAATAATTGTCTTGCATGGTCCTTTATCGCTAAAAAGTTCGAGATCGAGCGATGCTCTGTTGATCTGTTAAATTACACTTAAAATCGTAGAAAATCATATTAAGAAAATTTTCACAGTTATAAATAATTGTCTTGCATGGTCCTTTATCGCTAAAGAAGTTCGAGATCGAGCGATGCTCTGCTGATCTGTTAAATTACACTTAAAATCGTAGAAAATCATATTAAGAAATTTTCACAGTTATAAATAATTGTCTTGCATGGTCCTTTATCGCTAAAAGAAGTTCGAGATCGAGCGATGCTCTGTTGATCTGTTAAATTACACTTAAAATCGTAGAAAATCATATTAAGAAAATTTTCACAGTTATAAATAATTGTCTTGCATGGTCCTTTATCGCTAAAAGAAGTTCGAGATCGAGCGATGCTCTGTTGATCTGTTAAATTACACTTAAAATCGTAGAAAATCATATTAAGAAAATTTTCACAGTTATAAATAATTGTCTTGCATGGTCCTTTATCGCTAAAAGAAGTTCGAGATCGAGCGATGCTCTGCTGATCTGTTAAATTACACTTAAAATCGTAGAAAATCATATTAAGAAAATTTTCACAGTTATAAATAATTGTCTTGCATGGTCCTTTATCGCTAAAAGAAGTTCGAGATCGAGCGATGCTCTGTTGATCTGTTAAATTACACTTAAAATCGTAGAAAGTCATATTAAGAAAATTTTCACAACTTAAATCCATATTGATGAAGACAGGCAATTTTTGAACGACGCCACAATAGTAAAAACAATTCAAAGTTAGATGAGACAAACTGTATTCTACAGCCAAAGAGTTCCATTTTCAAATTAGTAATTATTTTTAATTATTATTTAAGTGGCCAGTTCCCAACACTTACAGTGCGCCCCACGTACATATTGAAAGGAAAGAAAGAAGTGAGGTCATTAAGAGATAGAAATAAGCAATTACCAATACAAAAATCACCTTAAAGAGTAAAAGATTGAGTTTTTAATGATAAATTGAGAAAATTATAAATTTATAATTTGAAATATTTTAACTCCGCTACGAGCGTTTGTTACGTGCGAGCTCAATATATATTGGAAAATGAGAGTCTAATGAAGCCATCGATGGTTTGGTGAATTACATTGGTTTTAAAATTAAATAGAATGCTACTATACGTTTTTGTTCTGGTCAGAAAAATGCTCAGAAAAAAATCGAAGCAGAATGGTTTCTTTAAAATTCATGTTTATAATGCAACAATAAATTTAGAACCTGCCATCGCAAGGCCTACGACACGCTTTAGACGACACAAAATCTGCTAGATTTCAAATCTATTAATTTTTGGAAGCGGTTTGGGACAGAAACATGTGACATTTGCAATTGAACTAATTTAAGTCAAGCTGTTGTAGTTCTAGATTTGCAAAATTAAATCTAAAATAGTACGGGCATACGTTCGAAAGGAAGATATTCGTTATATTGAAAATTACACGCATGCCCATACGGGCGACATCAGATTTTCTCCTCTGACAAACGAAAATTGCGAATATTAAAAAAACTTGTAAATAGTTTTCGTTCCAAACAATTTTCGTTTAATTCATTTTAAATTTGTAAACTCCATGAAACTATTAATGTTTTTTTCTTTTTCTTGTCTTTGTTTGCAGTTTGCTTGTTTTCTTATGCAAATATTTAGAACACATAGTCCCGAAGTTGTAACTTCTGAACCATCTGTTTTGTAATTCATCATTCTGTAATTAGTTTGAAAACTAAAAAAACTGTAAAATGTACACTTCACAAGAACTCACTTAAAAACCTTCAAATACTTATACGACTTCTGAAATAATGGAGTGTGAGAAATATATTTTTTTTATCTCACGATTCAATGTATGACAAACTACCCGTAAATTTTTTTCGTAATTTCATTATATAAATGTGTAGGAGCTTACGTAAGACACCTGCTTAGGCAATTATCAACACACTATATGATAAAAGAACATATGAACGAACAGACAGATGGACAGAACAGAACTATAAGGGTTCCTTTTTGTGCCTTTTGCTATGGAATGCTAAAAATGAACCTGTCTTTATTTCAGATATATTCGAAATCGGGAACTCGAATTCGAATATATCTGAAATAAAGACAGGTTCATTGTATCAAATGTATCAAACAGTCAACATAATGGGATATGTCTTTTGCTTTAAGCAAAATACAAGTTGAGTAACTATGATACATTTGAGAAGTAAGAAATATCACAGATTTTACGAAACATAATTCAGGTTTAAGCTTTTATTTATCATTAATTATTTGTGAATCGGTTCAATCTGAGAATGTAATAGGATAAATGTCTTATAATGGGAACACATATATTTGAACATGAAGCCCTGAGGCAAAAGCTAAGAAGTGTATTGGATTATTTACCAAGGATCAAAAGTGTCTTTGAAATGTTAACTTCTATTATACTAGAATGTCTCTTAAAACCAATCTGGAGCTATGGCCTTCAACTTTGGGGAATAACAGCTAAATCAAATATTGAAACCCTACAATAATTCCAATCCATAACCCTAAGACGGACAGTAGATGCACTATGGTATTTTAGTAATCAAAGAATCAGCAAAAACATGAAAACCGGAACGAAGTTATGAAAAAGGTTGAAACTGGCAAAAGAACATACTGGAATAGACTAAAAAACCATCTGAATCATGTACTGCGAAACTGATGTCCTATCCTACCGCATCTCGTAGACTAAAAAGAATACAGCAGGTTCTACTAAAACCATGGTTAAAATTGACTCTGAATAATCCTCTAATGAATCACTAAGTGCTCGCAAAACAATTGATTTAAACTATTGCCGAATGTCACAAGACTATTCTAGAATACACGTAAAAAATATTACTCGGAAAAGGGTATCACAATTTTGTATGCAATACAAATTAATACTTTGCGCACGCTATATTCTTCTTTGAGTAATAAGACCATGAACTTATTTTTGGGTACTTTGTCTTGAATCGCATCCATTTTTACAGATTCTTATCCATAAAAAATCACTTTTGATTAATATTATATTTTTTGGAGAGCTTCATTTGTCTTACAAATGTTTTTATGATGTTGCGCATAATACAAATTTTATAGTATATTGAAATATCCATGAGGTTTTTATTATCTGTCAGATTTGACACATTTTATTTCGTTGGTGATGACAGATTGTATTTGCATTAATCAACTATACAATCGAAAGTGCGTATTCTGCAACTAGCACAGAAATATTTCTATATAGCACATATGTGCTAAGCACGCTATCAAAATTAAGAGATATAAAATTCATACATATTACCATTTAAACAATGAAAAACGATACAATACATTTCCAACTCGTATCTTCAAGGCATACAGGAACATAACATTTAAAATATTTTCTCATATAATAATTGCACTTTAAAATACTGTTGCAATCAACCAAATTAATATTTAAGTTGACCATTTCAAACATAACTTTAAAAGCCTCTCCCGTAAGAGTGATTTACTAAACTTTCAATGTTGTACATTTAGGGCTAACGAGTTCAGTCTTTTACTAAAATCCAGACTGCGAGCATTGCTATGAGCTGAGCTTCAATGAAATCTTTTCATGTATGCATTCTGTATGAAAACCTTTATTTTAAGCCAATCCTTGTTGCTTAACAGAACGGGGTGTTGAACTTTTAAAGCGTCACATTCGTGCCGTTTCGGTACTTTTTTTAGTTCAATATGTTTCTGGAAATAATTCAAAACTATTTCCTTCTGTTCCGAAGTCCAAGGAGTTAATACTCTTTTCCTAATTGGATGATGGAAAACTGAATTCTCATTGTGTGATTTTTTCATAACCGATGACTTTTTTTCTATATCTCTTCTCGTTGTATATGCGGCTACTTTCGTAATATTCCGAGAATCTTCATAATTTACTATTTCTGCATATTCTATGACGTCATGGACACTCATTGTTTCTCCTTCTATTACTTCTTCTACGTGTAAATTTATTTCGTCTAACGACTTCCCTTTCAAATTATCAGCATTTTCGTTCTTCAAAAGTATTAAGACTTTTAAAATTTTTGCTGTTCGAAAGATGTCATCAGACGGTTTATAACTGTTTAGTTGTATTTCATATGTATCGTGCATAAATTTTGAAAACTGATCAAAATGATTTTCGGACATGCTCAAAAGTTGAGTCAATACGGCCGTGTGTTTCCTTAATTTCGGGGACACAATTGCATTCGGGTTACTCACCCCACACTCATCAGAATTTCTATACAATACTTTGTTACCATCAACGAGAGATTTAGCATTCGGTATAGCAAACAAGTATACATTCGAATCGTCAATATACATTGACCTGAGAGAAATCAACATTTCAATATCGTCCTGTAATTCCGGACTGAACAGTATTGGAAATCCTTTACTACGAACTACACATCTGTAATGTCGATACAATATCATTTCAGTGGCCATGAAAATATCGTCGAATTCATGGGTCTCACTTTTGAAGCTTTCACTGTCTTGATAATTCTGAAGGGTGAGCACCTCCAGGTCTCCTGATGGTATTCGATTTAATAGGAGAGCACGAGAAAATACAGTTTTCAGCAGGTCTATATAAGCTGTGACATTGGAACTTTTCTCTTGTGCCAATTGTGATGCTGCTATGTTGGCTTTTGAAGATAAATACTGGTTCAATAATTTTAAATCGGTGCCTAAGGTAACCAATGTGATTGCACTATCTTTTACGCTATTTGAACTGATGTTTTTGGTATCACAGCAGAAATTGAATCGCCAATTTTTCTTCACTAGATTAAGAAATTCTCTTAAATCTTCTGACTTTTTTTTAGAATTCTCCTCTGATATTGATTTGGCAACATGCGCGATTGCCAAATTGCAACAAAGCCTAAGCGACGCGCTGATATTCATAGGATAAGTTGGCGTTGTATAGTTGTTCCTAGTGGCATCATACTTGGAAATCAATTTTGTGGCCAGCACCACCACATCATAATTCTGAGGTTGAAGAGCATCCACCAAAGTTTTTATCTCCGGTTTCATATTTTGTATTTCGATCAAAAGTTTCGCAAGTTCTCTCATTTTTCTCGATGTCACATGCACAAAATTCCTCAATTTTACGTGATGAATTTTCAGGTAATGAACACCAAACCTACAAATCAGGGAGTCCTTCTTAGCCGTTAACGAGATTCTGTCCGCTCTCATTCTAGAAAACACGTGCTTCTGTAATAAAGGGTCCAATTTCGTTGTATCGCAAATAAAGTTTTGAGCGGTCACTTGAACATTAGATTCAGAAATATACGGGGTACACTTCTTTTTATGTTTCCACAACTGTTTCCTGGCATAGAAGCCTAGGCAGTTTATGCAAGGCAAATAGTCAGTCGACTCTGTGCATCCTTTACGCATAGGTCTTTGGCATTCGATCCTGTTAATTACATAATTCCCCTTTTTCCTCAAACTGGTGATGCGGTCTTTTCTTTCTTTGCTGTTCACAGGATAACACAATATTTTTCGCACTTCAGGCGTCGTGCGATGGTGTCTAAAGAGATGTCTAGCGTAATTAGAAACTTTCTTTTCACAGAAAAAGCAAAAGTCTTTGGAACGTCTTCTTTTTGCGGTCTTACCGGTTTTATGGGAACTAGTAAAATTGATTTGCAATGACTTTAATGGATCTTCGTCATTATTAATAGATGTACTCAATTGAGAATCTTCGTCTGACTCCGCTGTCAAATCTTGAATCTCAGACCTTGTAGATTTTTCAGGCAATGGATTTTGTTTGTTTCGTACTTCATTATTTAGATTTAGTAATTGATCTTGTTTAGTAGTCTCTTTGGTGGAGATTGTGCCATCAAAGTCAGTAGATTTCCTGATTGGCTGTTCATCCTCAGAACAGTCTTGTGAAAAATATTGAGAGATTGGTATATCTTGAGATGATGAATCATCTGATAAAGCTTCAGGAGGATCCTGCAAAATGAAATTACATATTTATATAAAACAAAATAATAAGGCGATAAAGAATAAACAATACCAGTCTACATTTGCATATGTAACAGTCGGATCGAATTCATATCAATGCCAAGTATAATCACTAAGGAAAAGGGCCATGAACCGAATACCAGACTCATCATAAAACCTTTTTTAACCTTTTATCATCTGGGACACCACAGACATCAAAAAATCTCATAAAGTTTCTTATGATTTAAAATTTAGCAATACAAATTATACACAATACCAACAAACAAATTCACAAAACAGATTTCTATTTAAAAATAAGTTATATATAATAAATAAATATGTAATTAAAATTTTTTTTTCTTTATCCTGACATGAGTTAAGACCTACTGAGCATTATGGAACTTTGACAGTTAGACACGTAATTGCTTGTAGGTTTTAGTTTATTTATTTTTTGAAATCCTTACACCGTTCACCATTTTTTTATTTATTTTTATAATGAATATGGGATAACATTATATATAAATATACATAAAAGTTATACATACTTCAACACACCATTAGCATGTAATATTTAACTCAAATGAAACTAAAATGATGATCGTAAAGAAATTACATGGATCATAAAGTTAATATTAAATACATTTGCTTACAATATTTTTCTTTAGATATTAAACAAAATAACAAACCAGTGTAACATCATCTGGCAATTCGGGTGGGCTGTCATCATCAAACTCCTCCTCTATCTTGAGAATGTGGTCATCCTTCGAAGCGGACCCTGGATTCACTCCTGATGGATATATATTTATAGAAACTATTTTCACAATTTCTAAGTTGTAGCATACATCCAGATTTGCTTCCTAAAAAACCAAAATGACAATGCTGGACCATGTCAAAAATAACTTCTTATAAAAAACATAAAGAAATAATAGACAACCATAGCAACACCTCAGGGGCGAAATCGAAAAGTCAGCAAGGAAGCTGTAGGTCATCCGCCTATTACCCACTATACCTAATGAATTAAGTACAATGAATTAAGTACATCTGATAATTTTCCTTATCCAACAAAATTATTTATGAAATTCCAAAATGAACACCTCGAAACATTTTAAAAATGTGGAAATTGATAACTTAAATTTTAATAGTAGCGATATAAAAAAAAAATCTGATTTACTTTCAGAGATAGATTAAAACACATGAACTAAAAAAAATAAACATAAACTTTTATTTTAGAACAACTATACATATGCATTCAAATGCAGATTTTCAATAAAAAACTGCACATGGACCGTATACAGAAAACAAAAAGGAAAGCTATGCACTGTGTTTATCGCTGGTTAGTGTCATAAAATTTCTCGACAAAAGGATGGGTAATAAATCATTGAAATATTACCATAACACAAATAACAATTACGACTAATTAAAACTATTATAATTAATTGAAAAAAAAAATAGCATTAGATCTATACCATATTTTGTTATATGGATTGATTAATTTTTGACACGATTACACCGTTCATTATTACAGAAATCACAAAAACCTAGTATAAGTTCATCTGTCATCACTAATAAAAATTGTTCTTACAGCGCCCTTCTTAATACTCTCCGTGTTTTCATTATCACCTATTAATCAGCAATTCTTATTTTTCACCTGATGTTATGTTTATATGACTATCCACTAGTTGCCCTATTGAATTCGAGAAAATATTTGATTATAACAAAAGAAAAGAGAATATTTTATGACAATTTTTTTTTTCTAGTTATGTTCATCTTTTCGGATCAGCTAGATTCTGTAACACCGATAACCCTTATAAAGTTGCTAAAATGGACAACAGTACATGCAATAGAAATTATCACAATACTTAGCATTCAAATAAATAAGCTAAAGTACAAAAATAAATAAAGTTGCTTTGCTTTTACTTAACTTTGATTTCTTATAAACAGTGAAATTTATAATTTTTTTGACATACATTATAATATTATCTTCACTGAAGTCTACTTATTGGATGAAACCTTTTAATTTGATAAATAAAAAAAGAAGCAAGAAAAGAAATGGGCTAGATGTTTTGATTTATTAATTTTTTAAAAAGAAATTAATTGCCCAAGGACATTGTATGGAAAAATTAAAAATCAAAATTCATAAACTGAAAAATTGCTTGCACCCTAATTTAAGGTAATAATTTTAAAGCAACAAATTCAATATCATTAAAAAATACAAATTCGAAATGAATACAAATAAATGTAAATTGTAAAATTATATATATTACAGTTTACTTTAATCTTAATCTAAGATGATTATTACAAACAAACACACTAATACTTATTGAACATAATAATCAATATCGAATACCAAAAATGGCAGAAACGAGCAATTAATTGTGAATTCAGTTAAACAACTATTTCAGTTCAGTTCTACTATTAAAACTATTCAGTTTGACAATTACTTTTATATAATTGTAAATTATTGCTCACCTTCTGATTATCAAAAGACTCCAATAAACGATTTGCATCAGAACACTGCTGCAGAAACAGGACAACTTTGTGAAACAAATGTCCACAATATGAGCAAAAACACAGAGGTTCCTCGGGATCGGGCTAAACAAAAGATATTAATTAATGAATTACACTATAAAAAAAGCGTCATATTAAAAATATCAATAAACATTACTTTTGCCACAAAATTTCTGTATGCTTTTGCAACTTCCTCCGATGCTACATACAGGTTTGTATCACTGAAACAAGCTCTACAAAAACCACCTGCACTTTTGTTAGATTTCATTTTAATTATTAAGTACACTAATGGATATTTACTAATTTAATTACAGTCGCACAAACGACATTGACCACTATTTGTCTGGAACTCGGCCAAGGCCACAGAATTTCAAAACAATCTTTTTTTTTTATAGATTCTTTGGATACAAATCATTATAATATAAACTTAACCTCTTTTTTTTGGATACGAGTACTTCCAACGCGGCTTAATTACATAAAATTCCCCGTTAAGTTTAATAATAAAAATGGATTTAAAATATAATGCGGTATTAAATTAATTATATACGTCAAATGTTTGTCTCAGACAGTGTTTACCTGTTATGGTCGAAATGGAATTGTTAACATTTTATATGGTGTTAATCTAATAAATATCTTATTAAATCTAATGATGCCAAGTTATAAATTACTTTTCAGTAAAAATTACTAGCACCTCTTTTACAAGAAATTATAAGAAATAAATCGAATTAATATTGTAAATGCGAAAGTAAGTGGATCCGTATGTTGCGCTTTTACGTCTAACTACTCAACCGATCACTATGAAATTTTAGATACACTTTGTCAGAGGTACACAATCAGAAATAAAATCCAATGCAACCCACGAAACTTTGCTGCTCTGGATTGCCTGCGAATGACGTAATACACAGGTTTAGCGCTCCCCAACCCTTCTTTTTTCTCCCCCGCTTGCCTTTTTTACGCCCTTGTAACGTTTTCGTGACTAATTTCACAGCAGCAGCAGAGTTTCGTGCGTTGTACAGTACCTTCATACAGATTTTTAACTTCCCGTTAAAAAAATTGAAAATTTTCGGTAAGTTATTGGTTTCACCCCATTTTGCAAAAATCGAGTTCTCATCAGATCTCGACGTTCTGAGGGTCTATGAAGCTTCCCTGATCACCCTTGAGATGATGTCCGTATGCCTGTGTGGATGTGTGTGTGTGTGTGTGTGTGTGTTTGTGTGTATGTGTGTTTGTGTGTATGTGTGGATGTATGTAAACCTCTTATAACTTTTAAACGGCTTGACCGAATCGAGCCCACTAAACGGCGTTCCAAATAGTTTTGCCAAACTTACGATTTCCTGAAAGTTTAGTTTGATTTGGACCGGTAGATTTAGAAAAATTTTCAAAAAACTAAAAAAAAAAGTGTTTTTAAAGTGATTTTTTGAAAATAATTTTAAAATGGCTTGACCGATCAATTCCAAAATCTAATCAGCTCTTAACTTATTAAAAACACGTCGATTGCCGTAAACCGGGTCAAAATCGGTTGATTCGTTTGCGAGAAATCGTTGTCGAAAGAAATCGAAACAAACCGTTTTTTACTCAAAAAAATCGCGTTTATCCCGTGCGTTTTGAACTCGAAAATAGCGGGAAGTTTCAGGGTAAACCTATTTTTTTGGAATAAGAAATACGATACCCGTGTTGGGTAGGTTTATTTTTTTAAGTCGGTTTATATCTCTGCTTATGACCCTCGATTTTAACCCGGTTTGCGACAATCGACGTGGTTTTACAGGGTCAAGAGCTGGTTAGAATTTGAAATCGATCGGTCAAGCTGTTTTGTAGTTATTCCAAAAAAACTGTTTGTTTCGATTTCTTTCGACAACGATTTCTCGCAAACGAATCAACCGATTTTGACCTGGTTTACGGCAATCGACGTGTTTTTAATAAGTTAAGAGCTGATTAGATTTTGGAATTGATCGGTCAAGCCATTTTAAAATTATTTTCAAAAAATCACTTTAAAAAAACTTTCTTTTTTAGTTTTTTGAAAATTTTCTAAATCTACCGGTCCAAATCAAACTAAACTTTCAAAATGTTTGGCTAACGCCGTTAGTGGTCGATCGGCCGTTTAAATTATACATACATCCACACACTACCTACACACACACACACACACACACACACACACACACACACATCCACACAGACATCATCTCAGGGATGATCAGGGAAGCCCTCGAGAAGAACGTCGAGATCTGATGATTCGATTTTGGGGTGAAACCAATAACTTCCCGGATATAAGTAATAAAAAACTTTTACATTACTCTGTACTCTATACACTTTACAAATTATCAAGTTGTTTAATGTGTATTTTCATACACTCTACCAAAAAACAATAATAAAGATTTAAAATAATATTAAACCACTCCACTGATGTCTTATTTTCGAACAGCACGTGGAAATTGTAAAAAAGAGGACGCCTTATTGTCTTTCAATAACAGAATTGTTACTCGTTCACTTTGCATTTAAAAATGAACCTTATGTTATGACATTTCGGTTGAATGTCAGATGATAATTAATGTTCATTCCCTTTTTCTTTGTCACTGCAAAATGGTATCGTAAAATGTGAGATAAAAGAGAAAATATACACTTTGAGCCATTTTTCGCCGTCAAAACAGTACGCGACAGTGAATTTTCTCTTTCCTAAACATCTACGACGACGGGAAACAAATTGAGCCAGGACCAGGGCCGAAATACAAAACGTGACCGGGGTCGAAACCAGCAAAAATACCAAGACAAAATTGAAAGCAAAAAGATCGTTCAAAAAGAAAGAACAATGAACGCACTCTATGTCCACGTGAGTGAAGCCGATTTGATTTTGAACCGGTTACTTCTCTGGGTTTAAATTAAAATTTAGCTATTTCCGTTTTATTGTGATTTAAATTCGTTCGCGGTGGCCATTCACCTACCATGTTTTTAATATCCACTTTTTTTTGATGCAATAATTATAAAATGTCCCATTCCAGAACATAAACTACTTCTGTGTAGAATTCGATTACAATTCAATGGTTAGAACATTGATTACAGGAGGAACACTCAAACACACTTCCATATTAGCAATATGGATATACAGATGTATAGACTCCTTATTGGGTTTGTAATTGTATAGGATTTGTAACCACAGTAAGTTTCAATAAATATCTGTCTATGTAAATCATTTTTGGGAAGACCTGAACACACTGTGAACACTTTGTTCTTAACACGAGCGGCGACATGGCGAACCAAACTAGTTATTAGGCACCCAGCCATTATTTGGTATGAGAATACAAGCAAAAAGGAAAAAAATATATGAATTCGGATCAACTTCCTTTCGTACTTAACATACAAACAAACTTGACGAAATACATATTATAACAATATTAAGCATGATTTTCTAAAATTTCTTCATTACAATTTGAGAACTATACCCTAATATATAACAGAAGTTATGCGAATCCACAAGAATTAAAACTTATGAAACCAAAGGGACTTGAAAAGGGTAGGTTTAATGACTAAAAAAAAAATACTAAGTCAAAATCAAAATCTACAATTATCAAAAACAAACATTGGTGTTCAATTTTGGATCCCCAGTCATCTTTTATGTGAAATATTGTCTATAAGGGAAAAAATATTGTCACTATAATAGGTTTTAATTTGTTTTATTTTAGTGAACTGCATAATTAATTACAATCATTTTAACTGTCTTTTATACTGTAGTTAACTTTTTTAATGATGACATTTTTTTCATTTTAACATCTGTATACATCATAAAAAAATGACAATTTTTCTCTACTATTTCCATATTATTACAACAGATTATCCACGACTTTCATTTTTTTGCACATGCGGTCATCTCTAATTTCAGACATTGCATACAATTAATAATTGCAAATGTGCTCGCACCTTTAACCAGGTTTAAATACATTTGGGCAACCCAAATCATAAAGCATTCAACATTCTGTATTCACAAATTGATTCTTTTCATTCGGTTTTTCATTTGAAATCGAAGTTTCACATGCAGTCACATCACATGACCATTTCAATATCGCTGTAACAAATGACAAACATTTCAACAGTATGTTTGTAACCCTGTATGGAGCCCAAACGTAGAAAAAACATAGTTAAAAAAAATGCTAGTTACTTAATGTTTTGGGCAGCCAATTTACAGTCTTAATTTTTAGTAACCTTTTTCAGCTCCACTATACTGGGCCGAAACAGATTTTTCATAAAATTATGAGCAATCAAAAAATGCTCACTCTGTAGCTGGTAAAACATTTCTTCCATCAATTTTCAAAAAAAAATCTATAAACATTTGAACTTATAATTAAACAATTTTAGAAACTAGGAAATTGTATACTTTGAGTCAAAACTTATCTATCAGCTAGCTCTACCTAATTAGTGTGTATGGCTGTACAATAGATTCAGTATATACCATTATATGTATCAGCTAAGCAGTAAGGTGACACCAAAAACAAAGATAACTGTGTACATGTGCATGTGTGTTTGTTTATGTGTAATGAGAAAGAGCACAAAACAGATATGCATTAGGGCATTAATGTGATTAAAAATGACGTCTTTCCCTACCTATTTGGTACAAAACTTTGAGAGTTCCAAGATATTACCTATACACAATAAAACATTTCAACAGGACCCAAACAATTCTGTCAGTTTTATTTCTGTAGTGAGTTACGTCCGGCCAAGACAAAGGTAACCACAATCAACCACACCCACTAAACACTGAGGTTTTGCAAAAATAAGGGATATTGATTAGACACTAAAACAACGAATGTATTATGTAAGTATAGTTGCATTTGTTTGAGTGCATGGTTCTCGTCCCATCAAGGTCATCTGTAGTCAATTTTTCGGTCTCCGGAGTGGGAAAGGGGTTCGCTAATTGGCCATCAGTCGACGTGAGTGACACCACATACGTATACCAGTTCACAGATTAGCCAATAAGAAATTTAATAAATACTATTGAGAGACAGTTTTGCATTAATACATTTTCAAATGTTAAAATCGAAATTCCGACACACAACAATAATTTTAATGAAGACGAACTAGGAATAAAATGACTTATACTGTATTATAAATCAAAACAAACAATATTTACAAATATTTTTCAATTATTGATTTGAACAATCATAATAATAAATGCTTAGGAATTCAAAGTTGATTTTTTCTAGCAAGTGTATGTCCGCAACTTGCCCTTACCAGTCCATCGCATGACAAAAACTCTGCCTCTAATAATCAATGGTCTCATCTATCTATCTCGTTCTAACATATGCCTGTTATGTTCATATCTTGCTTTTATATTTCATATATAACGGTATATACTGAACCTGAATTATTCAATGTCCTTACCGGCGTGAAATTAGCGCTACACTGTCGCAACAATAAAAATATATTGTTCATATAGAAGTCTTGTTTGGCTGCACATGACAAAGTCTGTTCAATTCTTAGAATGCGACTAACTTCACGTCGACGAAGTTAATCGACGCCTACTGTGCTCATGTGCATACTGCCATTACGAATGGAAAATCGCATACATGATATTATACCATATAGTATATACATGACTTCACACAAAAATTGGATAGTGTCACATAGACCCTACTGAAACCGCCTAAGCCAAGTGTTCTAGTGTTGAAGCTTCATATCTTCTACAATTACAAAGGGAATCACATGCAAATTGTTACAGAGATGCTTCAGAATTCTAATTAAAATTATATAAGATACAACATCATAAACATATTACAACATACAAAATTCAGACTTATCAGATTCGTTCATCGACTGCACCATTTGAAGGATGTGCCGTTCATTTCATTAATGATATATTGGTCTTTTTATTTTGTGAAAAAGGTAAAATGTCCATTTTAGCTATGTTATTTTTAGCATTCTGTAATGAACTTTCTTTGACAATGAAATGCAAAAAAACAGTGTATAAGACCAAAACATCATTATTATGTTAATATTTTGATTGTTTAAATGGTAGAAATAATAAATAATTTCCATACCTACACACATTATAATATGCGATATGAAAGACTAAAGACATTAAAAAAGTTTTAACAAAAAAACTATGTAGAAAGGCATTTACAAAAACTCTACACATGGTCAAATCTGCAGCATAATAATTCTGAAAAGCCAACACTAGATATGTCTTAACACATATGTTTGTGTTTGTGAATGTAGGACATCCAATTAACTTAGTTATTTTGTACAGATCTTCCATTCGTAATGACAAATATGTAATTTCATCAACTCTTCACATATGACTGGACATAAACAACTATAAAATACTTAAACAAAAAGATGTTTCAATTAAATAATGTTTCAAAATTATTGCAATATTATCTTCCATCGACATGCTTTGCCATATTGGCTCTCTCTACATCACACAAAACCAAACAGTGGGACTTGCATTTTTCACTTTGAGAACATTCTCGTTACATAGATTTACCATCTAACAACATAATCACTTAATATTTTAAACTTAATGGCATGTTTAACACATTTTTTAGTTTTACATAAGCAACATGAGAAAGGATGAATTCTTGATTTCCCAATGAAATCATATTCCATTAGCACGTCGATGGGTGCTTCACACGTATCGCTTCTCTCGGGAACGACACTTTTGACTTATTGGAATCAACTGTAATGTATACTATTTATTACATTTTGCATTGCAGCTCTAATAGTACAGTCTTTTTGTTAACAATTTTATCACTTACTGAAGGCACTTACTAGTTAGAATATTTGCACAAACAATTAATATTCGAAGATAGTTTAACTTCGGTCAATGCGACATTTTGTTCATTCCCGTTGGTATCAATATGACTCTGCTAATTTGAAGCTCTTTTACTAGAGACATTTTGTTTGGCAGACGGCGCTCGTTCGTTGCGTTTCGTCTTTAAAGCATTGATGTTGTCCATTAAAGTTTTAGCTTTCTGCACATTGCATCTAAAATACCCCAACTTTTTCAACTTCGAACAATGCTTTTTGCTCCGCTTATGCTGTTCCCAAATATGTATCTGTACTTTGACATTACACACAAAGCACGTCCTTTCATCTGGATTGCTAGTTATTGTTTCATTAACGGACACAAAGGAATTTTGGGGAGAAACTGTCGACGCGTTTTCAAATTGAGTCTTGTGTGTGGAACGGAGTGGAGTGGAGGAAGGGGAACCCGCTGCAGTATTGGATTTTAATATTTTTTTTAATAATTTTCGGATATCGAGATCTTTTAATTTGTCCGATGCAGGGACGGCCTTTTTGTTTATTGGAGTCGATGACGAATGACACTCACTTTCGGTGTTGGCCTGCGCTTGCGCACGAGCGTTGTGACATAAAGACTTCTCGTGATCGGCTCTCTTATCTATCGAAGGCACTTCAACGCCACACACCGGTTCGCTTGGTACAGTGTTTTGTGTTACCCGATCACCTTGAGTATTGGTTTTAGATTGAGTATTGATGTTATCTTTAAGTGACAATGATCGACTTTTCAAAGTTAACACCATAATATCTGCATTAGATTCAATCTCACCACTGTTGAAATTTTTGTCACCGAAAACGCCATCATTAGTTAGTAAAGAATGACCGAATCTTGACTCGTTATTCTCTGCCAGCTGTGTATGATCAAAATCTTCTAATTCTTCAGTACAACCTTCTCGTACTAATTCCTTTTCTGTAACCATTGTAGCAGATGTCCGATTAAAAAAATGTGTTTCTGGATTCAATTGCTCTTCCAACTCCTTAACACTGATCATCGAGTGGCAAGCCGATAGCTGTGAAAAAAATCTATGCTCAATGTAAATTTTTAAATATTTAACATGGTCTACACATCACATGACTGTGTTGCATATTCTCATAAACTCTGTTAATTTTAATCTTTTTTGAACCTCCTATGACTTCACATGGCCTAACTTAATTTTTTTTTTCTATTTCCTCTGGTTATTATAAAAATTATTAAATCAAAATAAATTCAACAATTTTAATGACTAGATGAAAAGAAAGTTCCTTTATATATGTATTATTTTTATATTTATTTTCATATATATTTTCACATATACCAAACACTCTTTCAATTTAATTAAATAGAAATAAATGAACTAAAACCTACACCTAGCTCAACTGACTGTCTCTGCTTTCTCATAGCCTAATGTGGCTTTCTCCCGGCCTCCCCCACTCACATTTTAATCACGCTCAAGAATTTATACACGAGTGCCAAACCCCAAAAACATAGATGGACTTCACTTCTATGCGGTGCTGTTCACTTCACAAAACTTGTTGTTGTCGTGTTTTAGCAACACGATTATTAAAAATGTTAGAAAACGAGAAACTAGGGATGAAATTTTTGTATCAATTTAATATCATTAGACATCCTATTCCCTTCCAAAAGGCCAGCAACGCACCGGTAGCTCCTCTGGGAGTAAGCCCATTTACAAAGTTTCATTTAATGAACTTAAAAAGTTTCACATTAGACTCACCGTTTAATATGAATAATTTTAATAAATATTAGAAAATTTACAGTGCTCTGGTAACTTTTTTTTATCATAATTGCATTTTGTTTATTAACAATTTTTCATGATCGCATTTCATTTTAGAAAACTCAAGAGCTACAAGTTTAAGACCGACTGTTATGAGAGGTAAGCTTTTGTTTTATCAACTTCCTCTCACAGTCTATATTTGGATTGAGACACCTGATCCTAAGCTCTCTATGTTGGCCCATAGAGTTGACTGAGGTTGAGGTTGCTAATGAACATTACCTCCGATGTAGTAACAACATCCAGACCAAGACTTAAGTGCTCTACTGAGCTTATCGAAAACTCATATGTCAATTCATCTGTCGTAATTGGGATTGAAACTATGTACCTTCTGGACCAAAAGCAACTGTCATGATTATTCTATCACAATTGCTCATTGCAAGTGAAATGTTTATAAAAAAAAAATCTAAATTACATGGATTTTCACTAAAGATCATTCACCAGTGTCATTATGACAATAGCACCAATATGATAAAGAGCTAGTAACAGGAAAAAATCCAATTTAAGATAGTATGCCCTATATTTACTAATATAATATCAATCGCAGATCTTTAAAAAATATGTTGGTATTCAAAATGATAAAACTTGAAAATAAAGCTTTTCATTCGTAATTGTCTTTTGCAAGCTAAACCATAAAGAACATACCCTTGCACCGTTCTCTGGTCTGGAGACAACAGGTACAGATTCCTCCACATGTGTTCTTGGTAACTGATTATTCCTCGGTGAGTGAAATACTCTCGCAGCTTGTTCTATAACACCGACTATGTTCATGTTGTCTTTGTGCAAATCGCTGTCACTGTGCGATCTAAACTCCACATCTCCTAATATGCAATTACATAGGGAGCAATACTGAACACCTTCTGCAACATTATCTTTATTTGCATGAACATATATTTGGTTTAAAGCATTTTTTGTGTGTTCTAATGCAGTTTGTACCAATTCCATTATTTTTTTGTGATATATCCCTTGCACGTGTTCAATATAAAATTGCAAAGGTACAGACATTTTACATAAATGACATAATTCCGTTTCAATACTGCTCGCATCAGTTGCATGAGGATTTCTATTGTTTATGTTATTTTGTTCACTTGTTCCAGTCCCAGTAGCATTTTCAGATACAGAAGTAATCAACATGTCACTGGTTTCAATAGAATTTTTCATTTCTTGGAAAAATCCAGTAGTTGTAGCTGAAAACTGTTCATTGTTATCATCAGCTGCAGCATTAGAAAAAGAACTGTTATCTGCTTCTATACTTTTTACAATCACTTTATTATCACCAACCGGTTCAGAAGTTGTAGGTAATAAGTCATTTACTTTTTTTATAGACATGGCATCTTTTCGATCAGGATTAACATAATCTTCATTCCAGGAGCCATCTTCTAGATCAAGGTCATCGCTCACCACCCTTTTACTGCTATTGCAATCTATACCGATAAGTTTTGAATAAACTTCTACTTGGACTGGCTTAAGGACATTTGGCATGTGGGTTAAGTCATACTGGTTAAAGTATTGTGAGCAATTTATTACACGTATTCCATAGCCTGCTTCGATTGCAGCTTGTATCCTGGCAAATTTAAAATTGATTTCATGCATTTTAGATTCAATATGTTCTTGACTTTGAACAGGATTTCCAATAAAATTGCATATCATACAATAAAATCGGATCCTTGTTATCTGAAATGATAATATTTGATTTACGTTAAACATAGATAACATTTGCAAATTTGGATGACATATACCATTGAAAGACCTTATCTTTCAATGATGTATGTCATATGAAATTTTATTAATTTTATATTGAAAGTTAAGAGCTATTTACGAAAGTTAAGAAAGTTGAAAGAAAGGCGTTTCTTGCATGGAAATAACAGAAAACCTGAGACTATATAAGACCGATCAGTTTATATTGATGTCCCATACTTACATTGAAGCTGCAATAGTTTTTGATTAACAAACATAAATATTAAACATCATTCTTAAAATTTATTATGATTGTAGATTATTTGTTTCTCTGTTTAAATTCTTATATTTAACAAACTGTTTGCTGATTAACTTAACACTGATCTATAGAACAAAGGTGACGGATTCAATTACCCCAAATCCCGATATTGTGGTTTCGTAGAGCCAAATATTGACATAGATGACTCTAATCCTTGAAAAAACTTAGTTTCTATGAACCTTCATATAGTATTATTACCCTTCTAAGAAATTGTACAATTTATACAATATGCAGCGACCTTGGTGGCTAAAAATTTTTTAACATATAATTAAAAAATTGTTAACACATAAAAGTATCTGTCTAAGATTTCAAAATAATTGTAGTTTTTTATGACCATGGGGATTATTTATCTGGAGTAATGTACAGAATGGCTGAACTGATCTCGATAAGACTTTCATTGTGAGGTAGAAAAACTAGTAGGTTTTTCTTTATAAAAGTACCTTATTATTTTTTACACAGACATATTTACGATTGCTGTAAGAATATAGAATGGTCCTTAAATATGGGATAATTTGTTCGGTAATGAATCGAAAATGAAACTAGAATCAGGATTCAGAATGAGACCAGATTTGAAATTGCGAACAGAAACGGGTTTAGAAGCGAGATCAAAATAGAGTGCAGGACCGGGATCTAAAAAAAAAGAGGAGGCTTAAGATTGGGATTGTGGTGGACACAGCATTATCAATTGATACAAGTTATTTAGGAATTCTTTATATACCGAGGGAGGCAGAGTCATGAGCGAAAGCTGATTATCATTAAGTTCATACTATAAAATGTCAGTTATAATTTTTTTTCAATGGAAAATTGTTCCACCAAGTATCTATATAACACATTAATTTTTTAAATAACATTTAATACTATAATAAAAAATATTTCTCGTATTACAGCCAGTTGTAAAACATGGCAATCGCTGTGGGTTTTTCATTTTCAATTTTTTATTAAAATTATATTCAGCGGAGGTCGAGTCCCAAAAGTTAAGATTTTTTCATTCTCACATCTAAATGGTTTTTACTGACCTCTTCAATCTTAAGACAATTTTTAAATTGTCATTAATTAATTTGTAAATAAGAATTTCCATCCTAATTTATATCAATTGCTATATAAATCAAGTATTGAAGTCATAAAAATAAGATAAACTAATTATTTATCATTGGTATATATTTGATAATAAAAATAACTTACATTTCGTATGAAATTCGGTTGAAGACTTTTTCTTTTCATGTACTTTTTGTGCACATCTTCATTGCAATGTTCCTTGACGCTCTCTGCATTTGATATTATATATTTGTTACCACAAACATGACAGGTCAGTCTGTCCTCTATGATACCATTCCATGAATTGTAAGTCAACACAAGTTTACTATTACCGAATTCTAGAAGCACACATCCATCGGTAGGATTTTCTCTGTTCTTTACATTTATTACGGTTACTTGAACTGGATTCATGGACTCGGCCATCACTTTTTGGTGGGAAAACTTCACCTCACCGATCAAAGCCTTGGCATTATTCAGGTTGTTGAAATGGACTTCAGTCTGAATGTGTTCATTTAGTCTAAGTACCTTTATCACCGGACCGCACAACAGACACGTGACTTTGGTCCTGCTAAACTAAAATTGAACATAAGTCTTATTCTATTCATTAATACACACAAAACACAAATACATGCTTAAACAGTACTAACAGAAATGAAAATATATTTTTTTTTAAACCCCAATCCGACAATCCGTTTGTTTGAGGATACGAAGGGATACTGTGTTTTAGTATCATATATGGTAGCGAAAACAAGAACAGGAAACAAATATTACATGTCCATACAAGCAAAGCCATTAGGGAATGTGATTTAATCTAACTGCTACGCCAAATTCAAGGTCTTACTGGCCTATAGTCGTTGGTAATAATAGACAATTGAACTTCTATCATCCCCTGATTTTTTATACTAGCTCGGGCATACTCACAAACAATAAATAAACACATACATAATCCACACACACACACACACATATTCCTTTCTTTACGTACATCATTTAAAGTTATTATTTGCATATTTTTTTCTACAATGGCCAATTTAGCTTAAAACAATTTACCTTTCTAACGATACTGCCATCAGATAACTCGTAACAATCCGTTTTCATATTTTTAATATGCTTTGCTTCACTGCAATGACTTTCCTTGTCCGTTATAAAATTGACTTTGCAAGTGTTACAAAATGTATTTTCTACTATACCATTCCAAGCATTGAGTGTCACCAAAACCCTGTCATGTAAATAGTCTAAAACAATACTTTCAGAGCGATCCATCTTTGTGAATTTATGGTGTTTTCATCCCTTACATCTATGGAAGGGAAAAAAAACAGATTAATTCTTTCTTGTATTACATTAATGATTCAAGTCTCGATTTTCCAATCGTCCAGTACTAAACTGAATGCAGTTATTTGGAATCTGGTAATTGTACCTGCTTCTGAAGTTTCTAAGTGTTCAATACTAAAATCGGATTCAACCCTTCGGGATTCCTTTTTTCACTCTTTTAAACCTGATATTCAATATTTGAATCAGCACCTGCGAAAAAAAATCTAGTTTCAAATTCCTATCATCGTTAAGCACCTTAGGGATACCCAATCCTTTTTCGCCATATGAAAGCCGTTTTCTAAATGAGAATGAATACAGTGCATTGACACATTACAGAAGATGCAATAATTTTTTTACATAGGGTACAGTAATACTGCAGATGAAGAAAATTAATTATATTTGCAAAATAATACTACCATAATTAAATTTATAAAAAAATTGATATTTACAGAACAACTAAATAATACATTCATCCATCTTTATGTAGAATAAAATACAAATGATGTTTTTATTGTGGGCAAGAAAAATAATTAAAAATAAAATTTTCATTTTGTTTTGAACGTGTAATTTTATTTCAATGTAAATATTAAAGTAATCATCTAAAAAAACTGGCCAAGAGCATGTCGGACCATGCCCATTATGGTCCGACAGTTATTACAAAGAAATGGTTCCGAAGTCATTATTACAAAGGAATGCACTACAGATGAAAAAAGTACATTGTCACACTTTTTCCATATTTCCAGCACAGAATAAGTAGAAGCATTGTTGCCTATAAGTGGAATAGCAAATAGGTATATCAACTGTTACGATGATATTAGTGTAAATTAAAGTGCACTGTCAAAAGAGCGTATATTCATAACACTTGCGTCCTTTTGTTGAGAAGCAGAGTTTTTTGGCAATAACTCAAAAATAGTATGTCTGATCATCTTCAAAATAATTTTTGTTGGAAGTATTTGTTGAGCATTATCTATAAAAGATTTTTTCAATTTTTTCCAACATACGATTTAAAAATAAAGATGGGGGACACAATTTCTGCTACTTTTGGAGCGATTATTTCTGAAAATATTCACTTGATTAAAAAAATTGCTTAAAAACCTTAAAATATTTAAAAGAGAACTGTCGAAGCACATGCCACATGTTGGATATTTATTAAAAAAAATTTTTTTTTTCAGCTTCTGTTACATGTATGGAGTGCCCCCTCTAGCCCTTATTTTTGTTATTTATTCACCAAACTAAATAGTGGCTTACACAAAATATCTACACTATAAATTTCATCAATATACATCTTGTAGTTTTTGAGTAAAATGCCTGTGTCATATGGACAGACGAATGGAAGGGCATGATGAAACTATAAGGGTTCTATTTTTTGTTATTTTGACTCGGCCAAATAGATAACTCATCTAGAAGTCCTATTTCAAATGGAAGCCTCCTGTTTTGCAGAAAAGCTTGATTTCAATGCCACGGAATTCTTTTCACAAGCCCCAAGGCAATAAGCTTGATGGGGTTCTCGTCATAAAATTGATCCAGTCCAATGACTATAGAAATTTGACCAAAAACTGTCAAAGAAACATACCGTAATGTATGTAACAGCTTCGCATAGAAAAAACTATATATACAGGAATATAGTACCTATTACCACTGTGTTCTACGATCACACACTCTCTCACAATACTTTTGTTTCCGATTGAAGAGCTTGGACATTAAATCCTCCATACTGGCCCACTGTGAGTTGGGGGCTGCTAATGAACTTTATCGCTAAAAAATTACAACATTCAAGGTCGGCTGTTTAACATGGTAAGGAACAGGCAAATTGCTTAATGTAATTAGTGCTAAAAACAAACCAGTCAATTCATTCAAGGTAAAGATTAAACTTAGTACTTCTGATTTGAAAGCGATACCCTTATCTATTGCTCTCGTGGCACACATAAAAGATTGAAATTACAAAGAGTAATTGTTGGTGATAGCTCAATGTTTCATGGATGTAAAAATATTAAGTGAATACTGCGACACTGTGGTAGAGTTATACTGTGGTCAACTCGCTTGCAGTATAAAAATAAGCCAGTTTTAAAAGTGAAATACCACACTCTCAGAAGATATGGATATGAAGTAGTATCTTCTGCTGGTTCATTTTGTCCAGTGAGCGAGACATCTCCATCAAACTTCCTATTCCTACCTGAGAAGCCGGCAATGCACTGGTGACTCCTCTGGGGTCACGAGTATCTCCTCCGGGGCAACGGTGCCCATGTACTCTCTGATAACTCGCCTGCTCAATTGCCCCTCTGATATGCTACAAAAAAAAGAATAAGACTGCCACAAAATAACAAATAAGCTTCTTAATCTGAAATGAAAAATTTGTGACAAAATATGTCTATGGAAAGCATAGGTGTCGCAGTTTGTGGCTCCGACCGAACATGAAATATGAATTTTGTCATCATTTTACTAAAAACTTTTTGAAGAACCCTTAGCCCTAAGAGTGGAACAGGTTGTCATCACCATCACCCGTATCATCAGAGCAATCTTTAATATCATAGTTTTATTCCCTATAAATATTTGAAAATGGCATAAGATATTACCTAAGCAAATAATTTTATGAGATACGAAAACATTTATTACATTAGACATTACGTTCATAACGTATAATTGTGAAATAATGTTCGTTCATAAGAAAAAATATTATACCTTTTTCTAGACGATTGAAATTAACATAATTTAAGAACGAGGTAACCTAATATAATAAAACGTATAAACGTTAAAAAAAAACAATACGCAATTATTTCGTAAAAACAAAGGACAAACGAAAACTGAACAAATTCAAATAGTCAATGTTGCTATATCTAATTAAAAAAAAACAATTAGGACGGTAGAGAAAAGATAAATACATTTTATTCATTGTTTCCTTGTCCTAATACAGCTTTAAAATTCTTCATTCTTACATCTTTCATGTAATCCAAAGTATATCTAAATATTTTTTATTAAATTTATGTATACCTGTGCAGTAACACGTTGGTTTTAAATCGTAGTTTTTAGTAATAAAAATGTGTTATAATCAGATGAAAAATCTAAAACAAATTGAACAGCGCATTTGTATTGCAACTTTATAAATTAGGTAGATTTTATTATTCAATAGTTTGAAGCCAGTAGTGTTAATTATGTAAATTTTATATCTCAAACAGAATGCAAGTGGCAACTTAAAACTTAATTAATCTAAAAGTGATGTCGAGGAATTTTCTTAAAATCGACACCAGTTTGTAAGTTGGTTTTGAATAACAAAAACCATATTAAAAGTTGAATTTGCGAAGTGTTTTATTTTTGTGGTTGCGAACGTAATTTCAATTGAGAAAATTAAGTACAGTTTTATTTTAGTGCTATTTTGTACTATTGTATAATTCTTACTTACATCGATTTTTTTCATAGTTACAAACGAAAAAAAATACTTATAAATTATATGTAAGATATGTATTTTTTTTGCATGCACTTATGAATAATTATAATAGATTTTATATTTTTAGGTGTAATGAAATAAGACTAAAATGATGTACATTTAGTATTACGGGTTGTGGCTGTGAACATCGTGTTTGACTTGTAAATATTTTTCTACTGATGAACTTTCTTTCACTGCATCGCCAACAAGCCAAACTTTATACGAGACAGTTCCGAATTAAGTCGAGAGCTGGTGCTTCTTTTACTACAATTAATAGGGGAGATAGGGGAGCATAGGGCAGTCGGGAGGTTCGAGCACTACCTTATAACTTGAGACGTTTAGTAAATAATTGTTTTTGGATACTGCGGTAATTTTGCTAAAAACTGGTAACACTACTAAGAATAATGTCATTTGTGATTTTGTTTTTTTTTTTGTCAGTATGGCATGCGATTGAGATTTCGTGCATCCAAGTGTAAATAATTTGTTGTGATTTTAAAGGAAATAACAGAGGAATCTTTGAAAAGGCGTTAGTTTCTTTAATTATACTTAAATGTGTGTTAATTGAAGATAATAAAAAACCTATTAAATGAGGCATAACGTTTGAATAAAAAAAGTCGGATTAATTTGAAAAACGAGGGTATGGGGAGCATTGGGCACTAATGTTGAACGGAGGTTTGAGCATGCCCAATGTTCCCACCATTACTGCGTGATTCGGTATAACACTTTTGTTGTTTCATATTATTTGTTTTACTTTTAATTATGTGATTATTTTAATAATTCATTTTATAAAAAAAATGCTATTTCAATTTAAAAAGAAGCACTAGCGACGTGAAATTCTTAAGGAGATAATCTTACGTGTCATAGACGAAATCTCAAAAAGAGGAAAAATTAAAACTACTGCAAGTAAACATGACATACCCAGATCGAATCTTTAACGATATTTAAAACAAGATACTGTGAAAGATCTTTCTTTCAAATTCGTATCCAATTAAATATTCACCCTAAGAAAAAGAAAAAATATCAGAGTATCTCACAAAAACTTCAAAATTAAATTATGGGCTGTCAAAAATGCAAACGTGTCAAATACTTGTGCACTGAAGAAAAATATATCAGAAAATTGGATTAAAAATAAAATAGCGTCAAACTATTGCATGAGAGGGTTTATTAAAAGACAACCGGTGTTATCGATATGCACACCGGAAGCTACCAGTCTCTTGAAAGCCACAACTTTTAGAATGGAAAGAATGTTGGATTTTTTTTTCCAAAATCTTAAAACAATATATAAGCGTTATCACTTTGGGCCAGAATCTATTTATAATACCACAAAACAGGACTGTCCACTCTTTAACGAACTCAAAAAGTGGTCGCTCCTAAGAGAACCAAACAAGTTGGGCAAGCAACTTCTCCTGAAAGAGGTATGCTTGTCACTGTTTCTTGTGGAATAAAAACTCAATACCGCCCTACTTTATATTTCCACGGGTGAATTTTAAGCCATATGTGCTACACAATGCTCCTATTAGATCAGATGGAAGAACTCATCCTTCAGGATGGATGCCAGTGCCAAATTTTTTAAAACTGATGCACCATTTTGCAAAGCATAGTAAACCTACACTTTCCTTACCGGTTTTTCTGTTGCTAGATAATCACGAGTCATATTTCTGTGCTAGTTCTCGAATTCTGTAAAGCATCTGGTATTATTTTACTGTTTTTTCCTCCATACTGCAGCCATAAACTGCAACTTCTTGATTTGAATGTTTATGAATCGTTGAAAAAATTTTATAATACGACTTTACGGACTGGCTGACGTGCAATCCAGATAAAATGTTTACAATTTACGAAATCTCTAAATTAGCCGCTGTTGCTATTCCACGTGCATTTAAGCAACATAACATTGAAAGGGGATTCTTATAAATCCAAATTAAATGGTAGCTCTTGGGCATTAACAGCTTAAATCTCCAATTAGGAAAGTAGCTAAAGAAACTGTGGCAATAACACCCGATTCCGTCAGACCATATCCGAAGGCTAGTCCCAGAAAATTGGTAAGAATGAACACGAAGAAAGGAAAAACTAGAATATGAACAGACACACCCTAGAAGAGATTAATAGAAATGGGAGAAGAAGAAAGACAAAGAAAGAATGAGAATATAGAATACAAAAAAATAAAAGAGCCTTTAAAATTACAGGAAAGAAGATAATATCCAAACTTGATGAATCATTCTCATCGAAGCTGAAGAAACTAAAGGCAATTATCAGCGATGAGGAAATGGAGAATAATTATCAAAAGAAAAATCATTTGACGAAGATGATGTTATTATTTTAGATCGAAATTTCAAAGTCAAGGATTATGTCTGGTCAAATTTGACACCAAAAAAACGGTCTATCACTATGTTAGACAAATTAAAAAAGTTCGTCATTCCATGACAACTGTTAAATTTATGCGTATGAGTGAGGTACGAAATACATTTATTGCATCCAGATGTCGAAGACGTTTCAAGTGTCTTATGACGGATATTAAAACTAAATTGCCAGATCCAAAAATATGGCCGAAACGTGGCAACTCCAAATACACTTTTATTATGCTTATCTGGGTTATACCAACTCTTAATTAAGTTTTATTATTTATGTAAATATACTGAGTTTTGAGCATCTAATCTTTATTATTTGTTCATTTTTCGGAGTGCAGTCCTAAGAAATTGATTGTCGATTTTATGATAAGTTTTTTTAGTTATATTATAAAATATCAAAGTAATTTAGTATTATGTGGCATATCCAATACAATAACACAAACACAAAAGTGCCCAAACCATCCAACCATTGAAAGGTTTGGGCACTTATAGCAAGGTTCAGTAAATCTCTTGTAACTTTGAAGCTGATTACTTTTATATAACTATTCTTCACAGTAATTTGAGCCACATATGTGAGCCAATGATATTAGAAATAAAAAGTTGATTTTATAAAAAAATAATAGTTTTATTGCTATTTAAGTAGAAAAGTGCTCCCCTATCTCCCCTACTTATATATTAGGTACGGACGAATATGCCTATCCAATATAACTCTCCGCCGCTGTGGATCCATCGTCAACATCGAGATGTCTATCATAAGAGATCTATATCGTTGAACCATTTGGTTAAGTATTGGTGTGCCATCGAAAAATTAGGTACTAATTTTGACGAGCCGTTTAGACTTTAACTTGAGGTGTTAGCTGCTCACCAACTCTTGTTTGTTCGGGTGTATATTTATGTAAGTTTAAGTGTTTCTTGGAATTTTGACACAGTGGAGACGAGAGTAAATGAACATCTCATATTTTTATGCTTATTTCAAGTAAATGTAGGACATACTTTTTATGTATGATTCGTTAAAATGGCAAGTGACAGTTTTTTTCGTAGTACGATTTTTATTTCTTCCTCTCTGTCCTTAGTGTGCGACTTAACTAATAACATAGTCAACTATTCTAGCATCTATATCGGCGTTAATGCAATCAATAGTGATTTTTGATAGAAAGTTACTGTATACCGTATGGAATCGATCATATATCTTTCCGAAAATATGCATAATCTCCTTCTTTCTAGAACAACTTCGCCAAAGAAACCATAGTCATTAAATTAGCCGTCCCTGAGAAAAATAGCGTAGAATTTGTACCAACAATTTACCATCTTGCATCCCTAAAGCGAAGCTGACGGTTGTGAGTCACGCCGTCCTGCCGCACCGCTGTCACCATGTCACCAGTCACCAGTCACCAGCTGAGGGAGCGACGCCGGTGGTGCGGTGGGCAGTGGATCGCGACATACCTACGTGTCCTGACGTTGAACTCCTTCCGTGCCTTACTTTGTTTATTCGCTGTTTTTTTTTTTTTAATTTTTTATAATAGGAACGCTTTTGTAATGAGCGTGTCTTACAGTTGTAGGATAAGTGCTAGGTTTACGATAATGACGTTTTTGAAACAAAGATTGCGTGTGATTAACATTTAATAAAAGGAGTACTATTTAAACATGAGTGTAAAACGGAAGGAAAAATGTGATCACGCATATTCGCTTTTGAATAAGTGCGTGAAAAAAATCGACTGGAGGAGCTTTTCAGAAGTCGTTTTATGTTCAGGAACAAAACATAAATCGACTAAGCATTTGTTTAGAGGTAAATGGAACATGTGTGAAAAATAAGAGATTAATTTAATAATAACGTCAGCGACTTTTACATCACTGACAACATCAAGTGTCATTTGTAGGTAAGTGATTAGAAAAAATATTTAAAAATAATTCATCGTATAGCCCGAGCGCGGGTCAGAATTCGAGTTCGTCGCGTGCCCGATCACGACGCGCGCCACGAGAACGCGTGGACGCCGTCAGAACTGAGCATTTGGTAGGGTTTTTTGTGTTTTATTTTATAATATTTATAAGCATATTTTCAATTTTACATTTTTGTTATAGTTACTTCTACCAGAGTTGTTCTAAAAAGGAGGAGATTATGAATATTTGCGAAAAAATGCACAATCAATTCCATCCTGTATAATTTTATATGAGTTTTACTCACTTATTCTGGATGTGCGAAATTCCGCAAATAATTCTGAATTCGTCTGTATGGATACAAATATGATACGCCTTTTTCTGTCTAGTTCGATATTTTTTGGATTATAATTAGTGACAATAAATGACTTTTATTTATGAGATATTACGTCCCATTACGCGAGAAAGTGTTTAAATAGTTATCCTCCAATTGCCAAGTATTTTCCAGATCTAGAAATTGAAGCTAGGTGCACAGATGGTTTAATGATAAGATTTTAGCACGCAATTTATGAAAAGCTTCTTTGAATCTTGCTTGCATTTCTATATGTGTGTTAGATGGTACCTCATATACAAAATTTTTAATATACCTCCACAAAAAGAAAGCTAGCGAGGTAAGTACTGGTGACCTGGCTAACTTGCCATTTATGTCAACTTTGTCTTCCTTTCCACTGTTCACCGAATTCTGCATGCCATTCAGTAATGATGAGGAGTATCATCTTCTGAAACCACACGTTTTATATCCTTTGTTGAAGTGGCAAATCATTAACTATATTATCGACGATCGTAAAGTTGAAAACGCTTCATAAATCTGGCCGTTCAATCTAAGGGAAAGGTAGAAAGATCCTTTAATTTGGTTATTGTACGCCACTGACTCAAAGGCTGGATGTGGCCTTGTTTTCGTCCCTACCGATGATTATTTTCCATAATGAAAGTTGGGGTAGAATAGAAGTTAGAATTCTACTTTCATTTTTTCAAATGAAAAAATGAAAGTAGAATATCTGCCCGCGATTATAGTGTACCTATCTTTAAGATATATATATATATATATAAGAACATTGATATATATATATATATATATATATATATATATATATATATATATATATATATAAGAACAGTGATATCAGAAACCAGTATGGTTTGAGAGATGTGGTGAACGAGTAGAAAAAGCAATGATACTGTGTTTTGGCCATCTAGAAAGATTAAAAAAACAAATTTATTTCTATAAATATATTGTAAAATGAATGTGCCTAATGTAGAAGTCACCATATAAAATCATATGCATCATTAAATTTGTGGTATATTAAAGTTACGGGCCCAATGTTGACCATCTGCAATCGACAAAACTGTATGCAAATATTGTTGGATGAAAGTGAAGTGAAGAGGGGTGTACGATGTTCTCGTTTTAGATATATTTTTCGGTGGGATAGAATAATTTCATATTGCTGGTAAGGGAAACTTGCATTTCGAATGATCGTATTTTTTTTCTTCTTAAATCATTGACCGACTATATAACTCCGTAAAACCATCCAGCGTCTCTTTGTTACAAATAGATTTTTCGAAAAAATATAACGGAGAAAAGTTTTTCGTATTTTATATAAAATGTAATATAATATTTTATATAAAATGTAATATAATATTTTGTATATACAAATTTAAAATAAATTTTCATCATATTTCATTTACATTTGATTACAATTTATATATGCTGTTTAGTTCAACAACTTGTTGCCATTTCGTACGTAGTGACATAACCCACTTGCTTTTGGGCCTATTTTGGGACTTCTGATCAATAGACCGCGAAAAGTAATTTTGACAGTTCTCTCTTGATGTTAACCTAACAATACCTAGACTTACGAAAAGACCGAACGGATGAATTCTAAGCTCAGGGTTGTATGGTGGATACATTAATACTTCCCAATCGAACTCCCTCACTATTTTTTGAGTGGCTATAGCTATGTCATTTGACGCTATCATAGTGATAAACCACACCCTTTCTGTTGATTTAATTCCGGCCGTTTTTTCGCTACTTCTTGCACGAGTCTCGTCAGCTGTTGGCAGTACAGATTCAAATTGATGGTTTTAGCCGGCGGTAAAAGCTTATATTGAATGATGCCTTTCCAATTCCACAATACACATAGCATCACTTTATTGTGAGTTAATCCGAGTTTAGCTATAGTTTGTAGAGCTTGATTGACTTTTACCAATGAACTTTTTGCATCACCGGTAATCAATCTTTTCAAAAACAGTTCGTTCGGTTTCATTACGTTTCAATAGAGAATCGCAGATAAATACACTATTAATTAAATTTTTTTCAGTAAGCTAGTATGGCACCCAAGTATCAAGTTTTTTTTTTAAATAGGTCACCTGTTTGTGGTTAATTCCCAGCTCTTCAGCTATGTCGTAAAACCATTAGGTCTTACGACATCGGCATATTATGCTGACCTTATTCTACTTTTTTCAAAATAGCATCTACTTTATCTATAACAGGTCGGCCAGAACGAGGTTCATCTTTGAAATCACAATTACCGAATTGAAAACGCTTGAACCATGTTTCAATTACTCTTAACGAAATTGTATTAGATCCATAAACGTCACAATTTTTTTCGCGGCTTATGTCGCATTTTTTTTCCTTTTACAATAAAACTTCCAAATGTATCAAATTTCTATGGTAGATTCATTCATTTTAATAAACAGAAAAACAACAGGAAAATGATGGGACATCGTAGTACCTCCTTTTTTTTTTAATATTATCCATTGAATGGTATCAAAACAAGCCAGATACAAAGAGCACAAACATAGAGATTTTACTGCAACTTTTACTCATAAAATATGAAAAAACTTTTTTCCCGACTTAATACTTAGCGTGTCCCAGTATTAAAGGCATAACGAGACCGTATAAGTACTACCAGATGCCGCGACACCAGTAATTTTCCCAAATACCTGTAGTCCAAAAAACTATTGTGATGTGTAACGGTTCACATTGGTAGAAGAATAGATGAAAATGGAAATTCTCAGTAAAAAATTGATTTTTGTTAAAAGGAGAATATATCAAATAAAAATACGCATAGAAAATATTTAATTTACTATTAATACACAATATGATAATTCACTATAAGAGACCGTAGACTGATAGGCCCACAAATTCAAAGTTTGCTAATATACATTTTTTAGTTTAAAAAGTAACATTATTTAACATCTCTATTATAAATTGCATAATTAAAAATATTACTATTAAATATTCTCAATGTTTTAAGAAAAAAAACTGAAATACTCACAAAAAAATAACAAATAATTATAAAACACAATAATACATATTTATAGTAATATATACACGCAACCCATTCATATTATATATATATATATATATATATATAGTGTATGAAGCGCATGATTTTGTGATATCAAAATTGGATTGAAAACAAACAGCAATTTAAAACATTCCAATTTTAATTCGAAAAATTTTACAAAATATATCCATTACGTACATCTTCAAAAATAACAATTGTAATCGTGAACGTGGACATTTAGTTGACGATTTGTCGTAATTTTTATCATACGGGGCGCGTGCGCGAAGTAAGGCCACAGAGAGCGCCGTCTGTCGGACAACAGGTTAATTCCTCCACGTAGAAGTAAAGTTAGCAGATGGATTTTCAGTCTTCGTCTCGTAGAACACTTAGCGACCTTCACGTCAAGCGCGTCTTCGACAGTCGCGCTATCTATATGTCTATGGCTACTGCGGCCCTTCCCGACCACAGTACATTAAGATCCTACTCGTTTAAATGTAAAGTATATCACAGTAATCTCTTTATTGATGTGAGCTTCATCATTCCCCAATTGGCCTTTTCATCTCAAATTTTTTTTTGTGCGCATGCGTTAGCATCAGCCATCTTTTTCGTACAGTTTTTGATAAGCAACCACGATAAAGTGCCCGTACATAAAAAATAAAAATAATCTAATTTTTGTTGAAGCATTTTCACTGCAAAAAATTGAAAGAAAAGAAAGTAATAAAATATATAACTGAAAAAAAATTTTTACATTTCATTTTAATTATGTTGACTGTACGAAAAGGAACAACAAAGCGGTGTTGTTATGGAGTATGTAAAAGTGATACACGGCTAAAATCATTCAAAGACAATACATATTATTTTATAAATTTTCCAAAGCCTTGTCTGGAATATCGTAAGAAAATAATAAAATCCTCAAGTAAATTACACATCAAATCATGTGCAAAATGTGCGAAATGTCAATTAACAACTGTTTGATCTACTGGTACATTATTCCTAATTGCATTTTTGATCTGTAAATTTAATATTTTTTTTATATATTCTCTCGTCATTAAGATTTTATGTATAATAAAAAATACAAAAAATATTCAATATCTTATTTACATTTTTCTTATCAATAATGCCATATGTAATCTCAAAATATTTATGACTTATTATAATAATTGTATTTTTAAGAGTCACATTCATGTTAAAAAAAACTGCTTTTTTCAGTACTACAAATGACTTAATATTATTAATGAAGATAAAATTGTTAATATTACTTTTTTCTTATATATATATAGTAAGCAAATATTGATACCTAACCTCTCTATCAGCTCATTTTTTTTCCCTTTTTGTGGACGCCCATGACATTTTAGCCGTCTTTTTAATTGCTCACAATTATGAGCTTCAATTGAATCATAAATAAGTGAAGCACCATCGACGGTTTCTTCCAATAATTTATTTGATTGTGGTGATAGTATTGCTTTTCCAGCCATTGTTTATTAAAACTGTACGAATCTTTTGAATTCCCACCATTTCAGCATGGCGGCTACGCATGCGCTCGTCTTCTGATGAAAAGGCCTATATACGATAATTATTGTAACAAACAATTTTACGCGGCCCGCTGTTTAACGTTAATTTCTTATATTAGGTAACAATTCAATTCAGTCTTTTTTTACCGCTATACTTCTTATAATAAAGCACAAATTGTGTTCTTTTCGCTTCTTCGTTCATAGACAAACAAAACAAACCGAATGTGATTTCCTTCTCTTGCTATACGATGTATTATTACCTATATTTGGTTACGATAGTAGGATATAAATGCGGTAGCTCATTGAAAATATCAACATATTCGTGTATATATCCAGTAGAAGAAACCAACGACTACTGCGTTACAATGACCTAACAATTATTCGTTACGACGTACTCATGGGATAATGGTGCTTGTAGAAAACCAAACCGGACAAACATGTACAACAAATGACAACAGCTCTACTTATGGACCGACTGCAATACAGCACGTACGATGCCGACCGCAAAATGCAGAGCGGTAGCACAATTCTGAAAACCACACCCGTACGGAAAACATCGGAAATTGTCGTAGAAAATGATATCGTATATTCGCTTTGTATACGTGGAAGACATCTTACGAGCACTTAACGTTTGTTGTAAAGAGACGCTTGAAACCTGGCTTGCACTTTGTATGCTTTCTATAAAATAGAAGGAAAAATTGAAGGTTAACGGAAAAATATTGAAATATAAATTTTGGTTTTTTCTTTTTTGCACTCTACATTATTTATGGGAAAAACGGGTGCCGAAAACACATCATAGTTCGTTTCGAAACATAATGCGAAGAACTAATTAACTTTTGATAGCAAACGAAATGGAATAGTTATTCATATAAAATACGTAATTAACAAATTATGACAAGCGAGAAAGTTTAATGTCATCGACGCTATCTGTATTTTTTAGATGAAGTATGATTATTATCTATGATGTATATGCTTATTTAATACTTTTGTACAAAAAAAGAAATGTAAGCTAAAATACGCGAAAATGATAGTAAAAAAAATTAAGCATATTAGTAACGGTTTTAAATTAAAAGTGTAACAAATGCAAACTGGCACTTCATATATTCGTGAAACATCTTCTTTATAACTCATTGAACAGATAACCCATTTATTATGTAATTTTCTGTGGTCCATTATGGAACCATTAGTTGCACAGACCGACCGTGATTGGTTTAGTAAAAACAATTTCATCAAGAACTTGCAATAGATTACTATTATTATATTCAACTTTTCATTATATTACATCGCAGGACGCATAATCGGTATGATGAATGACCGGTATCGAGAGTAGAATCGAATTGAGCGCCACCGAGATCTGGAGCGAAAATAAAAGAAAAATCGCTCAAAATAAAAAAAAGGCAAACCTTACAATAATCGCGCATGATGCGCAACATCCGACATCTTGCCCTGATAATGAGCAACATTAAGATTATAACCTCAAAAAACTGATTTAGCTGTTAGTTTAAATAATTTTTCGTAACGAAGAATAATCCTTTTAATGAAAAATTTATTTTATTTAAATAACACCAGAATGCAATAGACGTGTAACCAGATTTCAAAGCATTCAAAAACCGCTGAAAAACTGCGTCAATAACAATACCACTGTTAGTTGTCGAATTATTTCGATGTGTTCATTTTGATCTTAAGTTCATCAAAAAAGCTACGAGCGGCTTAGCTTCAGGTGAACTGAAGTTTACGTTAAAACGACCACTTAAAGTCATGATAAAAGAGCGGGATCACCTTCGGTATATAGTAAAATTACGAAATGCAAAAAATTTATTATTTTTTGTAATAACTTTGATTTTGAATATTCAATCGTTTTTCATAATCAAACCAAAGAAATACAACTTCTAACCCATACACATAATTGCATACATTCTTATTTCTTAATATCTAAAAAAAATGTGTGCGCTTATGACCGCATGACACAATTGATACTTCTTCAAAAATTCTGCGCTGAGTTAAAACTGCGGCGTCTATGTGACTACGGAACCCTAAAGTAAGCAAATTGCGAGATGGACCTGGTTCACATTTTAGAGACTTCTTGAATGCTTTAATTTTTAACCAAATTTTTCAGTCATTACATTTTTTTAATTGTCATTTTTTCGATTGTACGCATATAGGATGGAATCGATCATGCGTTATTTCGCAAATATTCAATATCTCCTCCTTTTTTAGAATAACTTTGGCAAAGTAACTAAAACAAAATTATATAATTGAAAATATGCTTACAAATAATATAAAATAATACAGACAAAACCATACTAAATGCTCGGCCAGGCTGAAGCCCGAGCGGCGCGCCGCTTTCGCCGCCCCACGACGGATGGCGGTGTAGTCATTTACCTATAAAATGAAACTTGGTGTTATCAGTGATGCAAAGGTAGCCGAAGGTATTATTAAATTAGTCTCTGATTTTCCACGTGTAATACATTCACCTTTAAACAAACAAAGCAAACTAAAGAAAAATATTGCGTAAACGATATGCGATAGGTTGTTGACTGTCAAGATAAGCCGCAACAATGATACCTCTGCAAACTCCCCAACAATAAATCATGTTTGTGTATTCGATAGCAATTGAAAGGCATTTTTATTAAACACTTAAATGTTAATCACACACAATCCTAGTTTAAAAAACGTCAATATCATAAACAAAAAAGCTATACTAACAAAATATCGACTTTTTGAACTTCGTGTAGTTCAAGAATAAGCACGCGTCCACCCACCACGCAAATTTGGGTCACGCGATCGACTGCAGGCGGCTGCGGCCGCAATTTAAAACTGGAGGGCGGGGACAGGAGACACGGCATCACAAAAGTGACCATTTTCATTTTGTCAGAACGGGATATTGAAAAAAATATCCGCAACTGTATCACAAAAAATAAGATCACTGTTTTCCGTACGTTACATGAAGTAACATACGAAACAAGCAGTGACGATAATCGTGACTTGAGTCGGAAAAAAACGCTGCTGACGCGCTTGACTTACGCCGGGTACACCGTGATGGCGCATCACGCACGTGTCTTCACAAGGTTGTGTCGCTGCATATTTTTTATTTTCACATTCTAAACTATTTTTCTCAGAAATGGCTACATCAATGACTATGGTTTCTTTGACAAAGTTGTTCTAAAAAAGGAGATTATGAATATTTGCAGTAAAACGCACGATCGATTCCATACGGTGTATAAATTCTGATTTGGATATGCATAGAATTGATGCATCAATCGTATAAATTATTACAGTAATACAACTGGATCTTCTAAACAGCCAATCAGTTGGCATCATCCCAATGCTAGCAGAAACATTACACAATCACATTAATAACTTTTGAAACACTATCAAATGAGCACTTTTAAGGTATTTACTGATGTTTTTTTTTTTAAAATCCTGGTCATCGTAGTGATTATATTTTTATAGTGACGTTTACAAGTTCACAAACAATGAAAATGAATTTAATTATACATTTTTTTTAAATTCCCCAAATGCAGTTTTCCCTGAACATGTTCTGTCATATTGGCATTCGGTACGGTCACATTACAAACTGTACAAATGGTCTGATTTGAATGTTTAGGTTTAACAACTTTAACAGAACTAGAAGAACTTTGAACGGGCACTATCCTCACTCGTTCTACTAAAGGAGGCTTAGACAAAAGACCTGCTGAAGAATGTGACTGGTGAACGATATTTGGATTTTGCGCTTGAATATGTCTTTCCGATTTCGTATTCGTTACCATGGCGGCTTCGTTCGAACGTTTGACTTTCACAACAGAGGCGGAACTAGTCCGGTGAACAACTCCATGCTTAACCGTCGGGAGGCCAGACGTACTTGGAGATGAAGATGAAATTATTTGCACGACTGGGTGCAATGCAGATTGATGTATTTTGCCTTGTGAGTGTTGTTGCCAAGTCGCTTTCGGCACTTTTACTTTGCAGACTCTGCAAAAAGTCCAGACTGGGCTCTCGGGGATACCAACAAGGGAGGAGGGGTTTAGAGGAATTTTTGCGGTTGCTTTTGCAGATTGAATGGAATTATTGACAGGTGGAGCTGTGGCCACGCTCTCTTTGAGGCTTATTTTGTCTGTATAGGTTGAATAATTATTAAACCTATCAAGGTTCATCATATGTTTTGCACCTCTCAGGTGTGGTTCTACATGTTGCAAAGAAGGCATTTTAGCATTGCACAAGAAACATAAATAAACACAAGACGTCGATTCCGCAACAAACGATATAAAATCGCTTTTAATTTGCTTATTGAACATCGCCTCGTAAGCGGAAATTTTATCGACCGTGTTTTTATTGATCGAAATTGACTGTAATTGACTCTCATTTTCACTAACCGAGACTGCAGTTGATTCTAAGCTAGGTTTATCTTTATTCAATGCGCTGTTTTTTTCATTGTTACTACTTTTTACATCAACCTGTGCTTCTACAGCATTTTTAATGTTTGGTTTGATTGACAATTCTCGTATATTACCATTTAGTTTTGAAGTATTCATGTTGTCAATCAGGGTTTGTCCACCATTTTGCGTATCAGGTTTTACAAGCATAATATCCTTCAGATTGAAGATATGATTTTTACCTTGTATGTGTTGTTCCCAAATAGATTTTTGTACTTTAACATTACATACTGTGCAGGTCATTTCACTGTTATTTTCAGTCGTTTTCGTTTTGTTAACTGCACGAGAATTTAGAATAGATCCTATCAATGCATTCTGCGATTGAGTATTTTGAGTAGTACAGGTCATAGATGAGTTTTTTCCTACGTCGTCACCAGCATTCATGTTCAATGCATTAACAGAATTGGAATTAAATCTTATAAGATTTTGCGCATGTCTCGCGCCCTTCAGATGATCCCCCACATGAGCAAAACAGGAAATTTTGGCGTCGCACAAAGAGCAAGAATAAGGGAAGGTCGCCCCGGTGTGCATTCGTATGAACTCATTTTTTATTTCACCGCCAACAGCTAAATCTGGTTTGTTTATTACTGGAGCATTATTTGGGTTTATCAAAATCGATGGCGAACGCTCCCTCCTGGTAGTCGCCTGCGCTTGTATATTAGCGACGTGACGTAAAGACTTTTCATGTTCGGTTTTCTCGTCTATTGAAGGCACTTCAGCGCCGCACACCGAGCAAACGTAGCCGGTACTCGGACAAGGTTTAACCTCGTTTTGTACAGTTTCCCTGTTTATTCCATCAGCTTCGGTATCGGTCTTCAGTTGAGATACAGTATCAGTGCTTGTATTTGATTGGATCGTCAATGATCGATCAGAACTCTTTGAATCTAACGCTTTGACTTCCTTTTTATTACATCTACTTGTATCATTAATGGCGTTATCATCGCCAGAAACGCCATTGTTAGACATTTCAGTTTGACCGAGTTCTAACTCGTCACATCCTTGGACCTGTGTAAGTACAAATTCTTGTAAATTTAGAGTACATTTATTTCGTAGACGCTCATTTTCTGATAACATTATAGTGTGTATCCGACTGGACTCGTGCGTTGCAGATTTCAAATGATCTTCTAACTCCGTAACACCCACCATCAAATGGCACAATGCACAGTGGGCGTAAAATGCTGATAGCTGTAAAAAAACACCAATATCAGTGTAAAGTTGTCGATATTTTTATACATATAACATTCCCGCTTCGGGTGAGATCAAACTTTAAAGATAAGAAATAGAATCAATATTATCGACGAAAATGCATCAAATAAAGGAATCAGCCATAGATTTCTAGAGAAATACATCACTTTGCGCTCGACATTGAATAAGTTTTTTTTATAATGAACCAATGCTTAAAAAAATACATTTCCATGGCTTGATCTTATAGCTTTCTACTAGAAATATAGGAAATTATCCATTCGTGCCTTGGTAACAAAAAAAATTGCATTAAAAGAACATATTTTTTTCTTAGTTTTAGTCTTATATCGGGAAAATTAAGTCACTAAGTGTTCGGAACGGCCATAACGGAAGTCGAATTATAATTGTTTATTGTACAAATTCTGTTCGGAAACGACCATAACGGAAGTCGAATTATAATAATTATTTGTTTGTAGAATAGCTAAATAAAATATTGTTTTGTTTTTTTTTCATTATTGCATAGAGGGTGTATGATCGGCGACGCGTGCATTAAGAATGACGGCCCCTTTCCCGCGCGAATTCAATATATAGTAATGAAGCGGGGAGGGTCATATATAGCCGCTGAAGCGAAAACCGGCTTCACTCCGACTGTACGCGTCGCTGACCATAACATGTCGGATATTTACTTAGAAAATAGGATTACGTAACTGAAATTGTAAAAAATTTGTACAAAATATGTTAAAAAAGGGCATTTATTTAAATAAATAACAAAGGGGAGCGGGGTATCGTTTGACCGTTAAAGAACCGTTATAAAGTGGGGATATCGGGAACACGTGTAACAGTGGTATAAATATAGGATAGGGTCCCGATATCCTTCACTTCCTTTCTTCCGCTCAATATATACTTATATAGTAATAATAACAAGTTAAACGAAACTCTGCTCCTCGAAATAAGTTAACTACAAAGGTTTTTCATTGAAACTCTGCCGGCTGAAGATCATCATCGACGGTTGCGGCCAGCGCACAAAGTGTACCGGGTCCCGTACATTTTTTGGTCCATTCGAGCCGTATTCCGCAACCGACGCCGTTCAAGATGCCCAAAACGAGATCGAAGACAGCGCAACGGAGCTCCAACGGCGACACAGATCAACAGCAATCCAGCGAAGGGACCACCACAGAGGCATCTTCAGCCACCACCACCACTACAACCGCAACCACCACGACCGAGGGCAACACCGACCGCACGACGACCACCGACACGTCTACAGAAAACAGAGCGAAACACCACAAGCACATACAGACGACGAGCCGGTTCCGGTCGCACCAACAGACTCTGCGGACGCCCACGACCGTCGGAAAAAGGAAGTCAACATGTAACAGTAGAAAGCGCACTCATCGTATAGCAAAAAAGAAGAGCTCCTGCGCGCACAGGTACAGCTCGCAGCAGCACGTCTAGCTGCATTAGAAACAGAAGAAACCGACAGCGAAGAAGATGAAAACACAGTAGTTCAAGATCAAGAGACACAGAAGAGAGTAGGAAACTGGGTGGACACTCAGATGGAAACCCTCGCCACTATCGACGCACCGCATCAGAAAAACGGAACGACGGGGCAAAACAGCAGAATACAGACGAGCTCGCGACCGCTGCCAAGATCGACACGCCACCTGCAGTTTGCGCGACCTCGACACGTCCCGCGTCCGAAACCGAACAGAAGAAACAGACAGAAATCCCGACAGCGGTGCACGCAACAGAAACCTCGCCTACACAACATTCTCGACCTGAACACATCGCTCCACTACAATCAACGGGAAACATGATAACAGAATTAGCGACCGCGCTCACTCGCCGCGCGGGCGCCAGCAGTGCGTACGACTTACCAACGTTTTATGGCGCACATCAAGAATGGCTCATGTTCAAAGCATCCTACGTCGACACACGCACGTCGTTCACCGAACACGAAAACATGTTAAGGTTGAGAAAAGTTTAAGAGGAAAAGCCAAAGATGCAGTGAGGAATCTACTCAACTATAGCAAGAATTCAGAAACAGTAATGAACGCCCTTGAAAAACGCTTCGGACGACCCGACGCTATAGCAATCGCCGAAATTCAAAATTTACGAACTCTACAACGTCCAACGGACTCACCGAACAGTATATGCGAGTTCGCCGGCGATTTCACGAATATAATATCTTCGCTACGAAAACTGAAAAAAGAATATTATCTTTATAATCCAGAAATAATCAAATGCACTCTAGACAAGTTTACTTCAGCAATGAAATACAGATGGTTCGACTTCTCAGCTGAACAACCGCAAGAAGAACCCGATCTGATAAAGATGGCAAGATTTTAGAAAGAAGCCGAGCGATGCAGTGCGTACGCCCACCCGAAACCATTACGCAACCAAGGGGATACGATCACACAGATGAAAAGAATACAGAAAACGTTTTTACATCGGCGAATAGAAGAGAACACAGAACCGAACAGATCGCCGCGTCCGTGCCCCGTATGTGAAAAACGAGACATGACGTCACGGACTGCGAAACATTTATGAAAGCCGATTCGAATAAAGATGGGATCTCGCAAAAGCCACTATCTTTGTTTCAAATGTTTAAAACACAGAAACAAAACACACAATTGCCGTGGCTCACGTTGCGAAATCGACGGATGTCAGCAATGGCATCACAAATTATTACATTTCACGAAGAAACAGGAAACAGAAAGAAATGATATAGTCGCATCGACGTGGACATCGGAAAGAAACCGATGTTTCTTAAAATTATCCCAGTACGAGTAGCGGGTCCAAAGAAGGAGATAGATACATACGCTCTACTCGACGACGGCTCGACAGTCACGCTAATAGATTCCGACCTCGCTCAACAACTCGGAGCCAGAGGTCGAAACGAGCCTTACACATAGAAGCAATAGCGAAAACGAAAGTCGAAATGAAGACATCAAGATGCGTTCCGATCAAATTACGCGGCGCGTCAAACAGCCAACAAATATATGCACGAACGATTGAAAACCTACAGCTATCACCACAAGCGGTGACAAAACAAGATATCGATGGCTGTAAACATCTCGACGACATACGCCACAAGTTAATGTACAATCAAGCAAAGCCGAAAATACTCATAGGTCAGGATAACTGGCATTTATTAGTCGCTACCGAAACCAGGAAAGGACACAGAAACCAGCCGGCGGCCTCACTCACACCGTTAGGCTGGGTCACGGCATCCGAACTCGTACGATCGGACAACACGTGCATTACGTACATAACTTAACAGCGACAACGGAAGATAACATGGATGAACAGTTACGACGATACTTCGCTATCGAATCGCTCGCTATTACACCGAAACGACCGTCAAACGATCCCGAACAACGAGCAGTCAATATATTGAAAGAATCCACGACACAGCTCGAAGACGGGCATTATCAAACCGGATTGTTGTGGAAAGAACAGCAAACAAAAATGCCGAACAATTACGAAAACGCCATGAAGAGGTTAATAACTACGGAAAAGAAAATCGATCGCGACGTCGAACTGCGAAATAAATATAAAGAACAAATGAAGGCCCTAGTGAACAAGGGCTACGCTGAAAGAGCACCGTTGCATAGAACAGAGAACAGAACCTGGTACCTGCCACATTTCCCGGTCATAAACGCTATGAAACCGGGAAAAATACGAGTCGTTCACGACGCTGCCGCTAAAACAAAAGGCGTGTCGCTCAACGACCATCTATTAACCGGCCCTGATTTGCTGCAATCATTACCGGGGGTCATAATGCGCTTCCGTCAGCATCCAGTAGCCGTCTCGGCCGACATATCAGAAATGTTTATGCAGATAAAAATAAAACCGGAAGACAGAGATGCACTTCGATACTTATGGCGCGGCGACAAAAGAGGAAATGAAAAACCTACTGAGTACAGAATGACGTCACTTATTTTCGGAGCGACGTCTTCACCGGCGACATCGATATACATAAAGAATTTTAACGCCGAAAAATATAGAGAAACTGAACCCGAAGTATACAGAGCAGTGATAAAAAACCACTACGTCGACGATTATATACAGAGCTTCGAAACCGAACAAAAGGCGATCGATATAGCACAGAGAGTACGTGACGTCCACCGCGAAGCTCGCTTCGAACTCAAACAGTGGACGTCAAACTCGAAACGTCTACTCACAGCATTGAATGAGACGTCAGAACAGAAAAAATCGATCGATTTACACACAGAAAATAGTTCCGAACGAGTACTGGGCCTCAATTGGAATTCAGATCGTGACGAGCTAACATTTAATCTGAATCTAGCTCGACTACCGCACGATATCATGAACAGCGAACGACCTACGAAGCGTCAAGTACTCAAAATAGTTATGTCATTGTTCGACCCGCTCGGCCTCGCCTCACCTGTCACCACGAAAGCTAAACAATTACTGCAAGAAATATGGCGGCGAGGTACCGGCTGGGATGATGAGATCGATCAAGATCTCGCCACACAGTGGAATGACTGGAAAAGTCAACTAATCAACCTGAAAAACGAAAAAATACCGCGCTGCTACCTAAGATATACAGACGCCACCACATTACAGCTACACACATTTGTGGATGCCAGCGAGACGGCCTACGCAGCAGCCCTCTACTGGCGAGCGACCGATTCTCGAGGTCACGTTTCGACATCACTGATAATAGCCAAATCGAGAGTGGCGCCGCTCAAAATCACGTCGATACCGAGACTCGAACTCCAGGCGGCCGTCATGGGAACCAAAATGGCGACCACTGTTATCGAGGAGCACGACAGAAAACCGAACACCAAATTTTATTGGACGGACAGCAAGACCGTGCTCACATGGTTAAAGAACGGCGCTCGCTCATACAAACCATTCGTAGCTCATCGCATCGCCGCCATCGAAGAAAATAGTACACTGAACGAATGGCGATGGGTACCTACAAAACAGAACGTCGCGGACGACGCGACCCGAAACGTACCTCGAAATTTAGATCGATGGTACAATGGGCCAGAATTCCTACAGCACGAATCAAACGACTGGCCGACAGAAAACCTATCATTTTAAAGGAAACAGGCGAAGAAAAATACTTCATCTAACAGTCAAGAAACCCGATTCAAATATCCTGGAATGCATACCGAATATCGACAAATTTTCAAAATGGAGCAAACTTATACGCAGCACAGCATGCGTCTTACAATTCATCAGATTATGCAGAAAAAATAGAGAAAAGGTCAACTATAAAAGGACCAAGAGAAAACCTGAAAAGGATCCCAGCTGGAAAAAATCTAACAAAAAACCTTACAACAGAACATCGAACAAACTTGAAATCAGAAAAAACAACGAAGTCAAGACGTTATCGATCGATATCGATCTATTATACGATGCCGAAAAATTGTTACAAAAAGCGTGTCAACAGCAATCATTTCCTCAAGAGATTTCCGACTTACGAAACGGGAAAACGATATCGACACGAAGCCGACTATATAAATTATCGATAGAAATGCACGATAACATAATGCGAATAAAAACCAGAATAGGCCGCGCCGACGACTTAACAGAAATGCAAAAACATCCGCCGATATTAAGCGGCGATCACCACATAACCAGATTGTATATAGAACATACACATAGACAGCTACATCACGCCGGCGCCGAAGCTACTATAAACGAGTGTCGACAACGCTATTACATAACACGGATAAGAACCGTAACGAGATATAATAAGGCGGTGTATTCCGTGCCGAATAAAGAGAGCGTCCCCGCCTCACCTCCCACGGGGGACCACCTCTCGAACAGGTTGGCACATCACCGACGCCCGTTCACCTACACGGGGATAGATTACTTCGGGCCGCTAACAGTGAAAATAGGTCGAACTACGAATAAAAGATATGTTGTGTTATTCACATGTCTCACCACGAGAGCCATTCATCTGGAAATAGCAGCATCACTAGAGACGAGTTCCGCAATCATGGCTCTGAAAAGGATGATCGCTCGACGCGGCTGCCCCACCGAAATCTGGTCAGATAACGGGACCAACTTACGAGGCGCTGCTCGAGAACTACATAACATATTTAACGAAAATATGAAAACAGAAGCGAACTTGAAAACAATAAGATGGCGCTTTATACCACCAGGCGCACCGTTCATGGGCGGCGCTTGGGAAAGGTTAATCAGAAGCGTAAAAAATAGTTTAAATACAGTATTACTAACGAAGAACCCAACAGAAGAGGTGTTAAACACATTACTCGCCGAAGTCGAGTATACAGTAAATAACAGACCGCTGACATACGTAACCACAGATCCAGAAGCACCTGAATCATTAACGCCAAATCATTTTCTTCTTGGCGGTTCTGCGGCTGCTCCTGCGCCAGGCACTTTCAACGAGTCAGACTTGAACAGCCGCGCGCAGTGGCGCGTCTCTCAACAGCTAGCAGATATGTTCTGGAGCCGCTGGCTTCGGGAATATCTGCCCGAGTTACAACACCGGCGGGAGCCGCACGGTCGCGGCGAAGCATTGAAGATCGGCGATGTCGTCCTTATCGCTGATAATACGCTGCCGCGCAATACCTGGCCTCGTGGTGTCATCACAGCGGTATATCCAGGCACTGATGGAGTCACACGGGTCGCAGACGTCCAAACAAAGAATGGTGTACTGCGAAGACCCACGAAGAAGATAGTCGTCATACCAACGGGACCGGCCGTCCTCCCTTAAGAAGATACGTCGCGCAACAATCGACGACGTACGGCGGGAGAATGTTCGGAACGGCCATAACGGAAGTCGAATTATAATTGTTTATTGTACAAATTCTGTTCGGAAACGACCATAACGGAAGTCGAATTATAATAATTATTTGTTTGTAGAATAGCTAAATAAAATATTGTTTTGTTTTTTTTCATTATTGCATAGAGGGGTGTATGATCGGCGACGCGTGCATTAAGAATGACGGCCCCTTTCCCGCGCGAATTCAATATATAGTAATGAAGCGGGGGGAAGGGTCATATATATAGCCGCTGAAGCGAAAACCGGCTTCACTCCGACTGTACGCGTCGCTGACCATAACATGTCGGATATTTACTCAGAAAATAGGATTACGTAACTGAAATTGTAAAAAATTTGTACAAAATATGTTAAAAAAGGGCATTTATTTAAATAAATAACAAAGGGGAGCGGGGTATCGTTTGACCGTTAAAGAACCGTTATAAAGTGGGGATATCGGGAACACGTGTAACAGTGGTATAAATATAGGATAGGGTCCCGATATCCTTCACTTCCTTTCTTCCGCTCAATATATACTTATATAGTAATAATAACAAGTTAAACGAAACTCTGCTCCTCGAAATAAGTTAACTACAAAGGTTTTTCATTGAAACTCTGCCGGCTGAAGATCATCATCGACGGTTGCGGCCAGCGCACAAAGTGTACCGGGTCCCGTACACTAAGTTCTTATTATTATAATTTTATCGTGTGTTCATTAATATACATCATAAAATCTGTGAGTACGGTATTCGCACACTACTCGTCACACTTCGCGATGAAGAACTTGTTCTTCCAGAGATTTATCGAGATCCTACAATAAGCACTAAACGAATAGCTCATCGTCTAGGATTAAAAAATTCGATTGTATGGAAACTTATCACGAGGGAGGTAAGGAAGCATCCTTTTCATTTCGTCATGTGCAAGAATTATATGAAGGAAATTCTGCACTACGTGATGTTATTTTCTTCGTGAACACTCAAAAGTGAAAGAGGAATCGAACTTTTTAAGAACAATTTTGTGGACAGACAACAATTTAATAGAACAGGAATAACAAATCATCGCAATCTGCATACATGGGCAGAAGTAAAAACACATAATGTTCGGGCTTTGGCGTATCAAAGGAAGTTTTCTGTCTACATTTGGACCGGAATAATTGACAATTTTTTGTTTGGACTTATAAGCAAAAAAACATTCGAGACAAACGCGAAAGATCCCAGCAAAGCTCGGTCATCCAAGCACTATCAATAAAAAATTGACGAACCATTTATTTTACCAACGTGTGAGCGAAACCAAGGTAATTCGTTATAGTAAAACTAGGGTTATACTCACATATCGTATTAAATCAACACCATTGAATTTGATTTCGTTAAGCCGTTTTAGATGCTCTTCGGATGTAAAATGATCTTCATTTTTTTTACTTTTGCACAGAACACACCATAGGGTGTTCCCCGGTTTAGGATAAACGCCATGATACGACAATTTGTCTATGATGAATTTTTGACCTTCGATTTGTAATGTAACTAGATCGCTCGTTATATCGACCACAGTCACATCAGTATCTGAAACATATAATATAATTAGAATTTATGTTTAATTTATACATTTACAATTCTTCATTAAAGTGTACACAGGGACTACAGATTTCCACATGCTGCGATATTTATGTAAATACCTAAGCTCTCTTACTTCACTGGTATATATTAATTGTTTCATGCAAAGGGCTGTGGCAAAATAAAATGTTTTTTTTTTCAATATGCTATCAATATTGACTGCACAATTTTCTTAAAACGAAATGTGACAATGCGCGACAAAGAGCAGGTCAAAAGCTTTATGACGTCAAATCCGAAATACAAAAACGAAAAAAGGTTTATGTCTTTTGTTTAGTCTAATATTTAGTTTTTTGAACAAAACAAAATATTGTAAAACTGCTGTTTTCATTTACGTGTGACCACCTGTGACGATGACGGGTGGGGGTGTTTCTTATAATTTATGTGACGTAATTTATGAATGGCCCTCTAATCACTTTTCCACTATATTGATTTTACATTCATATTCTCTATGCAATGTCTAACTTTCATTACCATACTTATGTATAGAAAACAACATTTCTTATTAACTAATTAAAAATAAAGAATAGTCCTGTAACTTAATTATGATAATTAAAAACGATGTAGCCAGTATCGTCGAGACGTAAATTACGTGGACCTGGTACCAAATCAATATTAACATAAAAAGTCCAAATTGTGAACATTCAAACGGATTAGTTGCAAGATACTCTTAATATTCATAACAGCGTGCGAGGCCCCAATCAGTTAACTTCCTACATTTACGCCTTTTTCAATATCTCTATCGGGTTCACCGTTAACCATCAGAAAACAACCTCAATAAACTCTTTCGCTAAACTAGTTCAACACTTTCGTCTCTTATCCACATCTTTTATTTATTTTTATTTCGTTCAAATGTGGCATCAGTTTTGGTGACCGTTTACTTTCTTTGACCGAATTGTTCATTTTGCTACCAACTTCAACTCGCGCGTCATTGATGCAAGGATTATTCAGTCATCGGCGAATAAGAGGCATATTATGAATAGCGCTCATTCTCAGCCTACATTTATATTCAATTAAAATATACCCTTTTGCGATCTCGTGATAATATTTAACTTATTTTAAAAGTACGACTCAAATTAAGCATCTTTATCTTTAAAATTGTAATCAAGAACGAATTTTTTGGGAAGCTGTTTGGACCGATATGGTTTAAAAATTCAATAACTGGAACCGAATTGAAACCCAGTACTGGAGTTCTATAGATCAATTCTGTTAACTTAAAACCACTCAATCAATATTGTTATTTATGACATCAAAAATACGTAAACCAAAGGCGCATGGCGGGCAAATCTCACCCTGACGTAATCTTGACGTCATAACGATATCGACTGAGTGGTCTTACGATTACAGAATTGATTTGCAGGATCAAAATGAGACCAGAAGCATTACCAGAATTAGATTCGTGAATAAACATGTGATGGGAATAAGAAACAGCATTGGAATCGGACAGAGATCCAGACTGGGATCAAACATGAAACCATCATTAGGATTAAGGTGGAAACAGAGGGCGAGACCGGGTGAAAATGGAACCATGAGAGCGGGGACACAATCGGAACCACGAACAGAAACTGAATTAGAATTGCTCAGAATCGAAATAAGAAAATCCTGCATCAGCTTTGTATCCAAGAACAGCAATGTATTCGAAGCTTATGTGAAACTATATTCAAAATCAAGGTTAGAATAGTTATGGAGATAAAAAAATGTATGATTTACATTTCGCAAGCAAAAGTTAGCAATTTACACTTAATTCATAATATTTTTGACATTTACCATAATGGGGACCTTTTGAATTCTCTTCCTTGACATCCTGCATTTGGTTAGTGTCACTCATGTCAACGGAGCAAGCTTCATCTCTTTCATTACAGCAATCTACACTATTTTGCTGTTTTTCAACATTAGGCACTAAAATAGTGTGATCGAGTTTTATATTATCTAGTTTTTCGTTTATCTTCATATCACCTGTGACCTGAAAACCCTAGCTAGTAAATTATCTTGAACACACTGTAGTAAAACATTTTCGCCATGAGTTAAATTTTTTTATTGATAGTATTTTGGAAGAAAAATGTGCTACTTTTCAAATAATAGTGGATAGATAAGAATAAGCACGAATTATTTAGATAATTAGTAGTACAGCAGGATTTTCAAGAACGCTGGTAAAATAAATGAAAATATGCTTTAATTAGAAATTCCTTACATTATTTATAATTACTATAACAATATATAGTTGTGAACTGCATAGAGCATGATTCCAACCATCTATAGCTACAAGTTTAATATTAACCATAAACCATCAAAAGATGATTTGTTACCCAAATAGAAAAGCTTTATATTTGACACTCACATTTTTTTTTTATAAACCATACCAAAATGCTACATACCGTTACACATTCTTCTAGTCCAGATTCAACAGACGCTAATCCTTCTGTGCGTTCTTCTGACAACTGATTACTCCCCGATGACTGCAATACACGCACCGCTTGTTCTATAACACCAACAACATTCATATTGTCTTTGTGCATGTTGCTGTGACTGTGCTGTTTGAACGCCTCATCCCCTAAAGTGCAGTTACATAAGCAGCAATACTGGATACCCATCGGAACACTGTTTTTAGTTGTACGTACACAAATTTGGTTAACACTATTTTTCATTCTTTCTAATACGGCTTGTACCAATTCTACCATTTTTTTGTGATATTTGCTCTCCAAGTGTTCAGTATAAAACTGCATTGGTACAGCCCATCCACATAAATGACATAATTCTGTTACAATATTGCTCGCATTATTTTTGTTGATGATGTTGATTTCTTCAATTGCAACATCTTCAACATCACTTGCGGCAACAGCTGAAAGTGTTTCATTCGTTGTACTACTACATTCATCATTTTTTTTATCGTCAACACAATGTACAGTGGACTTCGACAACTTCACAGATTCTAGAGACTTTTGAGAAAATCCAATCATAGTAACTGAAAATTTTTCATTGTCATTATCAATGGTATTGTCACTTGACATTAAATTATCACCCGTTTTCATATTTTTTTACAGTTATCTTTTCATCAGCAGTTGGTTCATAAGCGACAGGAATTAGACTGTTTGTTATTTCTGTAGGGATTCCAACATCTCTGTTCATGGAACAGTCTTCAGAATCACAATCGTCACTCGCTATACATTCTTGGCTGTTACACACTGCTGTTTGTGCTGGCCCGTTGGCATTTCGTTGGTAGGCGACGTTATACAGATTGAAGTATTGTGAACAATTTATTATTTCTATTCCATTATTACCTGCTGCTGTGGCCGCTTGCATTCTGGCCTTTATTTCATTAATTTTATGCAGTTCAGAATAAATATGCTCTTGACTTTGAGCATAATTGCCATTAAAATGGCATATCATACAATAAAAACGGACCTTTGTCATCTGAAATAACAACATTCGATTTGTATTACAAATTTATAACTTGTATTATTTTGAAAAGTATACATCATTGAAAAGATAAAAATCCTTATGCAATTGAATAATACTTAATTATCTATGTTACTTGTATACACATATCTATTGAAATCAATAAAACAATTCAGGTTCAATAAGTTTGTCTAATATATTGCCACTTGATAGCTACACTCAAAATATTTTTTTCAGTCCAAAATAGCATACTATTAGCAGAAAGCAATTTAAAATTGAATAATGACAATAGAAGCTAATTATCTTAAATCCGCTGTTTGAGGTTTAACCTGAAACTCGCCAGCAGTTTTGCCCCTACCTATAAATACATATAAGATGCATTCATCATTTGATGCATTTTGGAAGGTATAATGCATCAGCAGATGCAATCTTAAAATGTCTAAGATATTGTATTTTTCCATACAGAAATGCTTTATGTATTTTATTATTCAACGACATATATTTTAGAAACCATATCACCACACATCAATATATATGTGCGTGTTGGAGATAAATATCCCGTATGAGCGAACTCGGGTAAATCAGATGTACACAAGAATGCCTGGACAGAGTTGATGTGCGGCGGCGGTGCAGGCAGTCGAGAAGACGGTGAGAGTGACACGAACATGTGCGTGGGAGCATATCAAAACTGTTGGTTCACGATATATTATTCAAAATGAATTAGTGTGGTTAATGGATTGTTTGTGATTGTGTATAGAACTTACTTTATGTACGACAATAACATAATATATACTTCAAAAGACTCTATATTTTTCTATATAGTATATGTTTATTGTCTGAGGAACCATAAACAATGGAGCCAAATGACCCACGATTCAGCTGGAAGTCCTGACTATGATCCGACATATATATAAATTGAATTTTTTTTTTTTAGTCGTAAGATCACAGAAACTACTGAACAAATTGGTGTGGGACCATAACCAATAGACGAGGAATTGTCTGGACACTATTCATAATCCAAAAACTGTAAAAGTATGCTGGTATGTATGTTTGTCATATGCTGACAACGAAACATTTTATAATCAGGACTTCGACCATTCGATATGCAATCGTTTGTAGATCATTATAGGTTATTTATAGTATAAAAAATGTAAAAGAATGTTTGTATGAACGTTTATCTTATGCTGACAGCTGGACGGATTGTAATCAAATTTGTACTCAAATAGAATATAATATTAATATAATAAGATCATATATTACATAACCACATTACCTTTTTTATTCAAAAAATGTATAAATACTAGTAAAAATGCTAATCTTTTATTACTAACAACCATAGCCAAGGAAGGACCAAATATACCCGTTACTGTAATATCGGGACTGGGATCGAATCTGATAATGAAACCAGATTTAACATTGATAACAGGACTATGTTCGGGAAGCAGAATTGACAACGAGAAGGGCTAATATTAAAAATGAAGGGATTCATTCTATGCATAAGCAGAGTGAAACCATGGGCGTATCTGAATCATGAATAAAAAGCAATTATTGCTAAATATCAGTTTATGCTCAGCGCAGCATATACGTAACGGCTATAATATTATGAAAACGGTTTACTTTGGTAAGCAATCACATAAAAATTACTGAAATTGTCTGTATGAGACTTTGACTGATTCATGTGGAATCATTTATAGATGGTTCTAGGATTCGTATAATATTATGTCCGTTGCACTATAAATAGTAATTTGTTAACACCACCATTAATAACGCCAGAGGTAAGACAACGATCGGTATCGAGATCTGTATTGGAATCGAGAGCAAGACACCGACCGCATCCGGAAGTGCAACCAGAATTGACATCTAGAACAGGACAGTGATCGTGATCAAAGTTGACAGAAAAATCAAGGCGATATATAAAAGATGAAGGAATTCATTTTATGTTCACAAGAACAAAACCCGAGGGCACATTTGCATAATAAAAAAAATTGTTTAAATCTAAATTTACACCCAGATAAGCGGGCGGGTGATCGGTAATAAAATATAAATATCAACTAATTAACCCGCAGAGCCTAAATTAAAATTTTCAATGAATGCTTTTTTATAAACCAAATATGTCTGGTTTTCCTCATACACACCCCCACACTCAACACTGGCACGCAACACATTAATAAACAGTAGTAAATATAATATGTCCAGCTTATGAAATATTTGTGTATTACACAATTAATTATGATTTTTAATAACTTACTTTTCTTATGAAGTTCGCTTGTATAACTTTTTTTTTCATTGAAAACTTATGCTGATCTTTGTTACAATGTTCCATGATGCTCGGTATATCTGGCTTTATATATTTGTCATTACAAACATGGCAAGTCATTCTGTTCTCTACGATACCATTCCAAGAGTTGTACGTCAACACGAGTTTGTTATTACTGAATTCTAGAAGAACATATCCATCAGTAGCATTTTCTTGATTCTGCACCGAAACATTCCTCTGCATATACGTTACGGATATTGAAACTGGATTCATGTGACCGGTCGCCCTATCTTGGTGAGGCAACTGTACCCCACAAATTGAGGCTCTTTTTAAGTTCTTCAAATGAATTGTCGACTGAATATGCTCATCAAGTTCCAGTATCTTCACAGTTAACTGACACAACAGACAGGTAATTTTGGACTTGCTGTACTAAAATGAACGTTATTATTCTAATTATTTTGACCTAAATAAAAACTATAGATAATGTTATATAAATTTAACAATTGTACATTTGCATTTAACAAAGCAAAATATGAAGGAAGTTTTAAAACAAACACAAAACAGCGAGCAATGATTTTTAAAAACTCTGTCCATGCGTCTATACCTTTACAGACCCAGCATTTGAAAGATACTCTATGAAACTAGATGAGTGTATAATTATGGTAAATATAATGCTTGTAGTACAATTTATAAAATGGGCTATGTTGTGTTATGATATGTCATTAGAATATATAAAATGACAATTTGAGCATGAAGATGGGTGTAAGTTTGTACAGAAATGTAAATATAATTTATAGGGCGGTACATCCGCTTGTAATACGGATACGAATTCATGAAAGCGAATATATTTCTCAAAAAAGATATTGCACAGTTTAGGTGGCCAAGCACGAAAACGCGCGCACGTACCCATATCCACACATGCAGGCACACGAACACACACATACACGCACATGCTTGAGGACAAGTACGTTCGCTCGCACGTACGCAAGAACGCAGGCGAACACACACATTCGAACGCTCGTACGCATTATGTGGACACAGCAAGATTGAAGAACAGGATTTCATTAAAAACAAATCTATTTAAATTTTGATGTAAAAATTTACCTTCCTAGCGATACTGCCATCTGATAACTCATAGCATTCTGCATTCACTTTCTTAATATGCGTTGGCTCATTACAATGCTTTTTCACATCTGTTATAAACTTCATTTTGCATGTGTTACAAAATGTATTTTCTACAATAGTGTTCCAAGCATTGAACGTCAGTAATATTCTATCTTGTAGAAAATCTAAGATAATATATTCAGAATTATTCATTTGTGTTACATCCTTGTAGCATTCATTATTTTGAGTTTTCTCTTGTAACACACCAAAACTGCCATACTGGCATTTCATTGGTGTAGTCTTTATTGAGTGATCATCTTCCAATTCCGATAATTTGGAACTGCTTGCAACAGCATCTGCTGAGACTTTCCGACTGCTTGAATGCTCCAATCTGAGATTAGATTCACAACTCTCCAAATTCCTCGCTTCATTCGTCAGAATTACATCTTCAATATTTGGATCTAGTGGCTGGACTAGTTTTTTAAATTGATTCAATAATTTTGAATCCCTCCCATCAATATCAACCAATTTGGTGATACCGCACTTCTTTTTCTCTAGATGAGAATCTGATTTCACATGTGAGTCAATAGAATCAGTGTCTACTAAATCATTGCAGAAAGTGCAGTAGACGAAGTGGCTATAATTTATCTGAAATAAGATATATTTATATTTTTTAAAAAAGTACACAAATTTTACACATTTATGCTACACAACTAAGGAGTCATTTACAAACTATGTAACGAATTTTGGCGGGGGTGGTCGAATTTAGCCGCTCGCAATGGTGCTGGTACGTTGGTTCAAGATGGGAGAGAGGTGGGGCTTATCCGGACCCAAAAAATTTATTTAAATTACATAAATAAATATATATATATATATATATATATATATATATATATATAAAAATACATAAATACAGCATTATATAAACACATATAAAGAATATGTCAACTTCCTGAGACGTGTGACTCGACAGAGTGCATTGGAAGCGGGAATCAGCCGGTCAATCGTTTATCATAAAATTTAGATTCTACCAACCTTTGCTGATCGACGCCCGAGTTAATCAATATATACATGACACTGAGGTTGACCGCAAACTATTTCATTGTGCATTTTTCCATTTAATTTATCATTTGTTTTACCTGAACTGAGTGTTGATATAAGTAAACTATGTTTAGTTAATAAATAAATAAATAAGCGTATGAAACAATTACAAGTGTGTGTTTATTAACTTGATCAAAGGCCGGAGGAATTCGGTACTTCTTCTTCGGTACAGTCTTAGTTTAACATTAAAACACTTACCTAAAGTCAGTATAAAAATTATATAAGAAATGCATGAAAGAATTAACAAGAATTCATTTATAATCAATTAATGTAGGATTCTCAAAATAATCTTCAGTCAATATTGTTTCTTTGCATGTGACACCATAAAATATTGTTTATTACAAGTTGGAATCGTTAAAAAATATATTATGATAAATATTCCATAGAAGAGATATATTTTGCAGAATAAAAGAAATATATATATATATAAATAAATGTCAACAGACAGACCTGGAAAGCATGATTTTTCCTTTATACCATTATATAGGTGGCACTCTCTCAAATGTTCATACAGAAAATATATTGAAAAGATGCTTTTTTTTTACTTTAAGCCGCCCTATTGATTTGAAGGCCGCAAGATGCCACACGCATTGCTTTAAAACAATGCAACAAAACAATTTCCTCACATGTTAGAAAAAATATTTAATGTCAATGGGTAGTCTAAAATGAACCTTTCAGTCTAACTTAATTTGTATCTACTTTTTACAATGATGTAAATCCTTAGAGTAAGTTAAATATGAAAAATATTTGTGACAGTCTGTTCAACCTGATTCTAATAAATGATACTTACGACTTTTAGATAGTTTGTGCCATAGCATTCTAAGATCACACAATTCTTCAAGTTCTCCTTGTGCTCCTGACTCCGTGTATGTCTATACATCATGGGATGGGTGAGTATAGTTTGACATACAAAACAGCAGGAGAAGTACATGCCCCAGCCCCTGATGGTGTGCCACGCCTTGAATGTGTGGAGGTTCAAATTGTATTTCTGGTTGGAGATTTCTATTTCATGGGAAAACTTCTCCGATTTGCTGCTGAACACGGGTATCGGATTTTTCGGAATAATTCTAGTGACTGCCATTTGTTCACTCTTCTTTAACATTTTCTCTGTATGTTGTGTAAAATTATCTCTATGTTTTGTGGTTTCGATATGGCTTTGAACATGTTTGATGTTGTATGTCATACGGCAATTGCAAATCCCGCAATGAGCCCAGACTTGAGGGAGACTATGTATCTGGAATATAAGAAATAGTTGTGGGAATATTCATTACATCTAAATTAATACAAAAGAATATAAAATCTGACACAATAAATTTACTTAACATGTACTATTCTGACATTGTTAATTTGAATACACTGAAAAAAAAAAGATATGAGAATCTTTATACTTAGGTTCAGGGCAGAATAAAAGTAACCGATGCCTTACAATTAGATCAGAGTATGAAAATAGATGGACTGGCCATATTGCTAGATGTACCAATGATGGATTGACACTAAATGTAATCAAGTGGAAAAATCCCCAAGGCTGTGGAACAGGAGGTCATCCAGTCATAAGATGGAGTGACAAATAGTCACCGACACAGAAAAGGACTGGACAATATTAGTGAAAAGTAGAGATTAATGAGAAGTCTTTGGAGAAAATCTTTATCCAATCGGGGAACATACAAATGAAACTTAGTATATTTTTATATAAACAATTTACATTAACATTTAACAATTTGTAGTTGTTATAGTTATTAACTAATCAATTAAATTTGTGCCAGAAGAATATTCAAAAATTTAATATCCATAAAATGGATATTAAATTTTTAACATTTTACTCATCAATATAAAGATAATTAGTTATATAATTATTATTATATTTATTCTTGTTATGCCATGTATGTGATGAATAAAAAGGTTTATTACTATTCACTACTAGCTTTATCTGGCGGCTCCGCTCGCGTGGATATTGAACAAATTCTTTTTATATTGACCAATCACGGTTTCAACCATGATCCCGATCTGATTCCTGCTTTCAATTCCAATCTTCATCCCATTTTTTATTTTAATTCTGACCTCGTTCTAGATTTCGATTCTGTTCAAAAGATATATACGATAAAAAGAAATAGAAGTGAATTGAGATAAAAACTATCCTGCATGTTACTTCGAGGTATAACCTATCACCATACCAAATTTCATCAAACTCTGTCTAATACTTTTTGTCGGGTTCGCGAGCAAACACATAGACACAGACGAAAATTCTAAAACCATTAAAAACATATTCTGACAAAGTTTCTAACACCCCACAGAGTAGTAACTCTAATAACTTTAAAGTGCAATTTTTTTGTCTCATTAAGAAATTATACTTCTTACATGAATAAACAACATTCATAATGTAAATCGTCAATTTTCAGAAATTATTGTATATAAATGCATTGAATTTGATATCAGTTATATTCACTACATGTGCAAACCACTTATTTGTATTGAACAGCCAACTGCGGTATTCGCTAATGCTTATAAATATGACTACTACTGTACAATAAAATAATGTGATGTGTTACTTCGACACATGTAATTCAGCCATTGAAAAGGTCAAATTAAACCACTTGCCTACGTGCCTCAAAAGCTATGTTAACCCGTTCATCCTACATTTTGTTACCGAATTTACGAGAAGTAGGTAACAGCTCAAAATTAAAACCAGATAATACCAGCTTAAAAACATTACTTATTGTTAAAATATGGCTTTATTTTCGAATATTCTAAAGTTTGTTGTAACTAAAACATCTCAATATAAATAATACATTATTTCGCCAAATGCTCTAATGGATTGTGTGGTGAGAATGAAAATAAAGTAAAAAAATATTCGAACATCTCGAGAAATTTACAGCATTTGCGCCACATATAAGCTTTTAAGGTTCAATCTCCACATAATTTGGAACAAAAAGATCATAAAAAGGTAAATTTTGGCAACAGTTACTGAAAATCTGACAAAATAAACCTACCAAGGCGTTTCAACCAAACTGTATCCAATGTACATACTTCAAGCACACTAGAGTATTGTAATACATATTATATAAAATATGGATTAATTAAATACCTTTCTTATAAAATGCTCAGCGAATTCAGAAATAATTTCAGTGCTGCCCAATGCTGTTTTATGCTCTTCCATGTTGATATGATCAAGTAGTTTGTCGTGTTCCATGTGCTTAGAGCAACACATGCAAAAAAATTTGAGCTTTGCTTTAACGATAGCATTGAAAGACAAAACATTTAGACAAAATTTATATCCATTATGCTCTATAATGACATCTTCATTTGGTATTTCTGGTTCATCAGGCTTTTCGGGCACTTTTTTCACTAAATCCGTCTTTTCCTTTTTCACCTCAATTTTCTCTTCGCTATCTTCTATTCCCTCCTTCTCTTTTGGCTCTGGCATTTGCTGCTTAGTTACTTCCATCCATAGAGATAAATTGGATTTGTGTTTTGGTTTTTTTATATGATTATCTACTACATCGACCATTAAGTAAGTATTGCAAACACCACAATGGTGATGATTTTCGCTTAACTAGAAAAATTAAATCATGAAAAATCAGCAACAAACTATTCTGAAATCTCAAAATAAAATTTAGGCAAAACAATATATTTCATATAGTGAGTATTATTTACAATAACATGCGAGAATACATAAAATGCTATCAACGGGTTGCACAAAAGCAAAAACGTAGTTCATAAAAGTAATCCCTAAGATTTTACAGATAATGAATGGATAATCTGTCAAATCTTATGGATTACATTGATGAATTACATTTTTACTTTTGGTAGAATCCATTACGAATATATACACACATGCATTTATACACACATCCATTTCCAGTGGCAAATAGCATTTGTCTAATCGAATAACACCCACAACTCACCATTTACAATGAGGCAAGTATTAGGAGTACAAATAAGTTTCTGCCGTTTTGAGTGAGATGGCTTGGCACGAGGCTTACGTTAGAATTTGCAGATGAAAACTGGCTTGAAAATTAGGTAGCTCATTCAAGAACAACATAACCCTATTATATTATTAATGCATATTAGCATCATATATTTCTTTTTATTCAAAAATGTCTAAATTTGAGACAAATAAGCGTCATTTGTGGGAACTTTTAATTTACTTCTTTAATTTAAAAAATCTGCAGCTAAGGCACATCGATTGCTCGTAGAAGCATATACTGAGGCTGCCTTCAGTGAGAGAATATGTTGTGAGTGTTTTCAAAAGTTTAAGAACAGTGATTTGACATAGAAGACAAAGATCGCAGTGGAAGACCAAAAATTTATGAGGATGCAGAATCGGAGGAAGATTTGTCTCAAACACAAAAGGAACTTGCACTTACTTTAGAAGTCACTCAGCAAGCAGTCTCGCATCGTTTAAAATCATTAAGAATTATTCATAAACAAGGTAATTGGGTTCCATACAAATTGAAGCTGAGAGATGTTGAACGCCGATTATGCATTAGTGAAATGCTGCTAGCTAGATTCAAAAAAAATTTTTTACATTGAATTGTCACCGACGATGAAAAGTGGATACATTATGATAATCCAAAAAGAAGAAAATCATGGGGACTACCTAGCCACGCGTCAACATCCACAGCAAAACCGAATATTCATGGAAAAAAAACTCATGCTGTGTATTTGGTGGGATCAGCTGGCTGTAGTGTACAAGTGGCCTAATCCAAGCGAAACAATCACTGCAACTCTATACCGAACACAAATGATGAGATTGAGTTAAGCTCTGAAGGAAAAACGCCCTCAATACTACTTCAGATATGACAAAATTATTCTTCTACATGATAATGCTCATCTGCATGTAGCGGTTCCGGTGAAAAACTATTTGAAAACACTTGATTGGGAAGTAGTACCCCACCCGCCGTATTAACCAGATATTGCGCCGTCCGACTATCATCTGTTCCGGTCAATGGCACATGCTCTATCAGAGCAGTGGTTCATATCATATGAAGATACCAAAAATTGGGTTGTTTCGTGGATAGCCTCAAAAGATAAGGAGTTCTTCAGACTTGAAATCTGAACGCTGCCTGAAAGATGGTAAAAAGTAGTTGCTAGTGATGGATAATACTTCGATTAAAATTAAATTACCCTACTTTCACAATAAACATTATTTTATTGACAAAAACCGGCAGAATGTTTTTTGTACTCTTAATATATATAACAAATTATTACTTGTATGAAATTTCAATGGCTAGAAAATCCACATGTTCAATTTTCAGGAAAAAAAAAATTCCAATCTGTGTGAAAGAATATTTGAAAAAAGGGATTTCAAAACATAAAGCATCACGGAGTTTAATCTTAAACGCAGACCCTTAGAATGATAAGTGTGTGTAGCCCATATTTCAGTCTGGATCATTCTCTAAAAGAGGTTTATTTTATTTAAAAAAATAAGGTTATGATCACTTTTTAAGAGATTAAGACAGATCAGTACTATGTCTGAAAAATATCATTCAATCCAAGTGATAAATTCATTACACATGACTATATAAATTACTGTTGGCCATATACACATTTGTTGCTTCCATATAAAAGTAAGTAGCAAACAAAAAACGATAAGCAAGTGCATGTACCTATCTTTTTGCATTTCAGCGATTACAAATTATAGTATAAATAATTGCCATTTGAATTGTAACTGTAATGTAATACTCACCGTCCGTACAATAGACAACCCATATTCAGGTAATATCCGGCATTTGCTCAGTCTAGTCAAATGATTAGAACTATCCAAGTGTTTTTGCAGTGACTCAACATCACCGCCGACAACACATAGAGAACAAAAATATTTTCTAGGAAATACATAGTACATGTGCCAGTATTGTCTATGAAGCAGTATGCTCTCCTCTGCCACTTGGACATTTATGTAGTTATTTACATCCACTTCGGACTTCACTTTCAATATGTCTGCCGCGCAAGCCTCGCCGTATCTCTTGAGGGTGTCGTGTTGTTTGTCGGTTTCAATATGATCATCTAAATCTTTTTTTAATACAATCTTATTGCATATTCCGCAGTGTGAGCAGTTGTCTCGGACCTTCGAAATTAAAAAAATATATATTGCTAAGGTGCTATGCTATTGTCACAGTAAAATTTGGTTAGGTTTGATGGTTTCAACTTCGCTTACTTATTATTGTGGCACATCCCTAAATTCATCAAACCTTTCCGAGTATCTCAAGGCCTTCATATGAAGGGCCCTCTTGCATTATATGGATAATAATTCAATACTAACTTTGTATTAATGGTATTTAAAGATAAACATTTTATCATGAACTAGAAATTTGCCAAATAGCTCCTAAGCACCATACTGAGCAGCCAAGTATTAAAACAATAAAAATGTGAATGAGGTTTTTAAGTTTTGTAAGAAAAAAAAGTGATTACACTTAAGAATACTCCATACTCACACGCCGTATGATGTTGTCTGCAAAACATATGAGATAAGGTTTTCCACGCAATTGTGTTTTATGTTTCTCCGTCTCTACATGGCTCCGACATCCTTCAATATTGTCGATTGTCTCGACACAGCACAAGCATATGTATGTGTCGTTTCTGTCAGGAATTAGCATGTTGTAGTGATAGAAGTTTATGAACATGTTTAGTTTCACATAAACCACATCGCCACTGGTCTTGTTCCGAATAGTGCTGAAAAATGGTCTTTTTTCTGAAAAGATAGATTAAACAGATAGAGTGATTGCAGTGTTCCAATATAAATAACTGAACACTACTAAGTGATGCCATACACTGCATCCATAGCCACCATAACAATTGGACATGAAGTATATTATTTTACTAATAAATTTCCCACCTAAATAGTAATGTTACAATTTACAAAGTACATATAAGGAGCAAAAACATTGTCAATTATTCTTTAGAGTAACCTTCACTATTTTAAAGAAATTTATTATAACCATCAAATTCATTATTAATGCATCTTTAATAAACATTGATAAATGTTCCTTTCTATAAATAAATGTCTCAAATTACCTTTGACTAAGTCTGGTTAGGTATTGTAAGCGAAAATAACATTTTACTTTCGACATGGTTGAAAAACAAGTTAGACACTAAATTAAAAATTCAATAACATCAATGTAATATAGATTGAGCAATAAGAATTTGTTTTGCAAAGCATGACCTACGGTATACACATTAAAATCATATTTTCCACCATTAAAAAATCCAACCAAAAAAAAAATGGTTCTTAGCAATTTCACTATAACAGTTCCACATTATAGTTCATTAGGTTGTTGAATTACGGGTCACAGACAATTCTTAACTACTGGGATCACTATAGATGCATAACCATGTCAGACTACTCTTTAGAAAAAAAACTAAACATGTTTCGAAATTAATTTATGTCAAAATTATCATCTTATTCTATAGGCTGTATAGCACCTAGTCAATGTAACATTAATTTAAAAGGATTACACATCTAGAGAATATGGAAAATAATGAGCCTTTCGATTATGAAGTTAACATTTTGCAGGCCCTATAAATCAAGGATGTTATAATTATTAAGATATCAATTTTACCCTCGACAACAGCAGACGGCGGTTGTGTAGCTTCAGTGTTGTTATTATCAGTTGTTACATTTTCTCTGATCGAATCCAATTGTGGGACTTTCACGAGGTAAACTTCATATTCTTGATAAGCATCATGAATATCTATCAAGTCTCTCATATTGTTATAGATAACCGTATCAACACGACTGTCATCTATTTCTCTTAATGAGTTGATCTCTATTGAATTATAATCAAACTTATTGACGTATATACTCGACGTTACAGAATCCTTAAGCCCCATAGTGGATATTAGATGTTCTATGTGTGTAGACATTTTCTATAAATAAAAATACAATCAAATAACAACATGCATACACATTCATCTGGCACACTTCTCATGTAACCTTTTCATTTCACTGACATAACGTAATTCTAGGTTTTAATGTTTAAAATTTAATCCCTCTTTAACATGCCAGCAACATAATTTACATAAGTATTTTAAGACCCCCCCCCCCCTCGCAGATTCTTCACAATGGCATAGTGTTAACAAGAGCCACCAAAATCAATATTTTAATTATTAAGACATTTGTTTTAATATATACACTCAGTATACACTGACATTTTTTTAATTTATTGGGGGTAATCTCTGGAACTATGGAATCAATATTATAAAGTATAGAAATATTGTTGTGCTTATTTGAAAGTTTTTAGTTCAAACAACAAAACAAACTTTAAAACAGTTAATTCACATGAACTTTTACAGATATAAATGATACTGTTACAATTGGTTAATTAAAGTTTTAAACATGAGGGTATACTGATTTACATCCAGTAACTTATTTATACGGTTACCTGGTGCTTATAAGAACACTTATAGTACAGAAATACTACAACATAACTTCTTGCTAGTTTAAAACAAAAAAATATACACTTCAAAAGCATAAATACAATTCACTAACCAATTTATAATCAAATACAAATATAAAGGTTAATCCATCATAAACATAAGTATCTTTAAAATTACAAACAAATTATCGGTTCACATAAAAACATCTACTTCTAACAGAGCAAAATAGCAAAATGACACACGTCAAAGATAACATACTATGCAATGTGAAACAGAACGCAAGTCGCGAAAATAACCGAGTTCTTCAAATATCAATTTATTTCCTTATAGCTTAATCACTATCTCGTTCTAGAATCGTTAAACTTTCCTTAGAAAAAGAGAGATAGTGAAGAAGAGAGTTAATTATTAAATTTGGTAGTATTATATATTTTATTCCATTTCACACAGTTTGCTACGTTTGAATACATTGTTATCTCGTTTAAAAATAATTAAATATTAATAGAAAAAAGTATTAAGAAATTGCATAATCTGTTGATTTTCTTCGTTTGCTCTGAAGGAACATTATTATTTTATGTATATTCTTTACCGCCAATATTAAGTGACTTATAAAAGTTCATGGAATACCCTACCATAAGGTTTAAAAAAAATGAATAGACAATAATCATATACATATTTTTTTTTAATTTAGTTATTTACTTAAGGAATGAAGCAACAATTTTACACTGTAGTTTATAAGCTGTGGCATTACTGACCTGTATATTATTCATTCTCTTTTTATTCTCTTTTGTGGTTTTGTATCGGGAAAAAGCGTATAGTGTAGTTTATTAATAAAATGCTTTTAGAAGCTTATTAAAGTTGAAAGAAGTATTTAATATAAAATCTTAAATATATATTTTTGTTCGTTAAAAACATTTTTAGTTAATTCGAATGTTTTCAGGTAAAATTTCGATCGACAAACTAAGCTCGGAAAACCGTTACTATTTCGGTTAAATTCCCTTTATTTATTATGAAAACGGTGTGAAACTTTATAAACGTTGACTTTATATTAATATTTGATTAATTTTAGATATATAAAAGTATTTCAACATTGAATATTCGTCTAACCTTGTCACAGGGCATACCCATACTAAACTCGTCACGAATTTCGGAAATTTTTGGTTTTTTATAGAGCTGTATTTAAAAAAATTTCTATGTAAAGTTTATTGTTTTCAAAGTTTATTTCGTAGAATAGTCATTCTATTTTATATGTAATGCCTTAAATTTGCACATATATGAATACATTTCATTGTATAAATTTAAGTTTAAGACTCTCTACATTTCAACTAATCTCAGTTTTTAATTTTTAATCACAAAGCAAACAACAAAAATATACAATTCTTTATATTTTTGTATAGTCTATTTAGGGGCTCCAAAGGCGCAAGCAATAAATCACTCTCTTTGAAACAAATTCGCCATGAAAACAGGCTTAACAAAAAAACGCTCTACCTGAGCGCGGTGGTCCGACGCCTTGCGATGTAATGTCTCCCTTGAAAAAAAAAGTATGGCATGTTAATGTTTTATTAAATATTATTATTGCAAAATAGTTAATAAGGAATAAATGAAATACAAATAAGAACAACAATGTGGTTTTATTTCTTTGTATTTGAGCAAAGTCTTGGAAGGTACAGCTCTCTAAGTTTAACATTTCATTCCTTCTTACTGGAGACCGTTTTCAATTAGTTTTCTTTTCTTCGAGTTAGCAAATTTTATCTACATTCCTAAAATGTATAACAACTATAGAGTACTAATTCAAACTATGCGCAAAATGAAATCGTTTGCCGTCCCGTCGCACGGCGCAAGCGCGCGAAAATGATGGACCGTTGACGGTAGTGACCCGGTATGTACCGAAACCGTCTACAGACCTTTGAGCCGTTAAGTAATTTTATTGAAAAATTTTACTATTCTTCAGAGAAATGAGAAAATACTACAAGTATGAAAATGATGAAAAATGAAAGTTACAGAAAATTAAGATATAAAATAAAACATTAAAATACATAAACAAACGTAAGTTTTCAATATTCTATAGAATATTAAGATCATGACACAAAAATTAAATATAGTTAGTTCATATTTTTTATGATCAGATATAAAATGGTTTAATAAAAAAAATAGGATCCTTCATAGAAAGATGAGCTAAGATAATGCTCTTCATTGTAAAAGTACTATAACATAAGAATATCAAAATAAAAAGGGTTTGTAATAGTAACAAAATTAAGCAAACATTGGGCTATCGATAGACTATACAAAACTAAGAGATTATTATTATTAACCTCCCTCTTCCATAACATATACCAATATCACAAATGACTACACATAATTTTAACAAATGTGTTTGTTGTATTTTAATGACAAATAAAGTAATGAAAAATAAAGTTAAATGTGAAAAGATCTCTAGTTACATTATGTAAAGTAAAAATGTATTAATCAGAAATTTTAGAGTGAGCCAAATCAATAAAAAAAATGCTATAAAAGCATCAAAATGTTTCCGAAAATAAACTAATTTGCCATTAACGATCTATTAAATTTGCTTAGAAACGATGTCAATATGGAATATTTTTAGTAATAATAATGTTTTTGACATGTGTGTATGACAATCATTAATGGCACCACTGGCAAAGCAAATTGTTGCATAGCGATCGATAGTTGATTATTAAGCCGCTAATCGTCATTTGGGGATAGTTATATAATATTCTTATGGTCACGTTATGTACATAATTTGGTTTTTTTTTACTTTTTAGTTTGTAAATTTTCCTTTTTTATACATTTCATAACTCACTTTTTAGTTTATAAACTGCTTTTTGTATTTATCGTTTATTTTAGCCTCACAAAATAAAAAGTATAGGCGATGATTGCTAATGTGTAAACGAAACAAGAATCGACCCTTTAAAGGACTGCAAGAGAGTTAGAGTAAATATGATGATATATATAATAGGTAATGATAGCGTAGATGAATCAATGAAAAGTTATCACATTAAGAAAAGTTCTCAATTCTTAAGATTAAGTAGCAGCAGAACTACGGCGACAGACATTGCTCTCATAAATTTATAATACTGTTATCTGCCTTTAAAACATTATTTGATTCAATTTATAGATGAGGGTATATTTTTCTAATGCCGGATCTCAGACTACAAGAAAATTTTGTATAAAATGAAACTGGTTATTACTCAGTACATTAATTTTCGCTTAAATTTCTGCAATACCACAATATGATTTAGTATGAAATGGAATATTATGAGTGGCTCATTAAAAAAAAATAGTTGTAGAAAAATATGTAATTTTATGTCTATGGTAATTGTTATTGTTTTTTAATAAGGCCATTAATAGTGCTTTATAATTTAAAATGTGTGTTAAATTGTTACCAAACCAAAATTTTATTTTTGCTATTTTTAAAATATCCATTACAGGACTTGCTTAAAAAGTCTTTCAGAACTATTATCTACGCTAATATTTTTTTCTCCATAAGAAATAGAAAGAAATAAGGATGTCTCTTTTTAATTTTATACATCAATAAACAATAGTAGTATAACATAAATAAGTAGTTATAATGTGAAAATGTTGATCATGTTGTTTAGCTCAAAGATTTCGTTTAGACATCTAAAGCATGACTCTATAGGTAAGAATTTCAGTTCTCTTTAATAAATCAACAATTCATTTTGAAATGATAAAGTAAATAATTAATCAATATAACTACTTGTGTTGTCAATTTAATCAAAATTTGAAAAACTTGAATATTTTTATTAGACAATGTAATTGGCATTTTATTTTCCTTTTTGTTGTGTATTTTATTTTTGTGTTAGCTTGACAATTGTTGACACATAGTATATTATTATTCTGTGGTTGATATCATATCATATAGTCTGTGATAAGTATAATTGTATAATTCTATGTAATCGGACTATTTGTGTTAATTTAAGTTACTATTTTATTCCGATAGCTTTAGGATTTTAATGTTGATTTATATAGGTTTCTCTTTTATCAGATAGAAATAGAATTATGGACGCCGAATATGATGTAGACATGTATGAACATGCTCAAGTTAAAATCGAGTTGGATATTGGTCCTACAGGCGTGCAATATAAGGGAGCTCCAAAATCTATTAAGGTAGAATTGCATTTATACCTATATTAAAAAGAAAAACGAATTGAATTACTAATATGTGTGTGTAGAAAATAATATTTTATTTTTACATATATCAATAACAGTGTAACTATATACAGAAACTATAAAATACATGTGATTTAAAACTTATTAATTTTAAAATATAAAATCAGTTTTATAATTGCAATCAAAATAACAGGAACTTAAACATGAATTACGGAATCATCGATTGCTTATTGTCAAATTTTCATGTATATTGAACTGCTACACTCCATGTTGATGATTGTACATCATTGTTTTGTGAGCAATAACCCAATCAGATATAACATTAGAAATTTAAATTTTCTCTTTGGAATTGACTTTGGAGGATTAATTGGGAAGATAAAATATTTAAAGGTCATTATGTCAAAAAAAAAACTTGTTGAAATGCAATCACTAATAATTGGATATGTAATGTTATACTTTTTGTTGATTTTTTAGAAAAAAATGTGTAAGTTTGTTGTCCCACACTGCTTGTGTTCTAATGCATTCCATTGACAAATTTAAGATTAATTCACAGGTTATAAAAAAATTATCAGCATAAAAAGTGGACAACATAAGACTTTTTCTATGGATGTACTTGACTACTTTTGTTTAAGTTTTATATAATAATGCAATGACCTGAAAAGTATATTGTGCCATTGGAATTTGATTAACTGTGTAATACCTTAATTGAAGCAGACATTTTTTTTTTCAGAATCAAACTGACCGTAAATTTGGTGAAACTAAATTTGCCGCTGTAGAGCCAACATTTCAATCCATAAAGGTTGAGTACAGTTCAGATGATAACAGTTCGTCATCAGATCAAAAAGAATATGCACTGGTGCAACCTGATTCAGGTTAGTGACAACTTTTTTAATAGTGTATATATATATATACAGTAATACCCCGACTTACGCTACCTCGACTTACACGAATTGAGTTACGCGATTTAATTTTCTCGTCTATTCGTTTTTGTTTCAACGCCGCGCAGTCAAGGTCAAGCGGCGGCGTTTGTTTCTGACTCCCCCCGCCCGCTTTTTTATTATTATTCGTTCAGTTTACAACAGGCACAGACATGTAGTGCGGAATCGGCGCGTAGGTACATAAGTTACGATTTTGTGTTTTTTTGTGCGTTGTGCGTTGCGAGGAAGAAATTGATAATCATGATTCTTTGGATCCAGTTCAATTAGAAGATCAAATGACAGTTGGAAACTTGACAGAAGCCCTCAGTTCGATTGAAAAAGGGTTAACAATTTTGGAAAGCATAGACTCCAATGAAGAGCGCATTTTTGTTACAAAATATGGAATAAAAAAATTACTAGGATGCTATGAGGAGATATTACAGGAGAAGAAAAAATCATTGACTCGTCAGACGACTTTGTTACAATTTATGAAACCTTCTACATCAAAATGACTTCGGATTGTGTTTATACACTCTATCAATATAATTAGTATATTGTATTGTCATATTATCTAGAATTAGATACTAATTATTTCCTAAATTATTGTTTTATTTAGTCTCCAGTCCCAATTAAACATGCTTTGTATGTCTTTATATGCAAAATTGTACCTCGACTTACGAATTGACTTACGGATAGCGCTCAGTCCCACCTATCGTAAGTCCGGGTATTACTCTATATAAAAATTATAGTATATTTATCGCCTAAGGTTAGTAGTGTTTGATATTTATTTAATATGTATTTATTATAAGTAATATTATAAGTGTTATTTAATAATAATTTTTGCAATATCAATATAAAAAAAGTTTTATAAGTATTATTTAATAATAATTGTTTCAATAAATTAAATAATAAACTATTTAAAAAAAAACTATGAATTATTAGTAAATTGTATTCTACAGCCGACATATAGACTCAAAAAAAGGGGGAGGTAATTGTATGGTGTGACATAATATTTGTAGGGGGGTTGATGTGTGTGTGACCAAGTGTGGCATGATATGTGGACGACCCCTTTGATGAAATTAATGAAATTCGATGAAATTAGTCAGTTGATATTGATATTGCCTGTGCCTGTATCCATGGTCATTGAGATGCACCTAAATCATATAATGCTGTTTGTGGAATATTAGTGTACAACTGATCAAAAATTTTTTTTGATACCCTAACTTTTTAATGAACAGGAATCTTTAATAGAACGGATACGGATGTATGGCGCTTCAACATCCGCTGCATAATAAGATGAAACTAGAACTTGTCTGAAGATTTTAATGAAAAGGTCAAGTGTTTGTACCAAAAGCATCCACTTTGTGTACATCCATAGAGATGAGATAGACTTAGCAATAATGCTAATTTCTGTCTTTCTCGTATATGGATACATACACGTTGACTGTATAGGTCTTTTTCTCTGCTCTTTGTATAATTCTTCCACGTATTAGGTTCATTGTTTTCATAATTTTTTTTTCTCTATTTAATACTTTTAAATTCCTTATTTGCGAATGTCTTTTTTAATTTACCTGTCTTGCCATACTTGGTTTGTACAGCTTTATAAAAAAATATTGACAATCATTTATTTTACTATAGCGTTATCTAGAGATGTAACATCATTTACAGTACTATGCATGAATCTTTGTCGCTGTGAAGTTGGTCACGCAAAGCGTCCATGTTAATATATTTTTATTTTATTATACACAGTGCAGCAACAGGCAGAGGACAAGACTGAAATTCAGAATGATATTGTGCAAGTGAACAATGTAACTAGAGAGAAACTATTGTTTTCAAACGTATGTAAAATTATGTTCATGTTTTTTTTCTTTCTCAATTTTGTTTACATAGTCATTGGAATTTTTTATCTTAAAATTAATTCACATACAGAAATATTAAAGAAAAATAGTTACATTAAAAAATACATAAAAGATGCGATGCTTCTGATAGAGATTTTAGTAAATTTCCCTCTGAGTTCTCTTTTGCGCTTTACCATATTAGTCGCAAATCACACTTTTAGAAGTACTTGTCAAAAGATCTTCAACCAAAAATGTTGGGTAACAAATTAGAATGATACACTTAGAAGGTAATAAAGTGTCACGACTTATCGGAACTTGCCCATCTTTGTGCCATATTATATAACCAACATTGAGGGAATCGGTTTAAAGTTGGAGTAACCACGAATTCCATTATCACAAAGGGTTCATTTCTGAAGCTCTGTTAGTCCAGGCCTATTACAAGTTCTCAGGTTTAAGATTCTACACCTAGTCAACAAAAAGGAAACTTTAATAGGATCAGTCACATGCCTGTCCATTTTTCTGTTATAATCATTTAGTTCAGAACCTGTTCGACATACAGACTTAAAATTCGGCATAGTTATTTAACATGTGATCTTCATTAATCAATTAATAATATATGCATTTCTTCAAAAATCAGAATATTAAATAATTACAAGAGGGTCAAGATTAAATATTTTTTTCTAATATGTATAAATCTTGAAAGAGAGCAATGCTTAATTTTAAAGTGACTTAAAATGTACAAAATTTTGACCAAATTTGGATTGCAAAGTCTAAGTTTGAAGTTTGCAATCCAAAACATCTGAAATTCAGGAACCTAAAGTTTTCCCATTCTTTATAGAAAGAAAAAACTAGTGGGTTATACATAGAAAAATACCTTTTTTCGGTGTGTGTTCGTTTTGTATATAAGAGTCTTAGGGGTGATAAAATTTAATAATATAAACAATTATGTAAAAATGTCTCCACTTATGCCATGTAAGCCTTGTGTGAATATCGAATAAGTATTGTGATAGCATTTATAATATGTTACTAGAAAAGTACACATATTTCAACTTCAAGTGAGCTATTTGTGCTGTTCATGATTTGATACCGATGACATCTCTCAAAGGAAAATTTAAAATTAATATTACATATACAAAACCCTGGTAATTGTCAGAGGCATATAGAATCGTTCTAAAAAGGAGCGACATCCATAACATTAACACCACACATAAGAACGACTTTGCCGCTCATAAAACCTGTCTAAGCAAAGTTAATAAATAGTTTAAGGGGCAATGTATAATAAGAACCCAGCTGAAATTAAAAATTTGCCATTTTATGAGTTTAAACGTTTCATTAAAAGAAAGTTGTATGGCAAGGGCTATTATACCGTGTCTGATTATGTAATGAAAAAAGCCCTTGGGATTGAACTGTTTGGCTATCGGGTTGCTTCATATTATTTTTCAATTTCAAACAAATTATTAATTATTCAATCCTTTGTATTGATGAGTAAAAAGAGCAAGCCTCGAGTTCCTCGCCCGCTCTTCTCTCGGTGAATCAGCATTTGGAATGGGTGGTAATGTCGAAACGAATTTATCAATGACATATTTCAAGTATAATTTCATTACCTAAGAAATAAAGATATTTATGATTTGATTCATATAGCCATCACTAGATGATGGTATGGCTAAAATTAAATCGCACTGTGGTTGCATTTCTCAGAATCATTAATAAGTGGCCGATTTTGATATAGTAGACAATGAAACTTATATAAGTAAAAAAAGCTCTTAGGTAAGGAAACTTTATTGTATGGCTACTTTTATTAGTGCTGGTTTACCAAGTCACATAGTGTCATTGTGTAGCAATTCATTATGTCTTTTGATTTATTGAATTTCAATAGCAATCCATTCTTCTGCCCCTTCTCAGTAAATTCCGTTTAAAGTAGAAATCAGAAAATTGCAAAGATTGAGTTACGAAGCAATAAGGTTTACCAAGAAGAAAAACTATCAAACGGATAAATATTTCATTTACGTATGACACAGAGCAGTAAACATTTTGTCCAAGTCTATGAACATCCTTAGTTCAGATTGTGTAGTAATGCATGAATATTACTTAAAGCATTTTAAAGGGGCAAACAAATATTGGAGCCACAGAATAGGAGACCACCACTCTCCATAGACAACCGCATCCCCAAGGGAGTCGCTAATGCTTTGCTGGTCCTTCAGATGGGAGTAGGCTTTGCTTTATTTTATTATTCTAGTAATTAGTTTAGTAAAGAAACATTTAGCACAATTTCAGGCATTAATCAGTATTTGTAATCCATGGTTTGCATAAGGTGGATGAGCAGCGTTTGCCGTTCAGAAGGCAGCCAGCAGAGGATCTCTTCAGCAGTCGAGATGAAGAGTTACGACCTCGTACAATTTCCGTTCTTGAATTTGAGCGGCGTTTAATTCCGCTGCGGAAGGCAACGGCTGCGGCTGTCGCTGTCAAACAAAGGAATACGCCCGCGGACGCGAGAACATTCACCTGCGAAATATGTGATGCTAAGCTGACACGCTGCACCACCCTCGTAGAGCACAGAAGGATCCACACCGGCGAGAAGCCATACGCATGCGAAATGTGCGATTTGACGTTTAGACGTTCCAGCGATTTGTCACGCCACAAAAAAAAGCACTTGGACAGTAAGTCGTACAGTTGTGATATATGCAATCTGAAACTTAAGAGTTTTCTCACCTTGAAGAACCATAGAAGAATACACACCGGCGAGAGACCGTACCGCTGTGACATGTGCCATGCGGAATTCAGAAGCTACAACGCATTGAAACACCATAAAGAAGTGCATGTCAACGGTAGTTAGTTCCATTGTGAAATGTGCAATAATAAATTTACTTGTTCTAATGATTTGAAGCGGCATAAACAAATGTCTTGCAATTAGGGAATGCAATCCCGACTCGAGATCGTAAATTCGGGATCCCGCGGGATTAGAAACATCAATCCCGCGAGATCCCGAAATTTTCGGGATCCCGTTTAGTTTAAAAAAAATAATAATGTTCGGATAACTGAAAACGATGAAAATTGCTTGTTTCTGATTTTGAGGTTAATTAAAATAAAATATTATTTGACAGAAAACAAAAATCTTTATTCTTCAATATTATTAACTAAACAATTTAAGTCTTTTGTAAATTAGCATAATAAAACAAAATTATTACTCAAAGAGATTAGAAAGTAGTTACGGGTGATTTTGAAAGTAGCTTCTTAAAAACAAAGTGTATTAAGAGTATTATCTGCTAAACGGCATCTAATGTCCGTTGCAATGTACCAACTGCTGAAAATGCCCTCTCCGACTCAACACTGGTTGGCAACAGCGTGATTAAACAATTATATGCAAACTGCAAAAATCTACCCCTTGTTCCTCCACACTCAAACAAATCCATTTCTTTTTTTATGACTGACTCTAACTTATCTAAGCTCGTGGATACAGGTTTAAAAGGACTTTCAGTTTTAGACGCTCGCAGAGTTTCTTCTAATTCCTCTTGAAGCGATGTATAATTTTGTGCAGCAATAGCACGTAAACTCAAATCCTCTGCAATTATAGAAAGAGGTAAGTCATCTTCATTTAATACTGTCGTATTAATCTCGGCTTGGTTTGCTTCTTTACGATATAATCGTGTGATTATATTTTTAATTTCTTTCCTTATGAGATATTTGCTTGGTAATTGGAAAGTCTCGTTACCTTTCCATTGCTCCAAGTCATCTTGATAAATATTTGGATTTTTCAAATATAACAGCACTGCAGTCGCTTTTATGCGACGTTCAGAGATACGATTGTTCATCGAAGAGACCAACTTTTCTGAGAGAGGAGTTTTCAGGTTTCCTAGCTTTCGAACCATGAAACGTAAAGTATGTTCTGCACTTACTAAATCAATATCTTGACGGCACAGTACCTCAACAGCCAATTTCACTGGCTGAAGTGTGTTTTCCAAATCGATGAGGACAGCGTGTTCTTCATCCGTGAAAAAGTATTCTGGATTGGAACTGAGCGAAAGGTCAACTAGAGTCTTAGCTACACACTGCTTTACTCTATTGTAGGTACTTATCATGTTGCATATGCTAGACCAACGCGTTTTGCAGTCAAGAACCAGCTGAATTGTTTTGCCAAACTCTTGCTGAATATAAATCTGAAGCATATCATTCTTGGTAGGAGAATTCTTAAAAAGTTTGACGCATTTCCTTAGTTTTGATATAATCATTTGGTATTCTGTACCCAAATCAACTTGTCTTATAGGTAAGGAAAAGTACAAACCATCATAATTATCCGGATTGTCACCTAGGACTTCTTCCTCCTCCGCGCTGCGATTTGTGTTCAGTTCAGGGTCTTCAAATTCTTCCTCTGGATTCGATTGTACGGTCTTTTTATAAATGACGTCTGTTATACCTAATTGTACACCATGGGCGTAGCAAAGCTGTTGTAGTGGTTCAATTAGACGTCCTACTTTCTTCATGACGCTGGCTCCATCGGTCGTTATACCAACTATGTCGTTATCCAGGGATAAATCAAATTCTGATAGTTTTTCCTTCAGAAGCTGAACACAAGACTCCGATGACATACTTCCAAAAATGCGCGCCAGTCCAATATTCCAGTCAGTAGGCTGACAGTTAATGACTGTGTGTACATTGACATTTAAAAAGCGCCGATTTATTCCAGATGTCCATTCATCTAAAGTGACCGTAAACCTATAATCTTCATTCTTCAACTTTAGAAGATCTTCTTTCACTTTCATTTTGAGCGTTATTCCGTAATTCATTACAATTAGTTTAATTGTATTTGGTGAAGAAGGCAATTTGTAATTGTTACCTTTCGCAGCAAAAAGATTCTTCATATCCTCGGAAGTACAGAATACCCTGAATGGCAAACCATCTTTTGCTACCATTCGGGAAATCATTAACTCTTTTGTTACATTACAATCAGATGGAAAATAATCAGTGATTTTCTTTCTTTTCTATGGTATTTGATAATTTTCACCATCTTCTGGTGAAAATTGAGCTTCAACATTAATTGGTGACAGCTCAACTGACGACGACGCTCTAGTAGACGCTAACGAAGTCAAAGGTAGTGACACATTATCCGGCTCAGGTGTGCTTGCTCCCGCATTCAATTTTGTGTCAATTTTATGGATTGACATCATATGGACGTGTAAACCTTTCGTAGACCCGAATGAGATTTTAAGAACAGCTTTACATAACTGGCATTGAGCAGTTAAATCATTAACTGCTTTCTTGAAATATCTCCATACCGGTAAACGACTGCTAAAGTCAACGTACACTTGATCTGCATTACTTTTCGACATTTTAATGTATTAAAAATCTCACACTTATAAGAATCCGAAAGTTATATTTAATTAACTTCCATAAACAATAAAAATGAGTAATTTAAGAAAAATAACGATTACAACTGCACAACTAAAACAATTATGACGTACGTAAACAAACAAATGACTGCCTGACCGCACGCCTGTACCTCTTTCTCACTCACTCGACATAGTTTTATATTATCTATCCTGCTCGTCACCTGTCGCTAACATTCGTAATTGTTCGTATTTCGGCACTCGCGGCCGCCGTCCGTCAGCGCATCGCTCGCGTCCTGACAGTATGTGCCTAGCGTTGCTGACCACTGCCGCCCAATCCCGAACGGGATCTCGTCCTATTATGCTTCGGGATTGATCCCGAAAAATTACGCGAGATCTCGCGAGATCGGGATCTCGCGGGATCGGGATTGCATTCCCTACTTGCAATATGTTGGTTGTTAACTCATCACAAAAATTTCAAAATGAACCAAATGATTGTATTCTTAGAGTTTGCTTATAATTGTTAAACTATAAATAAATAAAATAAATTGTATATATGTTATTAACAATATCTGTAATTCTTTTAATTCTTTTAACTCCGAAATTAAATTATTACTTCCATATATTTTATGGGACCCTCAGTGCGCAAGTTTGCCTGACATTTCATTGGTATTTTTTTGTAGTTACTATTATTCAATTTGTTATTAATCTAAACTGCCCTTTAAAAATTAAGGTTAATTTATATTAGCGTTTTTGGAAATATGAAATTCGTATGTAAACTTGGGGGAGGAATATTGTGCGCAAATTTAAAAAAATTTGAATCACTTGTAATTTGATGTATTAGCTCCCGTTTTCTTGAACACATTATGCTCATAGTGTCATTTATGAATATGGGTGTTGGATTTCAAATAAGACGTTATTCCAGATCAATCACAAAATCAACCATAAAAAAATATAAAGAGGGTCTAAAAAGGAATTCAGTAGTTAAATCGGTTTCTTCACCAACTTCAGGGTAGGCTTCTTTGCAATGTGAGCACAAATGATGGTCGGCAGGAATTTCATTGTTTTATTCAGTTGTTAACATTACGAGCTTCCAAATTTGACTACGACAGATGCACAAATATGGCTGCATTTTATAGAGAGTGCATTCGCCTTCAGATATGAACTGCATACATTACATATGAGGGGGCGTAGTCATACACTTCGCATTCCCGCCGCACAAGCGTTCGTTCGTGGATCTTCTGCGACCTTGCCTTTTTTGGCCGCAGGTACGGGACGGAGGACTTATGATGCCTCATGCCCGGGCGTCTTCTCTTCGGGAATACGACCCCGAGAATCCAGTAGTGATGGCCCCCTTTGGGGGTCAAATCCGTGAAATTTTCCGAGTCAGTTGAAGATCCAGAGGAGATGACAGTGGTCACCGTCACCTTCCTCGACCGTCACGGCCGACTCTGGGAGTGATGATAAAGTGGTGCGTCCGCACCGAAGAAACTCGACGATCACCGACTTCCCGCACGAGCGCCACTTGCGCTTTAAATACCTACCAAATCGCGGCAGTCCTGTAAAGAGAACCTCGAATCTCAGTCTCTCACTTGCTCTCTCGTCAAGTCACAATTTTAGCATGCAGTTTATATGCGTATTACACGAATTATACTTTCGTTCACACAAATCATTATAAAATTTGCAAAACAAAATTAACATTTCCAATAATTCCTATCCGGGTTATAAAACACATGTAATCTAAATATTTAATATACACAAAATGAATATACACCCAAACACATGAGTCAAAATAAATTTTAAACTAAGTCCCTATATGGGGAAGAAATATGTACACATAAGATCTTTTATACAAGATCTTAAAATATAATTATCAATCAAGAGCGCGGCTGTCCGAACAGAAGGATGAATTTTTCTCGACAAATTTTCTTCATTTTTATGTATGCTATAATGTTCAAAATCATAACCGAAACTTGCACACAAAGTGATTGTATCTCTGGCCAGAATATAAAGATTTTATAAAACAAAAACTGTATCTGTTTACTATTCTTTCACTTGATAACTGAAAAATCAAAGTGGCTGTATAATAAATAATTAATTATTAATGTAAACTAGGAATAGAAATCGTTCAAAAACTGAACTCTGCGGCACACCCATATTGATTATAGATCAATTCAGTCAATATGGGTGTATTGATCTACAACCTCCCACCATTAATATCAACTCTTTGAATTCTACCTCTTAAATAAGACTAGAAGTGCAAGTGATCAACTCGTGACACCATAATGATGTAGCTTCCTAATCAATGAGCCATGATGAACGCAATCAATAGCCTTGGATAAATCATAAAAACACCGATTGCGTCCCGTGAATCCTCCCAGGCATCAAAAATTTGTTAAATAAGCTCAACACCGACTCCTGTTATTGAGCGACCCTTTGTAAGTCCGAATTGTTTAACGTTCATCAAATTATTATTATAAAAATACCTCAAGAATTGATTTAAAATAACGCTGTATATATAAAGCTGTAGCCATAATGCGAAAACGAACAAATAGACAAGGTTTCTCTTGCATGCTAAAAGAGAGATTCTGTAAAATTAAGTATAAAGGGAATTAAACAAATAGTCGTTTGGTTCGCTTTATACTTAATTTTACCTACAAAGTTTCTTTACTCCTGTTTAAAGTTTGACTTACTTTTTGTAATGCTCGATAGAAAACGAAACAAAGCCGGAAAGGATACTGCAATTGTTACCGATATCGGTAATAGATTGTTTTCAATACTATCAATCAAAATCAATATCAGACCGTTGGATTATCAATAGCTATGAGTCCATTATTTTGATAGATTTTAGTAAATTTTAATCAAAATACTGCTATACAAGCGTTCTTTCTCATTCCTTACGTAGGCACGCCCTAGAGAAGGAATTAAATGGAAATTCAATGCTAAAGTAGGCGAGAAGGTTTATTTATGTGTATATACAAGGTTGAGGAAAAAGGTTTTCCATATTTTTTATATAAATTCAAAATATATTTTTTTAACATATTTTCACTTCACTTCCTTAATAATGACAATCATATAGAGGACTATATATTTGTGCCAGCATCACGTACATATGAAGTAAAAGTAATTCTTCGTTACGAAGAAAAAAAAACTGGGCGTTCAGAGTTGTTAAAACATAAAAAGGGACACAAGGAGGAAACGTAAATATAGAGAAAAAAGAAAAAGGGAGAAAGGATAGAAAAGGCAGTGTAAATACCTACAAACATAAATGATATATAAAGTAAATAATACACATAATAGAGTAAATATTATATATGCGATTCTATTTACAATTTTTTATTATTATGGCTAATGAATGAGATAAGGGACGATAGGATTGATTTAAAGGCATAGGATAGGAGAGTAGGAATGCTATTTGGGAGAGGGACACCAAAGTCCGGAAGACTTTAGAAGATGATGACGATCATACGAAGAACAGGAAAGAAAGATGTGGTTTAAGTCCCTCTTGTCCAGACCGCATTCTCATGCCGATGAGTCTTTGATGCGAAGTTTAGCAAGGTGCATCGGGGTGGAGCGGTGACCAAGTCTCTTCCAGCAAATGGGTGATGTCGCTCGTTTGCTAAATTTGAGTTCAAAAAACCAGGGCTTAGGAGGGATGGAGCGTTGAATATGGGAATAATGGACCCCTTTAAATTTTTTGGAAATCGACCAGTGATAAATCCACGAAGAAAGCAGCCATTTTTTAGACAAGGCAGTCAAAACATGGGAGTAATTAATATAGGGGATTTTATTCCCACAGGAGTTTGCGTCCTTCGCTACCAGGTCCACGTGTTCGTTTCCCGCGATACCCGAATGGCCGGGAACCCATACCAATGCAATCTGTAAACCTCTTTCATGGCATTGATTGATTTGTTTTCTTATATCTATTATTAAGGTGTTGTGAGTTTTGGACTTGAAAGGGTTTCATTGGAGGGATTCGAGGGAACTACGGGAATCGGACAGTATGAGCGTGCGGCGTAATTTTAATAGAAGGGCGTACTTAACGGCTTCCAAAATGGCACGACATTCGCCTGTAAACACCGAGCTTTTGGAAGGGCATTTAACTTTCTGAACAATATTGTATTGGAAGTGAAATGTACCAACTCCGACGCATTCAGCTTCAGAGAGCTTAGAAGCGTCAGTGAAGATGATGTGCCACCCCAACTAACCGTTCTCTATTATGGAGTGGAAGTGAAGATCAGCACTGGAGTCGTCCTTTGAAATACCGAAGTCCATTATAATTCTAGGTTGCGAGGTTATGGTTTTGAACGAATAGTTAAAAAGGGATAATGTATTAATGGAATAGAAGTTAGCCTCTATGACTTGAAGTCTCTGGAAGCTGAAGAACAAAGCACGGAGTTTTTCTTGAACGACCATGTTCTCCGGGCTTAAGGAATTTAGACAGTTAAGGAGTGGTTTGAAAATCGCAATGATTTGAAAAAGAAGCGGTCAGATAAAAACTGTCGGCGAAGAGGAAGAGGTGGATGAGCGCATTCAACTTGGAGTGCGTTGATAGAGGAGGATTTCATACAACCCACGATTATCTGCAGAGCTCTGGCCAGGACCAGGTTCAATCTCTTCAAAAAAATAGACTTGATTGGCTCTAACAAGAATAATCCATAGTCCAAGTGACTATGAAGAATCGCATTGTACAAGAGTTTAAGGAAATAGGGATGGGCACCCCACCATGTACCAGATGGGCATCTTAGGATACTCATATTTTTTTTCAACTTTTGTGACGACGTAGTTACAGTGATCGATTCCGATATTTTGGAGTCAAGAAATAAACCAAGAAACTTAATAGACCTTTTACAGGGAATCCTGACGCCCCCCAGGATAACTGGCACCGTTCTCTTCCTTGAGAAAGCAACCAGGTTTGCAGCACCTCCAAACCGCCCAACATTCAGCCGTAACGTCATCGTAAAGCGGACACGCCCACAAGGCGTGGTGCATGTCCTCGTCCGTCTGCCCGCACACGCGCACACTCGTCTCAATGGGTTCCAGCTCGTAAAGTCGCTTCCTGAAGCACCCGTGTCCCGTGAGCAGCTGGGAGGTTTCGTAGTCGGCTCAACTGAGTCGAACCGACACGCTCGGGAGCTGTACGGCCATTTTGTGTTAGCTCGATCCATTTCATTGTGAGTGCGCGAATGAACGGTTCAGGTCTAAATAGTTTTAATTCGGGCCTCAAAGTGTGTAACGTTATTGGTTTCAGTGTACACGATTTATGTATAACTTGAGTAAAGTGTAAGTTAACTAGCTGAGGTTTTCAGTTTAAAAAAGTCGCCCGAACCCACCCTTCAGAACCTCAACTCTCACTAGCCTCTAGCCGAGCCTCCTTAAGTAACCTTCTCCCGCCGAATACTCGATCCTCGCGAGACATAAACCTGAAAAAATTTATATCGTTACAGTCTTATTGTATATATATATATATATATATATATATATATATATATATATATATATATATATATATATATATATATATATATGTATGTATGTATATGTATATGTATGCATGTGTTCATCCTGCGGTCCCCAGCCGACATATTGACTATGTTTGCTGTGGATCTTTTTTTTTTTTGAAAAACGAAATATCTCAATAGGATCGGAAAATAATACAATTATCTCTATTGTTGCTGAAACAGTTATAACAAATAACAACCATGGATGTAATAGTTAGACTTGTACTGAAAGAAAAATTTTAATATTTGGTTTGCGTATTATGCCCAAAAAACTAAATTCATTACGGCAGAGGCTAAAATTTTGTAAAATTCACCAAATTATCCTCAAAACTGTCGTTCTGTAAACACTGAATCGACCTTGTGTAACCGATGTGCTCTGACATTTGTCATTCAAAAGATATCTCTTTTATATTAACTTCTATTTAACGGTTTATTTTTGCATTCTTTTTCAGATTTCCCACTCATAAATATTGTTCCTCATTGCGATAATATTAATTACATTGACGTATCACACAAAACTTATTCAAAATGCACTGCATTTTCCGATAATTTTTGCATTTCAGCTACAGCGAGCGCTGCGGTCGAATCTATTTCCCATAAATGTAGTGAATATAAAATATTCTTCTTTGTACGTACATCTTACAATTTCAATACAAACTTATTATACATCATTACTATACAAATTATGTCTATGATACCGTTCACGAAGAACGCACAAAGTCATTTTGGCCGGCGGCTTGACTAATGGAGATTCCTTTACGAGGGCGTTCCACGTATGCTCTTTCGTATAAGATTACGCCATTTGCACGGATTCCTGTGGGTAAGTTTGTGCATGTAAAGACGCGCAAAGTGCGCGCGCATTCACGCGCGATGTGTCGCACGCGCCGGTCGTCTCGCCGTACATTAGCCCACTCTTTCTCTATATAGCCCGCTCTTTCTCTATATAGCCCGCTCTTTTGAAGGTTGATATTCATCATATTTCGCGCGAATTTACATCTGTATTTATTAATATTTATAAAACGCATCAATGCTTGTGGAAAGTAAAATTCGAAGTTTACAAAAACAAATTTTCGAGAGAGGATGCTTACAAACGAATCATTATTTTTATATTCCTTTCTGGAATGTAAACAATGTATAAAACCCCACATGATTTCTTACAAATTGTACGAGTTGCCCACGTAAATAGCTTGTTATAAAATTTAGTGACTACATTGTTATGATAAATTAATACACTAACAGCTCTTCAAGCTGAAGTGTGCCCATATGCACGTTTTCAAGAATAAACGACGAGACAGAATTCAACAATAGACAATAGACAACAACAACTCTACAATCTGGAATCATACATACTCTTATACCATAAACAAATTTAGGTCAAATTTGAAAAAAAATGATTAATATTCAACATAGGGAGTCCTCTCACGAGTGTTGAATTCGCACTTTTAATGTAGTTTAGGGATTTATTACTATCATAGAATGAAAATAGCATGAAATAACTTTGTATAGAATTGATTAGTTTGTATTAAATGATTAATAAATATTCTAAGCGATAGTTTATTTTAATATAATGAATAATTTTACTAGGTATCGTTTTATTGTCCACATATAAGTTGTAATATATTTTCGGAATTGCACTAAGAAATTCGTGTATATAAAAAGTGATAGTTTAGATATTTATGTGGCAATAGACAAATTAAATAAAGCCTCTCAGGCTCTATATACGACAAATTCACAAATAGGTACTTGTAATAGCCACGCCCTCTATTGCATGCGGGCGCGCTGGTGTAGTAGGGCACTTTGTAAAAAATCTTTGTCAATAGAGTTGCTCATTGCTATCGTCGCTTTTCTAGCGTCTAGCGGCCTTCGAGTAATATAATAAAAAATAAAGTATAATAAAATACTTAAAGAGGTGGTTTTATATTCTCTTTGGGGATTGTAATGGTCAAGGGGAGTCCTATAGTCCACTTGTCGCCTAGAGTCTCTGTTGCACACCTGTAAGGGCAGGGAAGCATGACAGCGAAGCGAGGCACGAAGGGGTAACACACAGATATAAGTAACTGTGCGCGAGAGTTGTTTCGTTGGCGCTAATATGCGGTCATTTTACATCAGTCTTCGGCATAGAGAAGTATGAATATATAAGTCTTTATTCTGACAGTGACAGTCAACAAGGCCGAGCGCGTTTTTTTTTACACCAAAAAAGTAGTTTTAACATTGTTTGATCTAATTTTGAGTGAATACGAAACCACACGTAAAAAGATAAGTGCTTGGGCTACTACTTTTATTTTTTATTGTGTTTTATAGCTATATTACCTATTTATATGTTTTAACCCATAACGGGGGCATGGGTTGGAGGGTACCCCATTATTACTTGCTTCTTCTAGATGCACACGTAACGCACACGCAAAATTAGACTTTGTTGAATATACGCGAAAGTATGGTGTTGTGATGCTTTGCTTTCTCCCACTCAAGTGCTACTCCCACAGGCTTCAACCCCTAGATGTTGGCTTTACGAAACCTCTGAGTTTATATTATGACCAAGCATGTTCTAACTGGTTAAGGTCACACCCGGGGCGGATAGTAACATCTTTACAAATAAGCGAAATATTTGCAGAAGAATATATTCAACCTGCAACAACGTCTACAGCGAACAATGCTTTCAGAAAATGTGGCATTTGGCCAATTAATCAAAATAACTTTCAGAGAATATAGACTAAGATTTTTTTTTTGCTGCAACAACAACAGCATACCGCAAACAAATAATGAGCCCGAAACAGCTCCTTCAACTGCCGACATCCAACCACAACCTTCCCCTCAAAGAGACTTATCTAAATCATTTTTGTCTACAACTACGACAACTTTACGTCAGAGCACTCCTGTATCGGAACCTCAACCCGGACCATCTACGGAAAACGAAAATAGCCGAATCCGACCTCCGGTTCGAGAGACGCGTCGCGACTTTCTTTAAAAATGCCTCTCCCAAAAATATTATCCCAATTTCGACAAGCGAGGAAAAATTATCACAAAGAGAAAACTGTGGTTCTCACTTCCATCCCCTACGAAAACTAGCTACAATAACGGGAACAACTTAAAAGAACGAAGAAATCTTCAAATCCAAATGACCCGAGGTTGAAGAAAAACTCCAAGAAATGGAGAACCCCAAAAACCGGCTTTTATGTGCACAAGTCTGAGTTATGCCTGTATTGCGTTGACGTAAACCACTCTAATTGTGTAGCTTCTCCGGCATTGGGTAGCCTGCCAGTTAAGTGGACGTTGGGCTCATGCAGGCTGTGCAGGTGTAGGCGAAGGAAATATGGAAGAATATCACATCTGCTTATACTGGTGAAGCAGTGTCTTACGTAGAGGAGGGCGCCAGGGGCGGCCCGCACCCGGGCGCCTAACGGGGTGGCACCCGAGTTGTTCATCCGACCGCAAATTTTGATTCCCAAAAAATACACAACGAAATATAAAACATTGTTTATCATTAGAGTTTTTCTTCAATGTAACAGTTTTGATTTTTAGGGTGTCGCTTCAAATCCGCCCCGGGTGACACCCAAGCTAGCCACGTCACTGCTGTGAAGCAAAGTAGCCAAGTACCCCATGTTGCCCCTACTCTGGGGCACGATGGTGTTGTGTTAAGGGTTTCATATTTTTTAATTTCGTTATTTATCTCACCAAATTCTATGCGAAATACTAGTTTGATAAGTAACCTAAGTGTTCTATTTCCTTTTAATTAATAAATATATCTTGATTATATTTTTATTGTTCATTTCCCTTAACGTCCCCATTATACCCTCATACAGGAGATAGTCAAACAATTTGGGCCACGATAAGAGCCGATTGATAGCCACACAGAGCAAAATAAATGTACAATAAGGTGAACGAAACGCTAATCTATCTTCTATCCAGCAATTATAGCTCTTTTACGCAGTGGATAATGTTTGACCTCAAATAATTATTTAGTTAATACTCTGAATTCAAATGTTTGTCACAATTTCATACAAAAATGATGCAAATAAATATTATGAAAAAAATCGGTATATTGTTTTTTTTAAATGATGGTTCGATTTCATTTGGGATTCGGCAATAGGTTCATTATCAGAAATTAATAAAATTATCAAGTAAATTTTCTGTTTTATACGTATTTAAGTGACACACTTGAGAAATGTACGATTGGAATGCGTACCACATTACTGTGAATGCTTATCAAAATAAAAGCACAATTATTTAAGAAGTAAACAAGCCTAGATAATAACTTGACTTTAATAAGTGAAACGCTTGGGTATTTTTGCAATTTTTTCGAACAGGAAAATGATAAGATTAATATTTGTCAGCCACCTAAAGTGTGTTTATAAATAAAACCAAGTGTTCGATAAGATAATTATCATTTTGTTTTTATAAAAAAAGAGAGGTAATGTAATTACGTGATGTTTATTTTGAACATACTTACCTAAGACGCTCGCGCAGCGCTTTTGCCCGTATCTACATAAAAGGTTACACGAACTACTTATCAAGATATCATGTGGTTAAAAATTTGATTATTATTACATTTGTGCAGACTGTTGTATACTGTATTATTTTATAAATACTATGTATTATTTATGAAATAATACAGTATACAACAGTTTTGTGTTTCACATCTACTGGGCGTCCTCTGACGCACTCATTTTTAGGGTTCCGTACCTAAAAGGTAAAAAACTGTACCCTATTACTAAGACTCCGGTGTCCGCCCATCCGTCCGTTATTAGGTTGTACCTCGTGAACCGTGATAGTCAGATAGTTGAAATTTTCACAGATGATGTATTTCTGTTGTCGCTATGACAAGAAATACTAAAAAACAGAATAAAATAGATATTTAAGGGGGGTTCCAATACAACAAACTTGATTATTTTGCTCGTTTTGGCTTGATATTGGTAACGGCAACAGGTAGACGCTTGAAATATTCACAGAATATTTAGTTATATATTCACTTTAAAAATAAATAATTAAATTAAAATTGAATTAATATTTTAAGGGGGCTACCATACAACATGGTTATGCTCAAATAGATAATGTGTTTAGTAATATTGACTTGAACGCTGGCACATACTGCGCCCTCTTTAGTTACCATAACCCTTTATGGATACAATTTCGAATTGAGCATTAGATATAACAACAAATAAAATTCTGCACCATGATTATACATAGTGGTACGGAACCCTTCGTGCGCGAGTCCGACTCGCACTTGGCCGGTTTTTTATATATTTGTGAGACAATACATTTCGTCGATGCAGCACTTTTGACATAATCGGAACTTTCTAGTAAAAAACGCAGGATTTCTTCAACAATAATTTACTTTTTGCATAAGATTCTTTAATTTGTCTTTTGAGTTTTTAAGCTGAAAATAAAGGTAGTCGTACGTTTGTGGTGCATTAAGTTAGGTGAAACTTATTCAATTCCAGGCTATGCAGTTGTTATAAATACTAAGGAACTCTATAAGTCATCTCCTGAATAACGAATATGCTTTGACTTGCTGTGCAACTTAAAAAAACACACGAAAAAATATTCAGAATCAAGCTTTTTAGCTGAAATTTCATCAAAGTTATACAGAACGATGTCGAATATCTAACTAATATGCAACCATTATCTGTCTCAGTTGCCTTTATTTGGATATCGTTTATTCAATAGAACTACTTATCATTAGTATTACAAGCTCGAAGAAAAGTTATCGATATAATCCAGAAGTTATATCAAGCTACCATAAATGTCCGAAAATTATTTCATTCAAAATAATACTATCACGTTAGCTGTAATACGGACGTAATGAAGCTTTCATTTGCTTACCGCTGTTATTTTCAACTTCTTGCACAAGACAACATCTCAAATCGGTGTATCTCAGTTTCCACGAAACTCAAAAATTATGCCGGTCTGCCTCCGAACTCTGCGCATGTATATCGTCGAAATAAACACCTTGGGAAAAGGGAATAATTAGGAAGTAGAAGACTTACCCCTTGTCGCGTCTTGGATCGCACACGCAAACAGCACATGTGGTTTTTTATGTCATCTTTATCGCACAAGCGTTTTACACGTCGCAAGTCACTTATGTCTCGTCGGTAGTTGTAGAAAAGCGACACCTATCGCCCAGCCAACAAGAAAAGGAATTAGGCGAAGGAACATATATAAATATAGTACATAACTGATAATAATATATGTGCATATAAATGTTTATGTGTATTGACGTATGCACGCAATATTAAAGAACTGCTGTTGGAAGTTATTACATTATCACGGCAAGCACAAGTGCTGTGATCGGTTTAAGGGCGAGGTATGTATTTTTGAGGTTTCCGATATCCGATGAGAAAAACGCAACCCATGTTTCAGTATCGTCTCCATGTGTCGTCTATCGAGGTCTTAAGAGAGAAACAATACCAGCGAAACAATACCAATTATTAATTTAATAATACACGTGCTATAAATTGGCGAGACAGTCTTCAAAAATAAAAGAATTTATTTTTATAATTGTAGTAGTAATATTACATTTTTTGGATTCAATATATATTATATCAATAAGTACTTGAATACTAAAAGTAATGAAAGCAAAATATGGGCAACTTATATGTATTGCACAGATTTTTGTTATGTAAATTAGGTTTAGTACTTCTTAGTTTAATGTGGGCAGCGTGTACTTTTATTTTTATTAAAGTATAATATCGATTCATATATATATATGTATCGATCATTTCGGCAAAACAAACTTCCCCTTAATTCCCTACAACGATTTGAATCATTTCAAGACAATCCTGGTCAAGTGCGACTAGGCCTCACACCATCAGGGCTCTGCACAACTCGATTACGTTCAACTTTTTTTCAAAAAAAATTAACAATTCTTTTTTTAAATACTTGATATCTAAATTTTCGTAGCGGGAGGTCAAAACTCTCATCCATATATCAGTCTACATTACGGTACACACTTCAACTGTAGATGTTAGTGCTCAAAGGTAAAAACCATTTTTTTTTCTGATATAACTACACATTAACGATTTTCGGATTTTCCCCTTCACTTGTAACTTCGGTTTTTGTCAAATTTCATGACTCTAGGTCAATGGTAAGTACCCTGGTTTTGATTTCCTAGTAACTGTTAAAACCTAAGGCGTAAATGGCTACTTTTTTGATTTTGATTGCGTTGACTTAGAAGCTTGATTTTTTACAGCTTAAAGGATTCCCAGACTTAAGTATCGGATATTAATTTCAACTCAATACTTGTACGCGTTCCTGAGAAAAAAAGGTCTTGATGGACAGACGGACAACGAAATGCTCCATAAGGGTTCCTTTTGTCCTTTTTAGTTACGCAACCCTAATTGTGTAGGTAATTTCTTTAAATATATTTTTTTTTTATTTGCTCGCAAACAGTGGACGTGTAATTGACATTATCTGTCTGATAACTTTGAGGTTAACTCATTTTTTAACCTTACTGGTAAATCCATGTTTTGACCTGATGTGATACTAAAGATGTATTTATACTATGAAATCCTAGGGATCCGTACAAACAACATTTTTATCAAATTGTATGTTAAATATTAGGTGCTTCTTTGAGGTTTTCTTATCTATGTTCGCCATTATTAAAATACTTGTATCTTTTTCTCTATGTTCTCTTGTATCGATACGGCGACTTGACCGATCTTGAAGAAATTCAGATTATCATAACGATATGCGGTTTGAGCAAATGATTTAACATGTCAATAGTGTTGATCAAAAGTGTCTGTATGTTTGCTTGACTACATCAACCTCCGCGACAGCTTGACGAGTTGTAATCAAATTTCTTATAGAGGTACAATATGTTTTACATAAAAACAACGGCACTCCGGGCGCGCCGACAGAGTGAAAATTTAAACAATTACGTGCGTATTTTCTAAATCGTAAGGAAAAACTTTATTGTGAAGTGTTTTTTATTCACTGTTATAAACTACTACTACAAAATATTACAGTTTTCATTCAATGCGCTATTGTACATGAAAAATGATGCATATTATTTTACATACAAAAATTGCAATCTATTGCTAAAAACGTAAAGTTACAAATACAATACGAAAAGTTCCGACTTGAATATATATCTATGTTGTACGTATAGACACAATATATGTTTATATTATATACATTTTTCTAGTATAGTTATTTTATTTGATAGTTATATTATCAGTGTATTTCAACCCAAACTCAATTCTCGTGTAAACGGGGCCAATATATGTAGATACTTATTTACATAGATATCTATTACGGTAACGGTAACAGTGTCGCGAGTTCAATGTTTTTTCCCCAACTCGAAAAATGCCAACATGCATGTGTGTCTATGTACGTACATCCATAAGATATGTAGATACTTATATACAAAGGTGTCGCTTACGGTAACGGTAACAGTGTCGCGAGTTCAATGTTTTTCCCAACTCGAAAAATGCCAACATGCATGTGTGTCTATGTACGTACATCCATAAGATATGTAGATACTTATATACAAAGGTGTCGCTTACGGTAACGGTAACAGTGTCGCGAGTTCAATGTTTTTTCCCCAACTCGAAAAATGCCAACATGCATGTGTGTCTATGTACGTACATCCATAAGATATGTAGATACTTATATACAAAGGTGTCGCTTACGGTAACGGTAACAGTGTCGCGAGTTCAATGTTTTTTCCCCAACTCGAAAATGCCAACATGCATGTGTGTCTATGTACGTACATACATAAGATATGTAGATACTTATATACAAGGTGTCGCTTACGGTAACGGTAACAGTGTCGCGAGTTCAATGTTTTCCCCAACTCGAAAAATGCCAACATGCATGTGTGTCTATGTACGTACATACATATATGTAGATACTTATATACAAAGGTGTCGCTTACGGTAACGGTAACAGTGTCGCGAGTTCAATGTTTTTCCCCAACTCGAAAATGCCAACATGCATGTGTGTCTATGTACGTACATACACAAGATATGTAGATACTTATATACAAAGGTGTCGCTTACGGTAACGGTAACAGTGTCGCGAGTTCAATGTTTTCCCCAACTCGAAAAATGCCAACATGCATGTGTGTCTATGTACGTACATCCATAAGATATGTAGATACTTATATACAAAGGTGTCGCTTACGGTAACGGTAACAGTGTCGCGAGTTCAATGTTTTTTCCCCAACTCGAAAAATGCCAACATGCATGTGTGTCTATGTACGTACATACATAAGATATGTAGATACTTATATACAAAGGTGTCGCTTACGGTAACGGTAACAGTGTCGCGAGTTCAATGTTTTTTCCCCAACTCGAAAAATGCCAACATGCATGTGTGTCTATGTACGTACATCCATAAGATATGTAGATACTTATATACAAAGGTGTCGCTTACGGTAACGGTAACAGTGTCGCGAGTTCAATGTTTTTTCCCCAACTCGAAAATGCCAACATGCATGTGTGTCTATGTACGTACATCCATAAGATATGTAGATACTTATATACAAAGGTGTCGCTTACGGTAACGGTAACAGTGTCGCGAGTTCAATGTTTTTTCCCCAACTCGAAAAATGCCAACATGCATGTGTGTCTATGTACGTACATACATAAGATATGTAGATACTTATATACAAAGGTGTCGCTTACGGTAACGGTAACAGTGTCGCGAGTTCAATGTTTTTTCCCCAACTCGAAAAATGCCAACATGCATGTGTGTCTATGTACGTACATACATAAGATATGTAGATACTTATATACAAAGGTGTCGCTTACGGTAACGGTAACAGTGTCGCAGAGTTCAATGTTTTCCCCAACTCGAAAATGCCAACATGCATGTGTGTCTATGTACGATACATACATAAGATATGTAGATACTTATATACAAAGGTGTCGCTTACGGTAACGGTAACAGTGTCGCGAGTTCAATGTTTTCCCCAACTCGAAAAATGCCAACATGTGTGTCTATGTACGTACATACAGATAGATACTTATATACAAAGGTGTCGCTTACGGTAACGGTAACAGTGTCGCGAGTTCAATGTTTTTTCCCCAACTCGAAAAATGCCAACATGCATGTGTGTCTATGTACGTACATACATAAGATATGTAGATACTTATATACAAAGGTGTCGCTTACGGTAACGGTAACAGTGTCGCGAGTTCAATGTTTTTTCCCCAACTCGAAAAATGACCAACGCGCCTAAAGAAGTATTCACTTCAAAAACAATGTATGAATACCAGGACAACAGTAAGAACATCCAAAAAAGGATCTAGGCCGATATCGCGGCCGGCATTCGAATAGAGCGGGGTCGGCATTGAAATCGAAAATGGGATTTCGGAAACGATAATCGTAAAATTTCAATTTACACACACGAAGTGAGCAGCGAATCGCGTCTTTTAGAGACTTGCACAACAACCGATGGACCGATTTAGATGATACAGTTTGTGTTTGGGAACGATCGAATTTAGAAACCGATAGACATTTTATTCATTATATTTGATTGCGATGACTAAGCTGATGTCATGACAATAAAAATATTTTTTTGCAAACAAGTGGATACAATAGGAAGGCAGCATCATTTTAAATATATTTACATTAATAAATTATATGTAAAGATGATATAATGAGTGATCGAAATTCATAGCAGGTCCATCCTTAAAGGAGATATATAGCTTCATACGAAATACGAAAAAAATTGTTCTATATTCACGTAGGCGGAGTCGCGTGCGAAGCTAGTATGATATGAATTAATTAAGACGATAACAGCCAGGATTAAAGATAGAAATTATCTCATCCTAGGTCAAATTGTGTTGTGTGAGAATCGAGTTAGATTGTACCAAAAACTTAAAATTATTGAAGACAATCAATATACTAAGGTTGATGTTACTTTACAGGAATGTCATAGTATCGGGCTGCGAAGTGAGTGTTTTGCAAAAAAAAAAGGTATGAAGGTAACGCACGATATCCGTTTAAAGATGCGCACTGGATTAATTGATAGACGGCCATAAGTAATCAAATCAAATTAAAATCAAAATAGTTTTATTTCGTAGGTAATAGAGATTACACTTGAAATGCGTCATAAACGAATTGTTTTTGATATTAACGTCACCACCGCCCATGAAAAATACTGATTCACCTTGACAAGAATGGGCAAGAAACCCAAGGGTTGCTTTTTTTCTACTCATCGAAGTAGTGTATAATTAAAAAAATTGTACAGCATTTAAAAATTACATGAAGCGACCTAATAGCCGAGCGGTTCAACCCATATTTTGTTTTTCATGAACATATTCAGACGCGGTATATGTAATAGCCCTTGCCATATAAGGTCTTTTTAACGAAACGTTTAATTTGATGTAATACAAATTTTATACTCCAACTGAGATCTTATTATAAAAGCGCACACTCTGCCCCTTGAAAGTGATCTGTTAACTTTGCTTAGACGGGTCTTATGAACAACGAGATTATTCTTGTCAAGTGTTAGTATAATGGATGTTGCTGATTTTTTAGAAAGATTCTATATTTCTCTTTACATATACCAGGTTTTCGTATATTTATTGCGACGTTATAATTAAAATATTAATTTCTTTAAATATTTCTCTGAGAGATGCTTTTGGTCTCGAATTATACATTGAACGAATAGCCCACTTCTATAGTACAAAATTTGTGTTCATATCAGCTGCGTGACCCCATAATTATTATTTTGGTACAACTTGAAAAAGCTATCTATGATGAAACGTGACAACACTTTGTTATTTTCAACAGTGTTGTGAAATTTCACCATAGACCATAGGCACCGTGCCAAGCACGGCTCGTCACTAGCGACAACCGTTTATATTATCAATATAACCGACTTTATATGACAAAACAATATTTTTATGGCGTTCCGTTTATTTTATACATTGACCGGTGGCTTCAGATTTTTAAGATAACATCGAAGCCCGTGAGGTTGTATGATCTATCGATTTATGACAATTAATCACATGTTCAATAGCCTCTTCACCTTTCTATCCTATTGCATCATCTTGCCACATGGTGTTGACTATTAAAGGAGTGTTAGTTTTGTCAATCTGATATATTGAATATTCCCGATGCATTGAACATCACCGATTAATTCTCCAAGGCAACATGAAAATCTTTAAGGACAATTTAAAAATACGTGCTACAAACACCTACTTCTCAAGTACAAGTTCGGTCCGCCGTGTCAACCCAACTGAATGAAAAATCTCAGCACAATTATACAATAATATATATATTTGTGAGCACATCTAAAATTAAATTCGAGCTGTGGGTGTTTGCAGCAAGATTTACTGAACCCTGATCTTGAAATTGTTTACCCTAATTATGTACGACCGGTGATAGCGTAATCGTAACGTAATGGTATCGGGTTTATATAAATATGAAGCAAGTAAGACGACGTCAGAAACAGTCGCTATGGCGCCCAAACTAGCTACGCTGATGTTGCTGCTGGTGACGGCGAAATGTGCTACTACAAACGAGATCGAAAATCTGGACCGTACCCTCGATGATCTAATAACCAGGATACCGAGATGCTATCAGGATACGTGCAGCGATCACGAGCGAGTTAAAAGACAGCTGGTTCCGTACTGCACCGCGGACAGCAGGCGTCAAGGGTCCATATTGACGTACGTCGCGGCCGTCACGGCACTCGGGTCCGTGGGCCGATTGGTGTCGGTGCAGCAGCCGCTGCAAGCGATCTATCGTTACGCCTATCTGAACCCGGCTCAAGCGGGGGGGCCGGTCCTGCCGCTGTTCATTTCGGCGATGATCCGTCCCAATAGCATCAACGCTCAAGGATCGCGGGACTCCGACATACCGAGCAGCATCAGAACGAACGTGATCAGGATGGGCAGCCGCAGGAACCGCCCGGACGGAAACAACGACGAGAACGGCCACCTGATAGCGTACGAGAACGGGGGCCCGTACGAGATTTACAACTTCGCGCCGCAGCCGAGGTCCCTGAACCGCGGTATAGCGACGGGGGTCGATTTTGCCCGCCAGTCGCATTGGCGACGAGCCGAGGACAGCATCAACGAGTGGGTGCGCAGGGGCAACGGCTACGTGGACCAGACCGTAGTCGTCATATACGAGAACCACCTCACCAACCCTCGTCCCGTGGGCTTCGCCCAGCACGTGGCCTTTTACCACACTAACGGTACCCTGCGCTATGAATGCGACGATTTCTACTCGAACGATCCGACAGCCGAGCCGATAATACACGACGAACTACAATGAAGGGGAATCACAGAAGCCCATAACTAAAATATACTTTTTTTTTGTTGTATCGTCTCAAAATTTTTAAAGATAAATCATATAGGACATTGTTTGCGCGTTTTAAAATATTATTCCTTTCGGACAGACGGCAGGATAGTTACTGTGTACCTTCTTATATCGTCGAATACGTATATCTGTGGTACTAATTAAAGTAAACGCGGAAACGCTCTGTTGAAAACATCCAGTAAATTACAATAAGAAATAATTGTATTGGGACCTAATGTGCTTTTGTCGCTGCAAATCAATATCCATACTCATAAAAATTTTCGAAGGAAAGAAACGGAAAGTTCAATGGGACATATATGTCTACAGAGTTCTTATCTGGATTTACATATAGAATACATTACTTTTTCCGATTGTGGAATTGACATTTATGAGCTTTAAAAACATTTTCTATTTCCTATTCAGAAATCCACATTGGTTTTTATGTCCACATGGACTTACGATAAGAACAGATACAAACCTACAGGTGAAGGTAAGGTGTAGTTAGGATCCATACAATACAAATAACATTATTACAATCCATTAAGTCCAATAAAGAAACCTCGCTATGATGGACTTACATATAGATTCCAAATTTAACTCTATCTGGAATTTTTTTCTTCCAGATAAATTGCATATAAGCCATTACAAATTCTATTGTTTTGTATGGGACTGTATTGTTGGGATGTTTTCTTTTAGAGTTTATGTGGGCCGACCCGTGACGGGGATGGAGCGAGCTTCGAACACCCCATTGGGTTACAAAAATCAGTTTAATATGCTGGTCCCGCAATGCGAGGACTTTCAGATATTAAGCTGAAAATAAACAAATACTACACTTAGATCTTAGCCAAAAGCCCGAGAAGTGATAATAGTAAGGTGTGGTTCAAATAGCCTAGTTACGGCTGTCGCCACACCTATGAGGTGATATAGATTGTCTGGTGTTAGCGCCATCTGTTGTGCGATGTGAAAACTACTTGGAATTTCGTACCGCAACTAACACCTTCAAAGTCATTCATGTCACTAATAATAATGAACTGTAATCTTATATTTATATGTTTACACGTCTATCACTGAAGTATTTATATAGCTACGTTAAATTGTACTTTGATAAATTTCATACACATATAAAAAAAGAATAATTAGTCAAAGAGACTTACAAGTAAAAAATCTTCCTTACTTTCGAATTAGAAGGTACCTTACTTTGAATCCTGACCACGGGTGCATTGACCGACTTCATGCTTCTATTTATTCGTTCCTGACCAGACCAAACAATCTTGAGTATCACATGTTCATCGCACCGACAGCCTTGTCATCGGCTACGTATGGCATTTCTTCGATTCCCGGAACGCCGCGTAGTGATGATGTAATTACAAAGATAAGAGACATCAATGTGATCATGCGCTGACGCGATGATCTCACTTTTTAGGAGATTTCATAAAAAATCTTATTATTGTATTTGTCCTCATGACGCAATTTTTGAAAAAAATTTGCTGTTTTCCGACTCAACTCGACGAGCTGAGTCAGAAAATACATATGGTTCAAAAGTTTATATATATATATATCAGTGGCGAGGGGTGAGAAAAATATAAAGGGAAGCCGAACCTTCAAAAATTGTCAACATTAAACATTATTAATAAAATATAACTATTACTACCGAGCTCCGTAACGCCCTCTGGTATAACGCGGAGATATTTCATTCGCCACTTTGGCATACTTGAAGTCAACGATAGAATACAAACGGAAGACTTCGAGCATGCATAAAAGCAGCTTTGAAAAAGCTAATGAAGTAGTTTCCTTTAGTCGAATTTATAGCAGCGCAGTGGATAAATGAATTAAATGAGATAAAAAGCTATTTAAATTCTAGTGGTAATCTACGATTTTTCTTGAGAAAATGAGCTAATACCAAGTCATAAAAATTTGGCTTACTTTTGATTTGCAACAGTAAATGTTTTTCTATAGATAACAACGCGAGATCTGAAAGCCTTTGTTCTGTCTGGCTATTCCTGAGGTACGTATGAATGCGTTTGAGAGCTGAAAAAGATCGTTCCGCGGCCGCAATTGTTATCGGAAGGGTTAAACAGATATTACTTAAGCTTAAAATTTGAGGAAATGTATCTTTTAAGATATCTTTTTGTAAATGCAAAAATAACTCGTACATATCTAATCCTTTAAGCGAGGGAGACGAATATAATACTTTTAACTCATTTTTTAATGCATTTATGTCAAAAATTCGAGGAAATAATAAATTTAAATTATTTAGTTTATCCTCAGGAAATGTACGTTCGAATAAATCATATTTCGACTTACTTAGTAAATCTAAAAACGACAAATTGCTTAGTGAACTATATCTGGTTTGAATTTGATTTTTAACATTATCTACAATTTCGATGAAAATACGTTTATACTCGCGTTTTAAGTCTGATTCTGAGCTAAATAGACGTCGGCGTCTTCGTGGAGGCTCACTTATATCAGTGACACTGTCGTAAATTTCGTCAAACTTATTAATGAAATTACTCTCAAACCAATTTAATAGCGATTGAACTTCGCGAATAACGACGTCTATATCACTCTGTTTATTTTGTAGCAAAGCGAAAGTAATATCTGTTCTTGCAAATAATTCAGCTAAAGTATGCAAAAAAAAGCAAAATTTCCCATCTTCTAATGTCATTAACAAACTTTCTGATATGGCAATTGATTCAGAATCCCAATCCATCGGATTTTCTATAATTATATTAAATGTTTGTATTATGTCGGATCTACAGTTACAAATGACATTAATAATACGAGAATGATACTATCGAGTTTCTGCGACAACAAACGACGATCTGACGTTAATTTTAAAAGACCCGAACGTTTAGTAGATTTATTAAAAAAAATATTATGCAATTGATGTGGCCGAAAAATTGTTTTAACTCTGGAATATTTTCTAAAGATCGAGATAACACTAAGTAGCATAGCAAGGAATAAAGACAGCCATTGGACATTGTAATTTAATTTTTGTTTGTACGCCGCCTTCTATACTTAATTCGACACGGGAATGATGCTATATGCAAAACCGTTTTTTATTCGGGTATAATCGGAAATCTCCGCTGATCGAAACGCATTATTATTTGCATAATGATATATAACACAAGAATCCGCAACCGAATATAACACCTAAGAGTTCACGTTAAAGGTGAAATTATGTTACACGAATTACAATTGCGTCATTTCGTTGTCCAAACGAAACTCGCGACAAACCGAGTTATTCCCCCGCTCTCCCGCGGCTTGCGACCGGCGGCTCGCGGGCTCGAGGCGTCGCCATAACGCTATAATACAACTGAATATGGAAGACTCAACATTTCACATTGATTACGACGATTGCGAACATTCTGAATTTGGTCGTCTAAATAACTCGGTTGCTTTCGAGTTATTTGAAGTGTTTTTTATATAGGGCTTACGTTACTAACGTAAGAAGGCTGGATATTATTTACAATAATTATTGAAAATTAAAAATAATTTTAAGTGTCTGTATACTAAAAAGCAATAATTTATTTATTTATGAATTATGCATATTAAATATTTTATGAAAGGGAAGCCGATAAGAATCGAGTTCTTAGAAGCCGTCGCCACTAATATATATATATATATATATATATATATATATATATATATATATATGATATAACGCGGGGTTTGTCCGCACGATAGCGTCTACAATTCTTTAGAGATCTTAATGAAACTCGACATACGCTTACGGACGATTACAAGGTCGAGGTCAAATTTGACAAACCGGTCAACTAGTTTAGAAATTACAGCATTTCAAAATTTTAAAAACCGAAACTTACATATTTCTACTAATAAATGAAATCTACTTTCATTTCGGCTGCCGAAGGCCTTTTTATCGATGTGGCTTAATCGTGCAATAAGTAATTTTAAAAATAAGTTTTTGTAGTCCACTTATTAAGCATTGAAATTCACGTGTGGACCGTTAGGCTTATACTAAATGGAGAACTAATTCGAGCGTTAACAAAGAGTGAATCTGTTGTGTTGTCCTCCGCGCAACATTTTCGCACGTCTAATGCTGAACGCGTGTTTGTCTTCCATCGCTGATTTCTATAAGTTTTATTTTTAATATAGACAAGTTAAGCTTTCTATGTATTGTTGCTAAACTTTATCTATTACCATTGCTATCAAAATTCAATGTGTTTTGAACTTCTTAGTATGTATCATGATTTGTGTAATATGATTCATCAAATTAATGTAAAAAGTATCAATGAAATTTAATGATACTTATTTACATTGATTTGATATATAAAGTATATCGTATAAAAGCATTGTTAAATCTCTCAAAATACTTAAATGCTTTCGCGTTTACTTATTTCGTAAATTTTTCGTAATATTTTATCATTAAACATATATGCTTTATGTTCTTAAAGATAAAATATATGAAATAAATAAAAATCTACTTTCGCATAGAAGCAGACAAGTACTATTTATTTGGGGAAATCTAACAGTTACAATATTAAAGGTACATATTAAGGCGCATCTCTATTTAAGTATTAAGTATTATGATATCGTAACCAGTGGCATTATCCACGACTATCGTACAAAGATCTAATTTTATGCTAAACTGTGCTTTATCATAAATCATTTAAAATATTGTATGGATAGAATTTCATCAGCTTCATTGTTGTAATTGGAAAATAACAGTATAGATAAATTGATATGCTGAATGGATGTTCAGCATAGCGCTGGCCCAGTGGTTGCGTGACTTCGGATCGGAAGGTATCGGGAATCAGAACGAGCCCGATGACGTCATCGTATTGATGAGTCGTTAGCAACATCCTAGCTGCTAAGACCAGCACGGTGGGCTTAAAGTCTGAACATCGCGATGCGAAATAAATAGATCGTGGGAGGCGAAGCTTCAGTAGGTGCACTGCTGCTGTTTGCTTTTCGTCGGTGTTTGCTGGTTTATTTTTACACTGTTCGGGTAAAAAGTGATTGTCAATACACATTCGCGGTGACTGTGAGTGATGACGCTTGGAACGCGGCAGCGAATCATTTGATATGGCTAAATAAAGGTGAACTTGTCGGGCTGACGGCCTCGTGGTCTCGGTCAGCTATGTGAATGTCAAACTTTTCTCTATACCGATACTCGCACTACCACAGATCTAGACTTACTCGGTAGTTGGATGTAGAAAACGGATAGCTAGCGAAAAGCTAGCTAGTTTGATACTACCCATGAAGACAATGTAGCAACATTCTTTTAGGGTTCCTGGTTAGATTTTTTAACATCCCGCTAAAAATTGAAAATTTTCTAAAATTTTCGGGAAGTTATTAGTTTCACCATTTTGCAAAATCGAGTTTCATCAGATCTCGAAGTTCAGGGTCTAGGAAGCTTCCCAGATTATCCCTGAGATGATGTTCGTATGTCTGTGTGTGTGTATGTGTGGATGTATGTAAACCTCTTATAACTTTTAAACGTGGCTTGACCAAATCGGAGCCCTAAACGGCGTTCAAAGTTTCACCAAACTTAGATTTCCGGAAAGTTTGGGTCGATTTGAAACCAGTAGATTTTGAAATTTTCAAAAAACTAAAAATTTTTTAGTTTTTTGAAAATTTCTCAAACTCAGGACTAAATCACTGAATTGATGAATTTTGCCATGGAGATAACATGCATCCTGAAGACATGTATTGTTTTTCATTGCAGAAAATGATAAAAAATATACGAGTTTTGAAAAAAAAACCAAAAAATTTGTGTCAGGGAACACCCGGTAGATGTGAACATCAAAACAGTATTATTGTAATGGAAATAAGATGAGAAAAGCAGGTATTGCGAATAAAAACTCATAATTTTCATTAACCACATTTAATATTATATTTCATCGGTTAACTCTGTTACAGTGGCGCTAGTTTGTTTCTCGTAAACTGTCCTTTGATTATATGAAAGCTATAATTGGTCGATGATAGTTAAAATATGAAACGTACATTTTGGATGCAATATTTTCATTATTTTGGAAACTTTGTATACAATGACGAAATTTCAAAAATAGAAATAACTATTTATTGTTATAAAAAGCTTCATCACAGAAGGAAATTACGACAGACGCACACGGAGTAGATCAAAACTAAGCGTCTCCGAAGTGTGAGACGCATGGTATTGCCTCATGCTAACGCGTAATCCCCTCTACCTGCGCACAGCGCTAGGCGCAGACGGCGTAGGCTAAACCCAAGCGTCTCCGAGACGTTTCTCCTTTTCTCCAAGCGCGTTTGAGACGTCTAGTCGTTACCCGTTCAGCGTGCGTACAAATGTTTTACATCAAAAAAAATCCTAGCGATGCAATAATCGAAAAAGAAACGCGAGATTCCCTCCACGCGGGCGAAGCCGCGGGAGAATATTCAATGAATTCTGTAAGATTGGATTTTATTTTACATCGGTTTGTTTTCAATTTCGCGTCATCCAAATGCCTCTTTTAGTTCAGTTGAAATATTATTATAAAGGACTCGATTTCCTTGCCGTCTTTATTAAACTTGTATCGCTCAACAAGAAAGCTTCATTAGCTCATTTAAAATATATTTCATCTTCGATAAACAGATGGTGAAATTTTCTCCATGACACAAAAAATTGTAATTTGTTTTTAGGTTGAACGGTTTTGATGGGCAAGCGACTGCATCCATATTTTTATCTTATATATTGATCACAACCATAGGTTTACTATATACTACCAGTGATAAAATAACGCAAAAAAAAAAACTGAATATACTACATGCATATTTTTACATGTAGTGTATTCTAAGATCTATTATATGTTAGGAAGAGATAGGCAGGTGATATAATTTGCTGGATCCGGCATTGAATAAAATCCAACTTATTCTCAAGTTTTAAAGTATAATTTGGTGATTAATACATATGGTTAATTACGGTTTCTTGTACACCACTCATATGTAACTCGTCTAATAATGAAACATTTTTGGTCTAAATATAACATTTTAGAACTACAACAAAAACTTATACACTAATAAGTAAGAAAAGTTATTGCATTCTCTACATCAATATTCTGAACTTGAAGAATACGTAATTTCTGCTATTTATCAACTCGCTTTTATTGAAGATATCTAGTAGCATCAGCAGTTGCGTGTAATGTGTATGTCTTACACCGTTACACATTACACACACACTGGTATGTGTTGCTTTGATCTTGCCTTCGTCTTTCCATAGTCAATTCAACAATAGTATATACTAAATTTATGTACACACCAGACACCTGTTAAAATAATATGCTAATAGTATTCTCATTCTAATAATTATTATTGTACAATATAATAAATAATTATACAGTTAATCCTGAAAAAGGAAAATTTTGCTTAAATTGGGCAGCTGCTGGTGAATACTCATTGGGAGAAAACGACAATGGAAAATCTCAGGACAACATTTGAATCGGAAAATTTACTATTATAACATTTTGTATTAACATACTGAACATGTTTAGTAATATGATCAGTGTGGGATTGCATTACTTATTAAGAATGCGGTAAATATTATTTAAGAAGGGCCATTCATAATTTGCCAAATCTTCAGGATAATTGATGCACCCAGCGACAAACTATTTGTCAGCTCTGGATGGTGAATAGCAAGGCTAGAATAGCAAAGGGATATTTAGGGTTTTGCAAATTCGTACCTTCATCCCAAACGCATGTCCGTGAGAATTACTGAAACACCTAATTGAGATATATTATACACTCACTGCTAACTGGCATATGATTTTTCACTCATATGCACAGCATGTGCCTTTTAAGTTCCCAGTTGGGATGCGTTGTAGTCACACTTGTCACAACTATACGGTTTTCGCCTGTGTGCCTGCGCATATGAGTTTTCAAATAATTTAGACGAGATGTGCTGTAGTCACACTGCTTGCATTTGTACGGTTTCTCGCCTGTGTGCAAACGCATGTGCCGCTTTAATTTACTTGATTCGGATGCACTATACTCGCAGTGCACACATTTATATGGTTTTTCACCTGTATGTGTGCGCATATGCGTTTGGAGGCTGTACAGGTAAGACGTACTGTAATCGCACTGTTTGCACTTATACGGTTTTTCTCCCGTATGTCTCCGGGTGTGCCTTTGCAGACTGCAAAACTGAGACGCACTGTACTCGCAATAGTTACACTTGTAAGGTTTTTCGCCCGTGTGTTTGCGCATGTGGCTTTGCAGGTGACTCAACTGAGACGCATTGTATTCACACAGGTGACATTTGTACGATTTCTTGTTCATGCGTGAACGGATACTTTTAACGAAATCGACATCAATATTTGTTGTAAAACCACAATATTCACATTCGTATTTCTGTCCATCTGTGTATGTATTGTTCGGGATATTCGTTCTGCACTCATAATGCTTCAACACTTCCATACAATATGTGCATTGGCCCTCCATTTGTGCCTCCATTGATCTAAAAGCCGATTCTTGTGCGTTCTCTCACCAACATATAATCCTGTATTTGACACTTGCCAGTAGTTAGAATCAACATACCCTTCTCTACTATTTTCATAGTGGTGATCCTCAACTTTGACTACTTGGTGATGATGTGACAGGACCTATAAACAAAATAATTTTATTTGTGTTTAAATATAATTTAATTTACATTTTAACAAAAAGTCACAGGCGGTCAAGAAGATTATTTAAAAAATTAACAATTCCTAAAAAATATTCAATCTTTTAATGAAAATGGAAAACTGAAAAAAAAAATTATTTAAAAAACTGAAAAAAATATACATATAGGTTTTTAAATAAATAAATAAAAACTTTAATTACAGCAACTGGTAGTTTATAAATAATTTACAATTAAGCAGTAAAAAGCTAAAAGTACGTACTTACAGCAAAGGCTGAGATGATATGTGAATGACTTGGCCTTCACACCAGGCAATGTGCCTACATCGTGAGAGCCAGCAATACTGAATTGTGGTTATAAGTTGTGTTAAGCTTTGAAAAGTAGACTGTTAGCATATTCAATGTTTTAATATCGACTAGCTTCAATCCCTGTATTATAATTTATTTATTTTTTAATATCTTTATCATATTTCTTAATTATTTTTCCATAAAATTACATTTTGATCGGTGTTAGGGTGTGATGAAAATTTAACAAAACAACTTCTATTCGTCGTTTCTCGACTCCCAAGTCATCTGAATAATCTTCTCCTATAGTATAGACTCATTACATCTTTCGGACCACACTATCTTATCACATCGCTATTTATTTATCACACTACAAAGACACATACTATGCAAAAACGGTATCGTCACTGTGTTGATGTCACTTCCATATGACTACTGCCACATTCGACTTTGGTCATAACAAGCTCGGAAGTCAGAGCTCAGTTATGCTTAGCTAAATCGCTTGTTGCAAGATACATTTATCATTCATAACGACATGGAGTGTGTCCTTTTTCACTTTATTTCCTGGGATTTTGTTCTCTTCACGTTAAAAGGCCTTTCGGCATCCAAAAGTTTAAGTAATTATTTATTTTTATTTAATGCTTAGATTTTTTTTGACAAAATTTCTATATTAACTTTAATATGTCACTTTAAGGTTTATTATTTAAACATATAAGCTTAAGTAAATGTTAAATGAAAATAAAAAATAAAAGTTAAAAAATGTAATTGAAAACTTATTTCATCAGTTATTACGTGATTTTTGCAGAAATTAGCTAAATCTCATTATTCAAAAGCCATTGAAATATCGTTTTTCAATATTCTCGAAATTTCAAATGGCCACCATTTCTAAACTATTTGATTCCTATTGTAAAATCAATTCCAAACCCGCATCCGTAATTTTCGACTGAAATTGAATTGAATTTATAATGATCCCGATTGAACTAATGATCCATTCACGCTCTCGATTCTTACTTGTATCGTTCACGGTGTCCGTAGGAATGTATAACATAAATAGATAAAAGCCACACGTAAGGAAAATCAAGGCAATCATAGAACTCACTGTCGAAAGGTGCCGGCGTCGTTTGGCACCCCGAACTCGTGCTGGGCCACGGCGTCGACGGATGGGCCTGTGTAGAATTAACACAGTTCAAGCTGTGCTTGATGCACTCCCAGTACGTGAGTGCATCAAGTGTTATTAATATCTGCCGACGATTTAACAGGACTTATTTTATATAGGAAAATACTCATTGTTAACTTGTAAAGATTATATACCTAGCAGCAGATAATTATAAAAGCTAAAAAAATTATATCCGCTCAAAAAAATCATGGTCAATGTCCCCCATGTGGACATTCTTACCTATGTTTCTCTTCACAGCGCCCGTTTCATTTCTGGCTATTATGGTTGCTTTACTTTATTTATGTATCATATTCATTTATCATTAGCATTTCTAGACACTATGGATGCTTTTATAAATTAATGATGAAATATTTATATCGATTTATTTGTATTGAACAATCTGATCCCCTCTACTTCGAGGTCGATTACTTTGCTGGAGTTAATTTTTTCATGAGGGAGTTAACATCATTCATAAAAAGCAGTATTCAGAACCGATGTGTAACGGAACAGAATGCGATAAAAACGATTAAGGAAAATAACTGAATGCCTGATGTCATAAATTTAAGGCACTTCAGATGAACGTTAGTACTTTGAAATTTGAATCAAAAATAGGGTCGAGCGAGGCTAATATGAGAAAAAAGCAGATTAACATGAATGTCAGTTTCATATAATTTACATACAGTAACTAAATAATAGCATTTAATTTTTCATATAACTATACAAAAATTATTTGTCATTCTATAAAAGAAAAATGTATATGTAAATACAGACTGTGCACTTTGTTATCTAAAAAAAAAATTGGTTGCCTGTAAAGTCGGTATACGGGCGAAAGTTTTACGTGACAACGACTTTGAATGGTAAAATCATTTTAATGTGAATATTCATTCGTATAGTAGGAAGAAGGATGAAATAATAGTAACAATTTAAAACATTTATTTATACAAAGAATTATATTTAAAACATTAATTTATACAAAGAATCTCGCACTGAATTTCATATTAACAAAATTTTATTTTACCTTTACACATACATACGTATTTATATACAAATATACATACAATAACTTGCAATACATTTGCAAGCTATGCACTAATTCTCTAGTGCTGCGCGCGGCAGACCGATCATAGTTGAGTGGGAGAGACGCGAAGAATTCGGCGGGCCTCTCTCGTTCGGTGACTCATCGTAACGTTACCGAGCGTTACACTTTTCATAAGTGACTCCCAGCCGCAACCTAATTTAAGACGTTGTCACGTCAATAACATATACAAAAGTTAAGCAACTGAGTCTGAAACTCATACGAAAAAAACTCAATCAAAATATTTTTTCTATGCTATGAGATTGATAAAACGTTAGCAACGAACTTCTCATTTCAGTTATTTTCCTGTATAATAAAACAATCCTGATGAGAAATAAGACATCGGTCTATTCCATTTTAGAATATCGCATCAATAACATATTTGCAATCAAAGGTCTAAAATATGTATGTATTACCTCAGCAAATAGCTGATGTGGATAGAGTGTAGACCTCGGCTGCAGGACCGTGGGGCCAACATCGAGTTCTTGTTTGATTGTGACTTGAATACTTTGTCCTCCTTCTTGATTATGAAATCATTTTCCTGCAGAAATTAAGATAAAATTCATGAAAATGCATACAAAATTCAGTCTCCTGCAAGAGAATGATCCTTTCCTACCAAAGGATTTAACAGCTTCTTCTATTCTAGAATCATTCATAATTCTGTTTTAATAATTCAGAGCAGTGTGAATTCAGAATGAAAGAATGTGCCAGTTCATGTGGCGTCTGTGGTTTTATATTTGAATAGTTTGTATTTCTTAAGCATTTATCTATCTAAAACAGCTAAGTTTTGCGCTATTCATAAATTGCAATATAAAACACATTGTCGCTGGCACTTTGTATAGAATACACTGCCTAATTAAGAACATATACAACAAAATTCTTTGGCGAATTGTGAAGAATCCAATGTTATATGAAAAAAACACTGATAGAAGAAAAAAACAGACAAACAACAAAATTATGACATAAATGATTTTTTTCATTTTAAAACAGAAATCCAAATAAAATTAATAAAATTGGAATTCATCATACATTACAAAAATATTAAAGTTTTATATTTATCAATAACCATTAAATGCATCAGACCTGTTACGATCATTAATAATTTTATTTTGGTTACAATTTTGGAAATACCTTTTCCAAATTTGTAGAAGAAATAGCATTTATTTGCACATTTTCAATTAAGCACTAAAATAAGGAGATGGTGGTTTAGGGATAAGATTTGAGTCTTTATTTCAAAGGTCACAACTTGCTGAGCGTGTACCGTTCAATTTTTTCTGAACTTAAATACATTTTTATTCAATAACTCCACTTTTTAACAGTTGTAACATAAGTAAGGAAACCAATACTTCTATGGTAGTAAATAACTTCGGTTGTATGTAAAATCTGTAAATACTGCATCATGTTGAGTTCATACAATTGTAAAATATGCATATACACCAAGAGTATCTCTGGAAAATCTAAATTGGAAATAATGAAGTTATATGCATATGTGTGAGTATAATTCAAAACCACAGACTAAAAATGTAATTAATGAACTAATAATTGTGGAACATTGAAGTATTGCCATGAAATAATAATTAAAATTGGACTTTATACAGTGCCCTATTTTATTTTAATATAAAAATGGAAATTTTGCACCAAGTCGAACTACAGATGAATACCTCCATTTTAAGTCATAAGTAAGAGCCAGTGAGAAAAATAACAATGGGTGCATTGTCACAGTCCTTACATTATAAAAAACCACATTAAAATATATTCATAACTTTTTAAAATTTTTGGAATCTATCGATACGAATCGGTTCAAATTTTCAGGAAATCCAAGTTGATGAAATTCCGAAATACCAAAGTTTGATTCCAATCAGTCAAGCCGTTCAAAGTTATAGAAGGTTTACGCGCACCCGCACGCCAGAATGCACGCCTGCGCGCACGCCACACACGCACACATACACACACACACACACACACACATATATATATACGGACACCATCGTAAATCGTCAGGGGACTTTCCTGGGACCTCAAAACATCAAAATCTGATGAAAACTCGATTTTCGAAAACGGGTAAATACAATAAATTCCCGAAATTTCTTAGCGGAAGTTAAAAAATGGTAGGTGCTATGTTAAGATTGTTTCTAAAATATAATTTCAAAATAGTAAAAACCATGATATTGTTGCCTCACCTGTACCTCATCTGAGGGACATAACAGTCAAGGGTTTTGCTTTAGCTTCATATTACGCCCTACATCCATATCCGGCGCAGAATCCTCATTATCGGGTTCTTTCTTCACTTCATTGTTGGGCTCTTTCTTCCTTCATTGATATAGTCATTCTTAACTCAATGTCATGTTCTTTTTACTTCATTTTCATACTCTTTCTTCACTCCTTTATGATTCTGTTGATCACATGTAATTGTTCAATATAATACAAAGTTCCATTTCATGACAATTTTCACCATAATATTCTTTTTTTCAAATTTAATAGACCGCATTTCTAGTCACGTTAATGTAACAATTTCAACCAAATATTTTTGGTATTGAATTAAAGACGGAGGAAAAATGCTAGAAATGATTTCGCTCAGTGAATAACTACTCAATATCAATTCAACATTTCTGTAATCATAAAGGTGTGAATACAAATGAGAACATCCTTACTATGCATTAAAACAGAAAGTAGAATTTATACAATAGACTTTATTGAATTTAATTAAATTAATTTTGTATCTGTTACAGACTCATTTAATGTCTATGGGATTTGTATATCAAAATATTTTTGCAACAGAACTTTGTATATGCTTCACATTACAAATAATAAATCTCCTTTGAAGTTGATCAGTTTAATAGTTTTATGCAAAATAAAGTAAACTTAGTCCTGTCTTTGTATATATTTTTATTTTGATGAACGTGAAAATTTCACATTAAATAATTCAGTATTCACTGAAAAAGAAGAAACTCTAATTCATTTAATGAAAATTTTACATAAAATGGTTCAGTATTCACTAAAAGAAAAGAAATTGCCCATTTAATGAAAATTTCAGGCTAAATGGTTTAGTTTTTTCACAAAAGAAAACCTTACATACTACATTTTTGCATATATAAGGAGACAGATATAATATAGCTACTTTAATTTAAATATTTAGGTGGCTTTATTTAAATATGTTTAAAAAAAAAGCCAGCCACTCCACATAGACTTTTAAGTAAATCTTTATTATTATCATAATTATTACTGTCAAAGTTTCTGCATGTGCATATGCCCCAAAATCAGTCATGAAATGTAGTAACTGTAAACTCAGAATGGTAAGTTGTACAAAGTTCAAGTAGATATAAATATAGTATATTAATTGCGTAGCATATATCCAATATGTGATTGCGGTTTTAATACAAGTCGTGGGTCACGTGTACTGCACGTGCCGCATTGCCATACAGTTTATTTAAAAATGACATATCCAAAGTGTGCACGGTAAACAAAATAAGACGTCTAATACTGTTAGCCACGCACACAAGAGAAATAGGAGCATAGTAAACACAAAGTATCGCATCGTTTGAGTCAGTGCACAGTTGAGCTTGAGAGTGCGTGTATAAGATTTTTGATGGGTATTTTAGAGAGATTTTAACAAACTTTCAATGGAATGACAATGTGGAGGATGTGGCAGATGAAATCTTAGGTATGTATATTATATATTTTTTATTAGTACTTTGATAACTACGATAAGTATTGAACCGATCACTTTCCTTTAAAAATTGATTTGTAGATATTTATATTTTATTATTTGTTCATAGCCATTGTTTTCGAAATGTTGTTAGTGGTTGAGCATCATGATGATGATGATGGTGGTGGCCGGCAATCGCGTGGCAGCGCACAGGGCAGGCCCTCATCTCAGGGTGTCATGGCAAAAAAGGACGCAAAGAGACTGTGTATTATTGTGCAATGTGTTGCTTTGTATAATCCCTTCCTTTAAATTATATCACACAAAAAAGACTACACTATGTGACCCAGATATAATAAAGATAACAGCGGTAATAAGCCTGTGTTAATTTTTTTTATAAAAATGTGATTTATTGAACCTATTATAAAACTTGTAATAAAACTTATATTTCATTATTTGAGTATTTTATTTCATAAACAAATAATATAAGGTCACAATAATACAATAAAAAATCAAGTCTCAAAATCAATTATCTCTTATTGATTATTTTCTATGATGTTATTGAAATATACAAAAATGCTTGTATGGGTAATTAGTGGGGCTTGATCTCTGTTAAAAGTGTAAAAGGAAAAATATATTTATATAATTGATATTGTTCAAAGATTGTACAAAGAAACCAAAAAATATTGAGAATAAGAAAAAAATCAATTCAATGAGATTGTCTAATATGAGTTCTCTTAGTGTAGGCACCAGCATTCGGTGCTGATTATAAATCACAATCAGAGTAGAAGAGATATCGTGTTGGTCACTCAAAATCATTGCAATAACTGAAGCCATAGACAGCCAATTTGTCTCTGATTGTGCGAAGACAGATTTGATCAAAAGCCTAGAGTAGTATGTGTACATAATGTGCATGCATATAGCACCAACAATGAGAGAACACTTTGTGAGAAGGACAATAAAACTTGTTTGTTTATAAATAAATTTACAGCAAAAAAAACAAATCATACATATTTGATATTATTCTATATACAATACATATCCTCAAATTTGGATTTGTGAATAAATAATTTCTATATTCACTGTACTTAATGTCAAAATACTGTATTTGTGAACTCTTTTTCTGAAAAGTGGCAAATTTTTTGTAATTTAAGAATACTGAGAATCTGAAATACCTTTGACTGGACATTATTATACTTTGTTTTCAAATCTTGTAATGCTAATATACAAACAACAAAACTTTATAAATGTAAAACATCCATGCTTTTTCTGTACAATTTTAAAACAGTACTTAGTCTCTTCTAAAATTACACAAATTATATTCTGATACCCTTAGCCAACCAGGTTTCATTGTAATTTCGGTGAATAAATGCGAAATTGATTAAATAAACAAATATTATTAAAAAAAATTGAAAGGAATTTAATACTATTGGTGTGTTGCAACTGGAAAATCAATAAAAAAATAGGTTACATAAAAACAATAATCAATTTATTTCATGTCTTCTTCCCTTTGTCAAAATCAGACACATAACTCATGCTATGTTTGTGTAAAATAGCTTTATACTGCCTATCATTGCTTCGATTATATTTAAAAACGGCTAAAACGTAAACTGACAAACAATTACACACCTGGTTATAGAAGTCTGCTGTAATAATTTCAACATACTCTGACGGCACAACGGTCGCGGCCTGCTTGGAGATCCCTTGAGCCTTCCCTGGTGCACAGGTATTCATCGGCGCATCGCTTGCAACCGCAAACTCACTCTTTCGCAGCGACACCGAATATTCCCTCATTATCGTTGAACCTTCCACCGCTGTGCCGACTCACAAGACAATATAAACGGTACTCATACACGCTATTCAGAAGCGAATTCTAACAGATCGTAAAATGTTACGTTTATCGAGATGCAAAGTAATATGTACACTTCAAAACCAATGCTAAATTAACGGTTTATATCCTGTAGCTTAAAACTTCGAATAAACAAATAATTAAGAATATAATACGGCACAACTTTACAACTACCATATGTACTTAACAATCAACTCTTCATCGCCGTATCATCACGACCCATACCGCTAATATATCCCGTTACGAAGTAACACCTTTCTTTCAGTATCGATTTGTTATCATAACTCTTTTTGTTGGTATTGTTTAAGTGTCAGCGGTGACAGTTCCTGACCACAGAACACTAAGTTACGTTAATGTTTGAAACTACGACCCGATTGACTGACAATCATTTTAGAGTTAGAATTGATAAAATTTAATAAAACCAAAAATATATTTTTATTCCCCTGGAATTAATACGCATTTTCGTTTTTAAATTATGAAGATTGTTGTCAAACAACAGCTCTGTCATTTCAAATAAGCTAAAATATATAATTTCTATGACGATTTACTCTCGAGAATATGCATGTATTTTCTTTTGTTCGTAATAGATTGTTTACATTTTGAGAACAAAGAAAAAAAACTTATAAACTATTGAAAATGTTCAAGTTGCTTTTAATTTTTTTTTTAAATCATTTAAATGCTGCGCTTGTTCACGGGTTTTGGATGATGTCACATGCCACGAACGTTATTTGTTTACAAAAGTCATTCGTATTGAATGTGTAAATGTTTATGTACTTTTTTTATATATATATATATATATATATATATATATATATATATATATATATCATTGTTGCAATAGCTCAATACAGCTACATACTCAATCTAATAACATCACAAAATTATTTATTTGCTTGTTATTTTAAATATTTATTGATTTATTTAAATTTTATTACTGAAATATAAATATTTTAACATATCATTATTTATTGTACTATTAATCGAAATAAACTTTTTATAGGAAGGGGTCTAGCTTTCGTTGTGTAATATTTATAGGGGGGTCGTAAAAGTGTAACACATTGTTACGAGAGGGCGGGGTTGGGGCTCAAAATGACAAATTTAGTGTGACGTACTTTATGAGCAGCCCCAATCAGGTCTCAAAAGTTTTCCCGTTTTTAATTATGCTGTTATGCACGACAGAATATTTCGTAGTGTAAAAGACAGTGATACGGACACATAGGGTGATAATTAGTAGTGATACATAAAACGCGTTTGACAATAGGGTGCAAATGGTAACTGTATTGTAGAAATAGTTTATTTATAGCATTAAGGAAATAGTTATACTGTAAATCATATATATAGTACTATTATGGATTATGTGGAAATCGACTAGAAATAAGTATTGTTCAGTTGTAGAAATAAATGTGATTAAAATAAGACGACTATATAGCATTTAAGACAAAATTGTATATTGTAAGAATTAATATTAAGTGACCTTAGAGCCCTCCTTGCCCTAGGGGATACCGTCATCCTTTTCGGCGATTTTAATTGTAAAAATCCCAGATGGGGCTGTGCCATAATGGATCAAAATGAAGAAAAACTGGATCAACTCCAAGACAGACTAGAGTTCAAAATTATCGCGCCCTCTACGGCGACTTACTTTCCGTACAACGATTCGAACAGGCATTCAACCTTAGACATTGCATTGACTAAAGGAGTCCTTAAATTTAAATAGTATTGAGACTCTTCATAGCCTTTATTCCGATCACCGGCCGGTATTGCTAAAATGGGCCCGACGGCGGAGGCCTATCTCCACTATTAAAATTGCCGACTGGAAGAAAGTGTCGACCGCGTTTGAAAAATCGGCACTCCACATCTCAATAGCATCCCGGATGACATTAGAACGACTGAAGAGATTGACCACGCTATAGGTGCTCTTACCAGCCACGTCAGGACGGTGGTCGAGAAATACGAGCGGAAGGTTCCGGCATCGTCGGATCGTCGGAAGTTTCCGCCCGACATCCTTGAATTGATAAGAGCAAAAAACGCAGCTTTGCGCCGCGCGAGCGCATATCCCACTCCCGAGTACAGATCCAGAGCGCGAGCTCTCCAACGCGAAGTGAAAGCTCGCGTTCGGGAATTCCGAAATGAGAGTTGGAGCGACCTCATGGAGGAAATCAAAATCCCACAAAGCGTTTTGGGCAGTTACCAAAGCGCTCAAAACCGAGGATATACCCTATACCCCTCAAAAACCTGATAATTCAGTGGCCATAGACGACGCGGAGATAGCAGAGTGCCTTGCAGATTCTATAGAGACTCAATGCTCTCACTCTTCCCTCCGCACGACATCGCTCATATCAGTCGCATCGAGGAAGAGGTTCTCCAAAACCTCGAACCTAAAGACATCTGGCTCCCGTCTCACTCAGCGAAGTCCAAACGCTAGTGAAATCACTTAACACCAGAAAGGCACCGGGCCTCGATGGTATTAGTAATAAAGCAATCAAATGCTTTCTATACCGTTGTTAAGCTTACTGGTCGCGATTTTTAACGCGTGCATAAATAATTGTTATTTTCCTCCCGCCTGGAGGCGGAGGTTATAGGCATCCACAAGCCAGGGAAACCACGCGACCTCCTGCCAGCTACAGACCGATCAGCCTCCTGAGCGGTCTGGGCAAACTTTCGAGAAATTTCTCAAAACCCCTTAGCGATCACCTCCTAGGAAAGGCCTTATCATAGATGAACAGTTCGGCTTTCGCCCAGCCATTCTTGTCCACAGCAAGTCCTCCGCTTAGTAGTGTATGTCTCGGAGGGCTTTGAAACAGAACGTAGCACCGTAGCTGTCTTCTTTGATGTAGCCAAGGCCTTCGATAGGGTATGGCACGCAGGTCTGATTTATAAGTTATACTCTCTCCAAGTACCAGATCGCCTCATAATCACTATTCAAAATTATTTAGCAAACAGATATTTCACATTTAGGCATGAGCGCACTCACTCGACAAGACGTCTTTTCAGAGCAGGAGTTCCTCAAGGCTCCACCCTCTCTCCTCTGCTGTACTCCGCGTACACAAACGATGTACCGCGACCGTCATCGTCTGGCGTCCAACTCGCGGTATTTGCGGACGATACCGCGCTCTTTACGGAAATAGGAATAGGAGCACCCGATTCACCCTCCTCCCCTCCAGAGGGCCATTGACGAGCTAGGTCAATGGTTCCTGGAAGTGGAGGATAAGTAAACCCGACAAATCAACAGCCATACAATTCAAGTATGGTAAGATTGGAGTCGACTCATTGTCGACAAAACACTCCCAATCTTAAAATGTTGGATGCGAACATTCCGTGGCAACGGAACTACAAATACTTAGAGTCACGCTCGATAAAATCTACACTTCCGAGATCATATCGAGCGTGTTAGAAATACTGCACTTTTCTACAAAGCAAGGCTCGGGGCAGTGCTCGGTATAAAAGTAAACTATCTAGACGTAATAAACGTACCATATACAAAATGTGCATTAGGACGGTGATGACATACGCGTCTCCCGTCTTCGCTCACGCCGCCCAAAGCACTACATAGACTACAGGTAATACAGAATAAATGCAGAGCCGCAACGGATGCACTTGGTGTGTTCGTAATTCAATTCTCAATAGGGACTTAGAACTCCCCACTATTCAAATATATGAAGGACGCATCGAAGCGATTCTTCGACATCGCGGGGTCACACCCCAATACGCTCCTTCGCGCGGCGGTCGACTATCAACCGCCGCCTCCCACCCACTTTATCCGTAGGCCACGGAACGTTCTAATTGATCCACCTAACGCTCTTACAGCGGCGGTTGACAGCCTCAATGACGTCAAAGACACACATGACTGACTTAAAGTAGGTCTATCCGTTAGTTAGGTCATCGACCTATATCCCTTCTCCACCCGGCCGCCGCTGACCGCTCCCGGCCGGGTGGGAGGAACGGGAACCGACCCGTGACGGTTTCCGATGACATCCTATGCCGAGACGACAACCTTCAGGAGTCGTCCAAGGGCATGTCACGCGCCGTCGGCACTCACACGTGCCGTCCGGCCGCGCACGGCAGAAACTATCATAGTCGTCCGACCAGTCGTTTGACTACATAGCATAGCCGAACCACCGACTTCACCTTCAGGGGACTTTTTGGTGGGTTTCAGCCCACACTACCCGCGTGGGGGCGCGAGGGTGTGCGGATAGACATTTTTACCCTCTCCACGTCGCAAGTGGGAAACAAAAAAAATTTAATATTATTGCAAATTGTGTATATTATTATATTGATAAAGTCGCGACCCCACCTCCGCCGGACACCGCTTTCTTGTCGCATCACTCACGCCAGCCAGCCTAGGCACGGTCAGCAAGCAGTCACAGCGCGGCCATCGACAAGAAAGGAGCTGAGCTCGAACAGCGGTGTGGAAGTGCAGTGAAAACAGTGTTCGACTTTTATTTCGGAAACTAGCCTAGGATCGGCATCTTCGGTGGTTGTAAAGTCTCTATATATATATATGTATATATAAAATCGCATTTTATAATTGGAGACTTTTATATATATATAAATATATATATATATATATATATATATATATATATATATATATATATATATATATATATATATATATATATATCTCTTTGTGGTGTAATTATCCTATAAGGATCCGTTTCTTTACAGTGGGGAGGGTATGAAATTTCAACTAAATACATTTCAGTAAAACATTTTATCTATCTGTATTCGTTTGAGAATTTTAAAAACTGGCAGCCAAATTTGAGGAAATTTAGTACAGTAATGAAGTACATTATTCATAATTGACCATAGAGTGCAGGAGCTATACAAGCAGTTCTGTTGTCATGGAATTGGTATTTAAATATAAAGCACCAAGCGCTGGGTCGTAATGAGAACATGGGGACACAGCGTCATCAGTTGATGTATAGGATGTAAGAATTCATTTTATGTCCACATGTGTGGCAGCGGTAGACGGGACTGATTTATAGTTTTATTTAATCACTTCCAAAACCTCCTGGGAACTATTTTTTTTTTTTGAGTTTGTACTCACTGTAAACTAATTATGAAAGTTAATACTTTCATAATTAGTTTTACAGTAATAATTTTTTCATAATTGATTAGTATTTTTATATACCAACTTTATATTAACGAAACCAAATAATGTTTTATATTGGGGTTAAACAGACAGGTTAATTTCATACAAATTTTTCGTCGTGCGTTTGATTCTATAACAGAACTAAATCCACAATTAACATTAAAAAATATTCGAAAAATTTGAATTTCGTTACGTGAATTCAAAAAATAAAATTAATTACTTATTTTTATAGTTAATTTTAAAATTCATGAAAAACCGGCAGTATTTACGTTCATGAATGCACACAGAAATGAATTTATTGCGTTTATAAACACATATATGCAATTGTATATCATTATTTAATTGTCAAAATTAAGAGCTGTCATAACACCATAGAGTATATATATTCTTTGCTATATATACAAACAAGTGAATGAAAAGACTGATGTGACAGCGTACGATTACGTGGGTGCGAAAGAGACGTCCGCCATTATAACAGCTACCGCATTATTTCGCCTGGCGTTGTCGCTTTCTCTTTACCAATCGTACAAGCTTAACAAAGATAGCGCAATTGCATATAAGATAGCAGATCTTGCGTCTTTAGTGCGTACGTAAAAGCGGCAACATAGACTGGAAAATAATCTTCATTTATTTGTCTAATAGACATATCAAGTCTGTCCACCAAAAATTACAATGACGTATTTTCGGAATGACCTGTAAGAGGTTACAAATATTTGTGGTTTTATTCTTCATGAGGCGGCCAGAGAAATTAAAATAATAACAAGTCACTGGGCGTAGCGAAATTATTTTACTTCTTTTAGGCCGTTTTGAAATTGTGCGTGTGTATATTATTTATTGTTTAATTTATTTGTAATTAATTTGGGCACGCCTGTGCTGTATTTATATACTCATTTTAATTACTGTATTATTAAGTAATTATAGACTTGCGCTTTGCCCGTGGCTCCACCGCCTGTAAATCGAATGACCAGAGCTATTTTATCTTTTATATTGACCAAATACTCTGTCAACCACGATCCACATGTTCTTGTTTTCGATTTCAATCCTGATTCTGCTTTTGATTCCGGTTCTGTTCAAAATATACAGAATTGATCCGCGACATACAAAGAAATCTTTTATATAGATGACCATCAACCATGATTCCGGTCGCAGTCCCATTCTTGATTCCATACCTGAAGAACCTATATTATGACACTGAAAACACGAGTAGTTTTATATCATAAAGATTTTACTTAAGTGCTTGATTCTGATACCAGTCCTAATTTTGATTCTCGTCCCGAACCCGTGTTGAACCTAAATGTTTATTGAACATTGTTGTTATTAATAAACAATGAGCATAAGAAAGAATTCGTTCTACAATAACGCGGGTAAACCCGCAGAAAAGTTAGTATCTTTATAAATTATAACCTATATGTTATTATGATATACATGCTATGTCAATGTATAGTTTCAGCAAATTCTGTTTAGCCGTTAAAATGT